>SJYA01003207.1:600951-830012 GCA_006410615.1 Neotragus moschatus
GAATGATCCTGAAGCTGAAGCTCCAGTACTTTGGCCACCTCATGCGAAGAGCTGACTCATTGGAAAAGACTCTGATGCTGGGAGGGATTGGGGGCAGGAGGAGAAGGGGACGACAGAGGGTGAGATGGCTGGATGGCATCACCGACTCGATGAACTTGAGTTTGAGTGAACTCCGGGAGTTGGTGATGAACAGGGAGGCCTGGCGTGCTGCGATTCATGGGGTTGCAAAGAGTTGGACATGACTGAGTGACTGAACTGAACTGAACTGAACTGAACTGAAGTATGTTGGACACACACATACACACATCATACATACACATGTATTGCAGATGAATATGTATTACTCATATGTCATAAAATTATTCTGAAAATTTATTTAAAACATTTCATTTTAAAAAGTAAATGAAAACTTCTATAGAATAAATTTATTATTTAAGTTACATGTTTAGAGATATCAAAGCAAACCATCTGACATCCAAATGTAAACACAAAGAAACTTCAAAAGTTGTACAATAAACAACACATTATAATTGCCGAAATCCCAACATTATGGATTTAACTGAATTCAATTTCACAGACACTAAGGGAGCATCTCCCAAGGGTTGCTCTTGCATTAAGCACAAGAACTTCATCTCATGATGCTGGACCAAGCATACATGGGCTGTCCTGTGCCATTAGACCCCTTTGAAATAACAGTCAAGAGATAGAAAGGGGACAAAGGAATTGTAGTAAAGCGAATTGCAAAAGAGTCAGCAACAAATGAAAGATTCTTGAGCTCCAAGACCTAGCTTCAGATGTGTAAAGTCCCCCATCCATTAAACCATTGTTGTCTCTGTTGCTGACTCTGGGTTCTTTTCTTCGATCGTGAAGCTGAGCAAGTCCCACAAGGATCCGTTGTGGGATCCAACCCAACACTCTCTCATGTTCAGGGGAAGCTGAACAAGGCAGGTGACGTGGTGCCAGTTGGCACTCTTTGTTAAAATACTTTATTTTATTGAAATATAATTGGTTAACAATATTGTGTTAGTTTCAGATATACAGCAAAGTGATTCAGTTATATATGTACATAAATTCATTCTATTTTAGATTCTTTTCTCATATAGGTTGTCATAGGATATTGAATGGATTTCCCTTTGCATACAGTAACCCTCGTCTGAGAATTTATATTATATATACTAATGTACAAGTGTTTATCCCAAGCTCCTGTTTTATCCCTCCCTCCATACTTTCCCTTTAGTAAGCATAAGCTTGTTTTTGATATTTGTAAGCCTGCTTCTGCTTTGTAAGTAAGTCCATTGGTATATTTTTAATATTAGATTCCACATATGGGTGATATTATAATATTTGTCTTTCTCTGTGTGATTTACTTCATTTAGTATGATAATCTCTAGGTCCCTCTATGTTGCTGCAAATGGTGTTATTATTTTATATGGGTTAATAGTCCACTATATATATATATATATATATATATATATGTATATATACATATACCATATCTTCTTTATCTTTTCCTCTGTCAATGGACATTTAGGTTTCTTCCATGTCTTGGCTGTGCTACAATGAACACTGAGGTGCATATATGCTTTTGGATTATTATATCCTCCAGATATATGCCCAAAAGTGGGACTGCTGGATCATATGGTGCATATATGCTTTTGGATTATTATATCCTCCAGATATATGCCCAAAAGTGGGACTGCTGGATCATATGGTCATTCTTAGTTTTTTAAGAGACCTCCCTACTGTCCATACATTCCCACCAACAGTGTAAGAGGGTTCCCATTTCTCCACACCCTCTCTAGCATTTATATTTCATAGATTTTTTGACACTGACCATTACTGAAAGCAGATTGATTATATTCTTTGCAGCCAAAGATGGAGAAAGCTCTATACAGTCAGCAAGAATGAGACCAGGAGCTGACTGTGGCTCAGATCATGAACTCCTTATTGCCAAATTCAGACTTAAATTGAAGAAAGTAGGGAAAACCACTAGACCATTTGGGTATGACCTAAATCAAATCCCTTTCGATTATACACATTAAGTGACAAATAGATTCAAGGGATGAGATCTGATAGAAAGAGTGCCTGAAGAACTAAGGACACATGTTCCTGACACTGTACAGGAGGCAGTGATCAAGCCCATTCTCGAAAAAAAAAAAAAAAAAATGCGAAAGGCAAAATGGTTGTATGAGGAGGCCTTAAAAATAGCTATGAAAAGAAGAGAAGCAAAAGGCAAAGGGAAAAAGGAAAGATATACCCAATTGAATGCAGAGTTCCAAAGCATAGCAAGGAGAGATAAGAAAGACTTCCTCAGTGATTAATCCAAAGAAATAGAGGATAACAATAGAATGGGAAGACTAGAGATCTCTTCAAGAAAATTAAAGATAACAAGGGAACTTTTCATGCAAAGATGGACACAATAAAGACAGAGTGGTATGGACCTAACAGAAGCAGCAGATATTAAGAAGAGGTGGCAAGAATACACAGAAGAACTATACAAAAAAGATCTTCAAGACCCAGATAATCATGATAGTGTGATCACTCACCTAGAGCCAGATATCCTGGAATGTGAAGTCAAGTGGGCCTTAGGAAGCATCATGAACAAAGCTAGCGGAGGTGATAGAATTCCAGTTGAGCTATTTCAAATCCTAAAAGATGATGCTGTGAAAGTGTTGCACTCAACATGCCAGCAAATTTGGAAAACTCAGCAGTGGCCAGAGGACTGGACAAGGTCAGTTTTCCAGTCCCAAAGAAAGGCAATGCCAAAAAATGCTCAGACTACCACACAACTGCACTCATTTCACTTGAAATAGCTAAGTAATACCCCAAACTCTCCAAGCCAGGCTTCAACAGTACGTGAACCCTGAATTTCCAGATGTGCAAGCTGGATTTAGAAAAGGCAGAGGAACCAGAGATCAAAGGGCCAACATCCGCTGGACCATCAAAAAAGCAAGAGAGTTTCAGAAAAACATCTATATCTGCTTTATTGACTATGCCAAAGCCTTTGACTGTGTGGATCACAATAAACTGTGGAAAATTCTGAACGAGATGGGAATACCAGANGCAAGCTGGATTTAGAAAAGGCAGAGGAACCAGAGATCAAAGGGCCAACATCCGCTGGACCATCAAAAAAGCAAGAGAGTTTCAGAAAAACATCTATATCTGCTTTATTGACTATGCCAAAGCCTTTGACTGTGTGGATCAAAACAAACTGGAAAATTCTTCAAGGGATGGGAATACCAAACCACTTGACCTGCCTCCTGAGAAATCTGTACGCAGGTCAAGAAGCTACAGTTAGAACTGGATATGGAACAACAGATGTTCAAAATTGGGAAAAGAGTATGTCAAGGCTGTATATTGTCACCCTGCTTATTTAACTTATATGCAGAATACATCATGAGAATCACTGGGCTGGATGAAGCACAAGCTAGAATCAAGATTGCCAGGAGAAATATCAATAAGCTCAGATATGCAGATGGCACCACCCTTATGGCAGAAAGCAAAGAACTAAAGAGCCTCTTGATGAAAGTAAAAGAAGAGAGTGAAAAAATTGACTTAAAACTCAACATTCAGAAAACTAAGATCATGGCATCTGTTTCCATCATTTCATGGCAAATAGATGGGGAAACAATGGAAACAGGAACAAATTTTATTTTGGGGGATTCCAAAATCACTGCAGATGGTGACTGTAGCCATGAAATTAAAAGACGCTTGCTCCTTGGAAGAAAAGCTATGACCAACCTAGACAGCATATTAAAAAGCAGAGACATTACTTTGCCAACAAAGGTCGTGTAATCAAAGCTATGGTTTTTCCAGCAGTCATGTATGGATGTGAAATTTGGACTATAAAGAAAGCGGAGCACCGAGGAATTGATGCTTTTGAACCGTGGTGTTGGAAAAGACTCTTGAGAGTCCCTTGGACAGCAAGGAGATCAATCCAGTCCATCCTAAAGGAGATCAGTCCTGAATGTTGATTGGAAGGACTGATCCTGAAGCTGAAACTCCAATACTTTGGCCACCTGGTGCAAAGAACTGACTCCTTGGAAAAGACCCTCATGCTGGTAAGTATTGAAGGCGGGAGGAGGAGGGGAACGACAGAGGATGAGATGGTTGGATGGCATCACTGATTCAATGGACATGAGTTTGAGTAAACTCCGGGAGTTGCTGATGGACAGGGAGGCCTAATGTGCCGCGGTCCATGGGGTCGCAAAGAGTTGGACACGACTGAGTGACTGAACTGAACTGAACTGATACTGACCAGTGTGTGGTGATACATCATTGCAGTGTTGATTTGTGTTTAATAATTACTGATGTTGAGCATATTTTCATTTGTCCTTGGCCATTTCTATTTCTTCTTTGGAAAACGATTTAGATCGTCTGCATATATTTTGATTTTTTGTTTGTTTGTTTGTTTCTTGGCATAGAGCTGCATGAGCTATTTGTATATTTTGGAGATGAATTCCTGTCAGTTGTGCCATTTGCAAATATTTTCTCCCATTCTGTGGGTTGTTTTTTTTGTTTTGTTGATGGTTTCCTTTGTTGGGCAGAAACTTTTAAGTTTAATTAGGTCCTGTTTGCTTCTTTTTCTTTATATTACTGTAGGAGGTGGATCAAAAAAGCTCTTGCTGCGATTTATGTAGTTGGCACTCTTGATCCGTTGTGCCTTGCTGCACATCAAGGAAGCCCAGAGGTGAACAGAACTTATACCCTCACTAAACAGCAATGAGGCAGTGTCAGTAAATGCTCCAGTTTTACCAGGAGGCATCAGTGTGGTCAAAAGGGAGCTGAACTTCCACTTCCACGTCAACCTGTAAACTATACCTTCACTGAGTGACTGCCTGCAGAAGAGAGATATAGGATCCAGGATCTCACAACATAATAAATACTCAAACGATAGAATACAACCAAAAAATCACTTATAACAAGGATCATCTCAACATGAACAAGAAAACACAGTCCATGGATGCTGTGATGACAAAGATGCTGGCATTAACTGACAAGGATTTTAAAGCAGCCACCATAAAATGGGCAACTAATAGCATTCTTGAAACAAATGATAAAATAGAAAGTCTAAAAAAATATATGAGGGGAATAAAATGGAAGTCTCAGAATGAAAAAAAATATATAATAATGGACATTTTTAAAATAAACATGAGTCCTCATTGGACTGACTCAATAACAAAATGAACGTGACAGAGGAAAGAGTAAGTGAACATGAAAACAGGAAAGAAAAATGGCTCAGTCTGAAAAACAGAGAGAAAATGGGCAGAAAATAAATGAACAGAATCCCAAGGACCTATGAATCTGTAGCAATAGATCTAACATTTGTATAATCAGAGACCCAGAAGAAAAGGAGGAAGAGTGGGGCTCAGAATATTTGAAGGAGATAATAATTCAGACTTTTTTTTTTAGCAAGACATTCCTCTTTTATATTTTATTTTTTAAATTTCATTTTATATTAGGGTATAGATTTATAATATTGCGTTAGTTTCAGGTATACAGCAAAGTAATTCAGTTATACGCATACATATATCTATTCTTTTTCAGATTCTTTTCCTATGTTACTTAAGTTTCTTGAGTAGAGTTAAAGCAATAAAAATTTTCAGAGGCCCCCCCTGATCAGAGTTGTTGTTTAGCTGCTAAGTAATGTCTGACTATTTGAGACCCCATGGACTGCAGCACACTGGACTTCCCTGTCTTTCACCATCTCCAAGTGCCCTCAAATTCATGTCCACAGTTGGTGATATCATCCAATCACATAATTCTATGTCACCCTCTTCTCCTCCTGCCCTCAATGTTTCCCAGCATCAGGGTCTTTTCCTATGAGTCGGCTCTTTACATCAGGTGGCCAAAGTATTGGAGCTTCAGCTTCAGCATCAGTCCTTCCAATGAACATTCAGAGTTGATTTCCTTTAGGATGGACTGGTTGGATATCCTTGCAATCCAAGAAACTCTCAAGAGTCTTCTCCAATACAATTTGAAAGCATCAGTTCTTTGGTCCTCAGCCTTCTTTATGGTCCAACTCTCCCATCCATACATGACTACGAGAAAAATCATACCTTTGACTATACAGACCTTTGTCAGCAAAATGATGTCTATGCTTTTTAATTCACTGTCTAGAATTGTCATTGTTTTTCTTCCAAGGAGCAAATGTTTTTTAATTTTGTGGCTGCAGTCACCATCTGTAGTGATTTTGGAGCCCAAGAAAATAAAATGTTATTGTTTTTGCTTTTTCCCCTTCTATTTGCATGGAGGGATAGGACTGGATGCCATGATTTTGGTTTTCTGAATGTTGAGTTCTAAGCCAGCTTCTTTACTTTCTTCTTTCATCCTCATCAAGTTCTTTAGTTCCACTTCACTTTCTGCCATCAGAGTGGTATCATCTGCCTATCTGAGATTATTGATATTTCTACCAGTAATCTTCATTTCAGCTTGTGATTCACCCAGCCCAGGATTTCACATGATGTACTCTGCATGTAAGTTAAATAAACAGGGTGACAATATACAGCCTTATATACATACTTATATATAGCCTTCAGTTCAGGTCACTTCAGTTGCTCATTCGTGTCCGACTCTTTGCAACCCCATGAACTGCAACACGCCAGGCCTCCCTGTCCATCACCAACTCCTGGAGTTCACTCAAACTCATGTCCATCGAGTCGGTGATGCCATCCAGCCATCTCATCCTCTGTCATCCCCTTCTCCTCCTGCCCCCAATCCCTCCCAGCATCAGTCTTTTCCAATGAGTCAACTCTTCGCATGAGGTGGCCAAAGTATTGGAGTTTCAGCTTTAGCATCAGTCCTTCCAAAGAACACCCAGGACTGATCTCCTTTAGAACGGACTGGTTGGATCTCCTTGCAGTCCAAGGACTCTCAAGAGTCTTCTCTAGCACTGCAGTTTAAAAGCATCAGTTCTTCGGCACTCAGCCTTCTTCACAGTCCAACTCTCACATCCATACATGACCACTGGAAAAACCATAGCCTTGACTAGACGGACCTTTGTTGGCAAAGTAATGTCTCTGCTTTTGAATATGCTGTCTAGGTTGGTCATAACTTTCCTTCCAAGGAGTAAGCATCTTTTAATTTCATGGCTGCAATCACCATCTGCAGTGATTTTGGAGCCCCCCCCAAAATAAAGTCTGACACCATTTCCACTGTTTCCCCATCTATTTCCCATGAAGTGATGGGATCGGATACCATGATCTTAGCTTTCTGAATGTTGAGCTTTCAGCCAACTTTTTCACTCTCCTCTTTTACTTTCATCAAGAGGCTCTTTAGTTCCTCTTCACTTTCTGCTGTAAGGGTGGTGTCATCTGCTATTATATACATACATATACATATTCCGTTCTCAATTTGGAACGAGTCTGTTGTTCCATGTCCATTTCTAACTGTTGCTTCTTAGCCTGCATACAGGTTTCTCAGGAGGCAGGTAAGGTTTTCTGGTATTCCCATCTCTTTAAAACTTTTCCACAGTTTTGTTGTGATTCACATAGTCAAACTATGTATGGTCAATAAAGCAGAAGTAGATGTTTTTCTGAAATTCCCTTGCTCTCTCTATGATCCAATGGACATTGGCAATTTGATCTCTGGTTCCTCTGCCTTTTCTAAATCCAGCTAGTACATCTGGAATTTGTCAGTTCATGTACTGTTGAAGCCTAGCTTGAAAGTTGTTCAGCATTACCTTGCTAGCTTGTGAAATGAGAACAATCGTGCTTTAGTGTGAACGTNATCCAATGGACATTGGCAATTTGATCTCTGGTTCCTCTGCCTTTTCTAAATCCAGCTAGTACATCTGGAATTTGTCAGTTCATGTACTGTTGAAGCCTAGCTTGAAAGTTGTTCAGCATTACCTTGCTAGCTTGTGAAATGAGAACAATCGTGCTTTAGTGTGAACGTTCTTTGGCATTGCCTTTCTTTGAGATTGGAGTGAAAACTGACCTTTTCCAGTCCTGTGGCCACTGCTGAAAATTTTCCTTCATAGTCATAATCCTTTTCATGTGTATCCATAAGAAAATATGAATAGCAAAAAGCTGCAATGAATTTAGTGGTTCTTGGAAGTAAATCTGTATTGTGTTACCACAATTACCTTAGATGGTAGTAAGCACAGGTGTATGTGTGACATATTTCTTCAACCTTCCAAACAACACTTGTTTTATGCCATGGTTTGCAGATCCCATGACATAACTCTCTGACTTTTAAGGATGGTCACTGGTTCATTCTTTTGTTCATTCATTCAACAAATACTTACTGTTCCCTTTCTCTGGCCTACATACTAGGAAGTGTTGTGTTACTGTTCCCTTTCTCTGGTCCACATACTGGGAAGTGTTGTGTTATGGAGAGATTTCTTCACTGGACATTGCTGTTTGACAGCTGGCCCAGCATTTTCTGCTCTAGGATATATTTCTTCTTGTCACAGGCTAGCATTAGCTCTGATGAGGACCGAGTTGGTCTTTTTCAGTTTTGTTTTTTGAAGTTCTATAAATTTTCCTGTATTAGAAAGCCATCTTGATATTTGCTGTTAAATGTTCTGTAAAAAAATCTTACTTTATAGCTGGTTTTGGGTTTTGGTTGTCACAAAGTCCTACTTATTTAACTATTTACCAAAATGCCAAACTCATTTGGAATGGATCTTTTTGTTATATAACTTCCTTATAGTTCCCTGTGACAATTGCTGTCTGCTTTGGCTGTTACCGTCACTGTTGTATGGAGAAGGAAATGGCAACTCACTCCAATATTCTTGCTGGGGAAAGCTCATGGACAGAGGAGCCTGACCGGCTACAGTCCATGGAGTCATAAGGAGTTGGACATGACTGAGTGACTATATAGCAACAATCGCTGTCGTAACCAATGTCTTAGTAATGACCAGGTGAATTACTGCTAAATGAATTGGAAGTGTGGGTGAAAGGAATGTGTTTCTACTTGAATTTTAGGCCTGCTTCTCATTGTTTTTGTGTTGCAAATATTTTGCATCTTGCTGTGTCAAATGGCAACTTTTCTATTCCACAACTTACTAAGTTAACAATTCAGTACAGTTGCTAATTAACTAATATTTTGTGAAAATTAAATGTGATGTCAAAGGATAATTTTCAAAAACTGATGAGAGATATAAAATGAACAAAGATTTTTAGTACATTTATTGTACACCATGAATTACAATGCAGGAAAGAAGTGCTGAAAGAAATTTGCAGAAACTATTCTATGTGTTAGGTAGTTAGAATAGGAAAAAGGAGTCCAGAATGGTGGTGGCTAAAAGACAAAGAACAGAAAAGCCCATGAAAATAGAAGAAAGGAAGGTCCAAGGACTGGAGTGAGAACCTCAGGTAACACAAACAGCCCTCCTGGCTAGACCAATTTACCTAGGGCAGGCTCAGGGGAGGAGAAAAAACATATAAAAAGAGGAGCCAAAAATGGACTGGGGGCTTCTCTTCTCCTACTGTCTTTTGGGTTGGCCCACCCTCACGCCTCGAGGATGTATTTTCCTTTGCCTTCTAAATGAAACTGAGCTGTAACACGGAGCTATAACACTGGTCCATCCGTCCGTCCTTTCAAATTTTTGTTGTGATGAGACAGAACCGAGGAAATTATAAACTCCTCCGACATATGCATAGAGCAATAGTTGATTTTATTTCAACAGTGCACATGTAATTTACATTCTCATAGATAAGAACTGTTTTCATTGCTGTCGGTTTGTGACAAATTAACTTCTATCTTCACAGAGTTATAAAATAGCCTAGTTAAAGTCCCTCATGATGGAATTACTCGTGATGGAATTCAACAGTTCCTGGGCCTTCAACCTTTTATTGCAAGAACATCCAGTTACCTCTTGCCCATTTCAAAGTAGTAAATTTTTCTCTGTAATGATAGAATCTATAGTTTAGCCTTAGCACAGTTAAGGAAGGCAGAATAAAGAACATATTTGCTGATGTTACAGAGGAAGAAATTACATCTCTTTTATGTCTTGTGCTTAGTGTTTTTAACAAATAAAAAATAATAAAGCAAACAAAAATATCAATAACTGTGAGGAAGACACTGTAAATATTAATACTACTTTCGCTTTAGTTATCCAAAGTACACATTTTAAAAATGCAATAACTAGTAACTAAACGTGAAATAGAAACTCGTGTGCTTTGCTTATGCACAAAGGGCATAAGCTCCATCAAATGAAAATAGAGATTTTTTAAAAAAGATTTGAAATGATTCCAATCAATTTGTTTTCTTCTGAATGAAAGAACATGTATTCCCATGTTAGTAAGTCAAGCCACAGAAGTCTAGGGAGATGAAGTGGGAACATGGGTTGTTCTTCTTTAATGTAAACAGCCTAAATGTAACATCCAAAGGAGTCTGACAGCAATTTCCTTGAACTATTGACATTTGGTTGACTTACTTGATTTAAGATTAATTTATTCTTCTGTCTACAGGTTTGATGCATTTTAATTTTCAAACAATAGTTTGTTTAGCAAGCTTCAATTATATATCCTTTAAAAAAATTATTGTTCAGTCATGTCCAACTCTTTGAAACTCCATGAACTATAGCCAGCCAAGTTCCTCTGTCCACAGAATTCTCCAAGCAAGAATACTAGAGTGGGTAGCCATTCCCTTCTCCAGGGGATCTTCTCAGCTCTGAGATAGAACCTGTGTCTCTTGTGTCTCCTGAAGGGCAGGCAGATTCTTCACCATCTGAGCCACCAGCGCAGTCCCTTACTAAGTGCCTAAAACCACACTAAGTTGTTTTATCTTCTATCATTCAACACTATGAAAAATACTATAATTAAATTGTAACCAGACCTTCCTTAGACTTCAATTGAGAGAAAAATTAAGTTTTTTGCTAAACCCGTGAGAGCAGGGTTTTATCTCATGTAACATGGCAGGTTCTTATCTAATGCAATGTGGCCTTTAGGCTCTCTCAAGGGATGTTTTTCCTTCAGGGACTTTCTAAAAAAATTGTTTTTCAGGCCGTCGGAATGTGGCCCTGACCAGCCATATAGACCTGATAGCAAACGAGCNTTGCATCGAATCCGAGTCTCGGTGATCTTTGGAGCGACGGGTCTTAGGAAAAGACCACAAGGTCTAACACAATCATAAGTGAAAAGTTAAGACCAAAGCAAAACTGCTGAACTAAACTGATAGGAAAGCTAAGTGGATAAGACAGCACTGGAAAATGGTCACTTCTTGGACTTGGATTTCCAAAGACATCAAGAGCTAAGCAGTGTACTCTCCTGTGGCACATTTATGCCCCAATACAGATTCACAAGCCTCACAGAATTCTCTGTAGAGTTCACACAAACATGATGCTCATTCACTTTTCCATAACTGTGCCAAAACAGAGTTCCAAACCTTGTCACATTACTTTCCACTACCTGAATCTCACCCCTAGCCCCTCCTTCCCTACTAGACTGAGTTCTTTTGAGCACAAAATATGTGTCTTGTACTTATGTAGGCACCATATACATGTTCTTAGCACCTAGAGTGGCTAGCATAGAGTAGGCACATGAAAGGTTTGTTGACAGGTTAAAAGAATGAAGAAATAATAAGTTGAAAAAAAAAAAAACCCAGAAACAATTAGAGATTTTTCCAAGTTATCAAAAAACCTGTGGATCTGATGTCATCTCTTGACAGTGTCAGACCTGGATTGAATTATGGAACACCCTGTCGGCATCTAGGAATTGTTGAGTGTGTGGGAACCCACCCCCAAACACACATATGTTTTGGAGCTGGGTACTAGAATTATATTAGCAGGGCTTCCCAGGTGGCTCAGTGGTAAAAAAAAAAATTGCCTGCCAATGCAGGAGACATGGGTTTGATCTCTNTGGAACACCCTGTCGGCATCTAGGAATTGTTGAGTGTGTGGGAACCCACCCCCAAACACACATATGTTTTGGAGCTGGGTACTAGAATTATATTAGCAGGGCTTCCCAGGTGGCTCAGTGGTAAAAAAAAAAATTGCCTGCCAATGCAGGAGACATGGGTTTGATCTCTGGGTTGGGAAGATCCCCTGGAGAAGGAAATGGCAACCCACTCTAGTATTCTTGCCTGGGAAATCCCATGGACAGAGGAGCCTGGTGGGCCACAGTCCATGGGGTCACAAGAGTCAGGCACAGCTTAGCAACCACACAGCAGCAGCAGCCTCAGACAGTCCCTCAGACGGTCTGAACACACACCACAGGGAGATAAAACCTAATTAAGCTGGCAAAAAACCATCTTTCTAGATGATCTTCTTTGCCATAAATTGATATACTATGCCCTGTGTTTACATACAAGTCTCTATAATACAGCTTTGTTAGTATAATGGAGCAAAACTTGTCATCCAAAAATATCTCTTTGGCATGTGGATTATTTCCAGTTAAAAACAATCAAGGCCCCAAAGACTCAAGATGAAACTTTATCCTTCTCCCTAAATGTCTAAAAGAATTTAGAGAGAGGGACTGTTTCAGCACCTGAAAAGAATATGGGCCAGTTGTGCTGGGGGAAACTTTGCTTCTCCCCCTTTTTTAAATCAGTCATTGAAGGTTCTCATTTTCCCTGTAAGAGCAAAAGATTTTTGCAAGTCTTTTAGCCACCAGTGAAATGATCAGGTGAAAAATTTTAGATAGGAGTCTGTCATCAAAAGTAAATTCAGTTAGAATTTCCCTAGTCATCCTGTGGTTAAGAACCCACACCTCTATGCAAGGGGAACAGTTTGGCTTCCTGGTCTAGGAAGATTCCATATGCTGTGAGGCAACTAAGCCCAAGCACCAAAACTACTGAGCCTGTGCTCCAGAGCTGTGCTCCCCAGCAAGAGAAGCCACCAGGACGAGAAGCCGTACTCGACCGTAACAAAGAGCAGCCCCTCCTCCCTGCAGCTAAAGAAAGCCCACGTGCAGCAATGAAGACCCAGAGCGGCCAGAAATAAAATAAATTTTTAAAAATAAAAATTGAAAAAAATATTCAGTTCTATGAAGCGGCTCAAGATCTGAATCAAACTGAAAACAGGAAGGCAGGGGACTGAAATATTATTTTAAGAGCCTCTCTCACCCCCAACTGTGAGTCACTCCATGGGCTGAGGGAAAGGAGGGCAGGAGGCCGGGCTACCATCTGAGTGAAGCCACGGCTGAATTGGATCAGATATGGTTCTGACAGTGCCCCGCTGTCTCTGTCCAGCCCAGCAAACATTTAAATCTGCCAAACGTTTACTTTTCCACCCCCATGTTAATTGCCTTCGTCCTCCTTGAGGTCCCAAACCACAATCCCCACCATTCTCACTTGGCCTTTAGCTGAAGATGGTATTTACGGTGAGAGCTTGAGTGATTTTGCTAAGTTACTCAGTTTTCCTGGGTCTTTTCCAGGCATACATGTTATTAAATTTTGGGTGATTTTCTCCTGTTAACCTGTCTCATGTCAACTTAATTCTTAGGCCAGTAGAAGAACTCAGAAGGGTAGAGGTTAATGTCTTATTCCCTGATACTAGCATGTATCAGCATCTCAAGTTTAATCAGCTCTCGGACCCCATCCAGAGAGAGCCTCTGAATGCCAGCCCCTCGTGAAGGTGGGTGCCCCTGGAGACACCTGGCAGGCCTGGCACTGGGGGCCTCTCCTGGAAGCAGTCTGAATTCCTAATGCTTCTCCTTTATGGTCTGTGAATAGCAAGAAATGGCCGTCATGAAAACACAAGAGAGCATGCAGGGAATGGTAGACGTAGCGGGAGCCAGGGACAGGTTTTGGGGCACATCATAGGGGCAATCAAAAAAACAAAAAGGAGCTCAGACAGACAGAGCTGAAAGCTCCATTTGGACAGTGGAGGATTTCTAGAAGAGAGTGGCCATCAGTCTAACAGTATAGGAGGTCAAGTGCGACGAAGGTTGAGCAGAGGCTACTGACTTTAGCTCCTGATTGTTCCTCGTTAGGAAGCACAGTGCTTAGAGCATGGGGAGGATGAAAGTGAGGGAGAAAGCAGTGTCACTGTATCTAGGGGCATCCTTCGCGGAAGCTGGCTGGGAAGGGAAATAAGACAGATGAGGTGGAAACTAGAGGAGAGTGGAGAAGTTTCCCTGGACCTTGAGGCTCTCCCGTAATTGCTGCCAGAAGGAAGAGCTTGTCTGGGCTACAGCTCCCATGAGCCTCCAAGACCCCTCCCTGGGGCTGGGGTGGGAACGGTCTCTTCGCCACTCCTGCAGCACTGGGAGGGCGTGCATAGCTGCAGGGTGGCTCTTGATGAGCTCTCTTTGGTTCTCCATTTGCTCACTTATGAATAGGGTTGCCCCCCCCCCTTTTTTTTGGTTTGCCAGTGCCAGTCTTCACTGTGGCATGCAGGCTCTTAGTTGTGGCATGTGAGATCTAGTTCTCTGACCAGGGATCATACCCAGGCCCCCTGCCTTGGGAGCACAGAGTCTTAGCCCCTGGACCACCAGGGAAATCTCCCAGTATAGTTGCCTTCTGAACCAACTGAAACCATTTATTGCTTAAGGAAACAAGTCTCCTGACAGTAGTTTCTTGTCAGGAGACCTGTGACTAGTTCTGGGCGCCTGGGTCACAAAGGCTGGGGTTCTGCAGCCCCACCGTCACTTGGCTCCTCTGTGTCAATCCTGGTCTCCCTGTGCTTAAGGCCAGTAGACACCTTCTCTGTTGATTAGGGACGGTGTCAACCAGGAGCTGACTTTGGGCCAGGTGGCTGTGGGTTCGGATTCCTCCCTTGGATGGGCGACAGGGCAGCACCGTGCTGCATGATGTAATGGGTGTTAGTGGCAAAGAGAGCTGTAAGCATAGTAACTCTCTCCTTTTTCCTGCTGCTAAGTGCTGCTAAGTCACTTCAGTCATGTCCAACTGTGCAACCCCATAGACGGTAGCCCACTAGGCTCTGCCGTCCTGGGATTCTCCAGGCAAGAACACTGGAGTGGGTTGCCATTTCCTTCTCCAATGCATGAAAGTGAAAAGTGAAAATGAAGTTGCCCAGTCACGTCCAACTCTTAGCAATCCCATGGACTGCAGCCCACCAGGCTCCTCCATCCATGGGATCTTCCAGGCAAGAGTCCTGGAGTGGGGTGCCATTGCCTTCTCCGTGATCTTTTTTTTTTGTTTGTTTTTTCATGGACACCATTTACAGTTTATTTTCAAATGTCCGTCTTTAAACATGATCCATGGGGTCACTAAGAGTCGGACACGACTGAGTGACTTCACTTTCACGCATTGGAGAAGGAAATGGCAACCCACTCCAGGGTTCTTGCCTGGAGAATCCCAGGGACGGCAGAGCCTGGTGGGCTGCTGTCTATGGGGTCGCACAGAGTCGGACATGACTGAAGTGACTTAGCAGCAGCAGCAGCAAGGGCCTGTGAAGAATACCAAGAAGAAATGAAAACTTATACCAACACAAAATCTTGTACATGGGTGTTCATAGCAGCATTATTCAGAAGAGCCCCAAGATGGAAACAATCCATATGTCTATCAACTGATGAATGGGTAAATAAAATGTGATACAACTGGGTCTCTGTATTCTTGGATGTGACTCCTTAGGGGACTGGCTGTATTCATTGTACTACATCAGTTTTATAAGGGAGTTGAACATCCATGGATTTTTGTGGGGGCTCCTGGAGCCAATTCCCTGCAGATGCCAAGTGACAACTATATAACCCTATGTGTTGAATATTACTTGGAAATAAAAAAGAATGAAGTACTGAAGCATGATACTTACCAGGATGAACCTTGAAAATACGTGTGCTAAGTAAAAGAAGTCATTCACCCAAAGTCACATATTCTATGATTTCATTTACATGAAATGTCCAGAAAATGCAAATTCACAGATAAAGGAAGTTGATTAACTGTTGCCTATACCTGTGGAGATTCAAGGGTTAGGGAGTGGATAATGATGAAAGTTTAGGTTTTTCTTTTTAGGGTAATGCATTTTTTTTTCCCCAATGTTCTAAAATTGACTTAGTAATGGTTGCACAACTCTGTGGATCTACTGATAGCCTTTGAATCCTACACTTTAAATGGGTGAATTGAATAGTATGTGAATTATATCCCAATAAACCTGTTGGTAAAAATGCCAGTGGAGAGGCCTCCCAGGTACCTTAATTTTGGCCTTCAGTAGCTGAGGAGTCCCAGGATGTGAGCCTTTCTGGGGAACCCTATCCATGATGGCAAGCAGCTCTGCTGGTTGTAAAATCTCAGATGAGTTACTTCACTTCTCTGAGTGTTTTTTCCTTTGTCATCTGGGGATGAGAATAATTCTGTCCCCATGATAACATAATACATGTTATTTACAGTGCCTGGAAGGTGGAAAGATTTGGGTGAATGCCGGCTAGCACCATGATCAGTGAAATGAAGATAATAATACTGATCTCACAAGGTTGCTCTGATCCCAAAATGAGTTAATGTGATGAAATTACTTAATACTGAACCTGGCACTCAACAATGATCAATAAATCATAGATAGGGAGGGGAGGTTATCACTGGGATTGTTGCTGTTATGATTTTAGTGTGATTTAGGACTAGGAAGGGGTAAGGATGGGGAAAGAATTTGAAAATCTCAGTCCTCACATGCACACACAATTTTTAAAATTAACAAAGAACCTAGGTTGTCTTTGGTTTTAAATTACGGCTCCAGCATCACCTGGCCCTCAGGGTCGTGGTTTATGGTTCTTCCTGGCTGCCTCAGGCAAGAAGGAACTTCAGCGCCTGAAGGTGCTTCCTGTCTTAAGAGGTGCTGGACAGACTCTGCGACCCCATAGACAGCAGTCCACCAGGCTCCGCCGTCCTGGGATTCTCCAGGCAAGAACACTGGAGTGGGTTGCCATTTGGACAGGAGCAGGGAGATGGAGGCTGACAGGGACCCTCCCTGACCTCATCTGGCTCCCTCTGCAACAGCTAGACTCATAGGCCTGCTCTGCAGACCACGGGGAAGTGGGGTGCCCTTGGGCAGACCTGCTCAGAGGGNTGGGATTCTCCAGGCAAGAACACTGGAGTGGGTTGCCATTTGGACAGGAGCAGGGAGATGGAGGCTGACAGGGACCCTCCCTGACCTCATCTGGCTCCCTCTGCAACAGCTAGACTCATAGGCCTGCTCTGCAGACCACGGGGAAGTGGGGTGCCCTTGGGCAGACCTGCTCAGAGGGGCTTTGAACTTGACTAACTTTCCAAGGTGAGGCGGACTCTCTCCTGATGTTGCCTCCCTGCTCCTCCCGATGTGGTTTAGTTGTGCTGGTTCGGAGGGATTTGCTTTGGTTTCTACCTCTTCATTTTCTCTGCTTTTATTGCCTGCTTTTACTGTCTGAAAGCCCAGTTCCCTCGTGAATTACTTGTTAGAGAAACAACAAGAGGTTCTTTTTCGACCTCTGGCTCCCAAATCTTCATTTCTCTCCTCCGTTTTCACTCCAATGCCTCTGGAAGGAGCCACCAAACTCTTCTTCCAGAGGGAGCAGAGTCACACTGTTGCTAAGGATCCTGGAGGGCAATGTCCTGAGATGCTCCTGCAGATAGGGGGCTTAGAGAGTCTGGCATTTTCTAGCTCCTCATATGCATTATCAAGGCTTTCCTTGAAGAAAGAACAGGTACTTCAGGGCCAGAAGGGTCTGGAGAGGTCAGCTTTCCTGCCTTCCCTTCAGTCCTGCCTCCATCTGCTCTTAGATAAGTCTAGCCCCATTTCCCCTATTTTTGTAGGGCTTCACACCATATATCCAATGCATACGCAATTCCTGTTAGTTGCAACTCTCAAAATCTGCTCAGCTCACGTCTGCTNGGCCAGAAGGGTCTGGAGAGGTCAGCTTTCCTGCCTTCCCTTCAGTCCTGCCTCCATCTGCTCTTAGATAAGTCTAGCCCCATTTCCCCTATTTTTGTAGGGCTTCACACCATATATCCAATGCATACGCAATTCCTGTTAGTTGCAACTCTCAAAATCTGCTCAGCTCACGTCTGCTCCCTTTGCACTAGTCCATACCACTGTCAATTTAAAAAGTAGTCACAACCTAGAAGTTGAGAGTTACATTTTATTCGGTGGAAATTTTTAGGATTCAAGCCTGGGAGACAGCTTCTCAAGAGACCCTGAGAAAACTGCCCCAAGGAGGCAGGGAGAGGGGAACAGTCTGGTTATACAGATAAGTCTGCAGCAAGGGGCAAATAGTTTGCGCATCAAAAGATTATTGTTAATTAAGGAAAACCAGATATCTCAAGTGAAGGAATTTAGGGAAGATGCAAGGGTCTGGGTTTACTGAAATCATTCCTTTCATAAGCATCTCAGCTACCTGGGGCCGGCCTCTAGAGATTTGATTTTTCACATCCTTAGTTCCTTGCTCACTGTAGGGAGTGGCGGCAGCTTGTGGTGGCAGCTTGAGGGCTGCTGGATAGCAGGCACTGTTCTTCCTGGGCTCAGAAATTCACATTTGGTGGGCTGGAATCACAGATGGCTGTGATTTCTTGTTCATTGATACGGCAGGAAATGCTCTATTTCACACCACCAATTCTCATTTGGATTTTTTAAATAGCCTTATCATGAATCTTTCTGTGTAAAAAATTTTTAAGCTGAAACGTCAATAAATAAATAGAGCTAGGAGACTAGAAGGGGGAGCTGTCTTGCCCTGTGACCATCTCAGAGCCCTGCAGGAAGAAGAAAGACTCTTTCCTGGCAATGACTCACCAGTGAAAAGCCATGGACTGGTTTATTAGAGCCTTTCCAACTTCTTTTTCCTTTCTCTAAAAGGCTTCTCCTTCCTTGCCTGTAAGGGGCTTTGCACATGGCCCTCCATGGTTGCAGACTCTGAACTGAATTGCCTACTGAGTCTGAATAAACCCATCTCTGCTGGAGAAACATCCAGCAGTCTATTTGCGTAAGGTCAACACTTGCATCAAGCTTGCTTTCCTAGAGTCAATCACCCTCAGAAGCTGCAAGCAGCTCTTTGCAGGAAATCACCCTCAGCAGGAAGCCCATTTTCTTGTCACTTGAGCGTGAAGCTACACTGGAACTAACTTGTAAACCATGCTCTATCCTTCTCTGGCCCAAGCACACTTTTCAAAACTTTTAATCACACAATACCTTGTCTAACTTGCTGGTTCTTTCTGTGAGATCAACAGAGTGGAAATGAAGAATTAGTAGTTAACAGATGACCAGATCTTTTCTCTGGCTTCCCCTCCAATAATCTCTCCAACAAACTGGGTGAACAGGATAACATCTAGAGGCTGACCACGAGGAGCGGACAGTCCTGCACACAGTGGGTGGCGACAACTCTGACCCCGCTCCAACTTCAGTGATTACCTGAGGCGACTTCCCTTTTCCCCTTTAAAAACTTCCATGGCCGAACAGAGCCTTCACAGGTGGTTTTCGGGAAGCAGTGAGTCTACTCCACCATCTCCCCAGGTACCAGCATTCTGATTAAAGTCATTTTCCCTTCTGCCGTTTGTGAGTATGTAAGTGATTTTGTAAAAAGTGAGCCATGGGACCTGATTCATTCGGTAACACAGCCAAAACATTAAAAACATTTATTATTATGAAACCTATCATATAGATTTTTATCATACAAAAGACAGCATATATGATTTAAAGAATAATCATAAAATGAACACCCCTTAGTCACCCTCCAGCCTAAGAAACAGAATTTACCAGCTTCTAGACATCCCCTATATTTCTTCCCAATTTGCTTTTCCCTGTGTTCCCTCAGAGATAACCTGCAACCTGAATTTTGTGCTAATCATCTTTGCTTTTTATTTTGTTAAAAAAAAAAAGTATCCCTAAATAATACATCAGTTAGTATTGTTTGCTTTGGACTTAATCATTCTTCTATGAATTACTTCATTTTTCAAACGTATGTTTTTGAGATTCAGCCGTGGTGATTCATCTGAAAGCTTAAGTGAGCTCACGTCCTTCGCCTGTTCAAACACTCTCAGTGGCTGCCCCAAGACAGTTGGGAACTAAATGTAGCCCTTTTCTCTGCTCAGAAGATCCTACAGGACTGGCTCTTACTTGGTCACATGCCGCCTGTCTTACACTCCCCTCCTTGTTTGCTCTGCTCCAGCTGCACTGACTTCTTGGTTCTCAGGTATGCTGGCACCCGGAAATGAATTGTCTGAGTAGACACACCCACTGACAAAGAAAGAGATTTTCCTGGGGAGGGCGCCAGTAGGGTAAGGGAGCCCAGGAGGAGTGCTCTGCCCCGTGACTTGCAGTCTTGGGTTTATGGTGATGGGATTAGCTTCCAGGTTGTCTCCGGCCAGTCACTCTGACTCAGAGTCCTTTCTGGTGGTGCACGCATTCCAGTGAGAAGGATTCTGGGAGGTTGGTAAGACACGTGGTGTCTCCTTTTGACCTTTCCTGAATTCTTCCCTTGTTTTGGCTTGTTATTTCTATGTTCCTCACCAGGACCTCCTGTCATAAGCCAACAAATGCAAATAATTATTGTGCCTGGTGGTTTCCGTCAATGTTTCCGCTAACAGTTCCTACCTCAGAGTCTCTGCATGGGTGGTGGTTCCCTCTGCCTGGAGTTCTTTCCCTCTCTTCATGTCATTTGCTTCCTTACTTCCTTCTGCTTTCAAATGTCACATCGCAGAGGACCCCTTCTTAATTTATTCTAATGTTTCCTGAAATTCTCCCTTGCTAGCTATCTCCTTACCTTGATTTATTTTTACTTATAATACATCCCCATTTGTCCTTACGTTATGTGTTAATTTATGATCAACTTCCAGGCAGTCACTTGTCTTGTTCACTTATCTATCAGAGTCTGGCACATATTAAACACTCAATAATATTTTTGTATTAATAACTGAAAGAATAGATGAGTGAGGGGATGGGAAGATGCATAAGCTCCATTAGTTCACCCTTTCAAATCACCCAAATATACAAACCATCTAAATGTAAACATTGTGCTTGCTTTGAAAATGTAGTTTTAAGATAGATGCCTACTCCTAGCCCAAGGTCCAGCCAGTATAGCTGTGGATTTTTGTATTGTAAGCCCCGGCACTTGGCTTTTCCTTTTGTAAAGCAATTTCCTGATTTAGGCTTTAATCGTGGTGGTACCCACTTTAAAGAGGCATTGCTTCCAGAAGGCTATCGCCAATAAGCACTGTTAGGGCTCACAAGGGGCTCATAACATATGGTTAAAATATGGCCCACTGTGGTGACCTGACAAAGGATGAAGTCTCAGTGGCCACATTGCCCTGTGGGCATCCTGCTTTCTCCTTAAGGCGATACCCTGTTTTTCCCTGCTGGTGCCAGTTTGTCAAGACTACGTGACCACCCGACCGCAAGATTCCTTCCACTACGTGACCACAAGACCCCAGCTGTGGGCTAAAGATAACTGAGGCCCCCGCCCTCCAGGGCACAGTTTCCCATGGATAGGGTATAAGAAGGGTTGGCTGTGTAGAGAGCACTGGTTTGTTTCTTCCTATAATAAACTCTTCTCTGTCTGACTGCCTGGCTTGCTCTCTTTTTTCTCCTGCTTGCCTTACATTTCTGGAGCTGAAACCCGGGAGGGAAGACTGATCGCGGTAGAGGGACTCCTCTCCTGAGCCCACCTTCGGTGATCCCCTCCCCTGGACCTCGCTGAGGATCCTGGATGGGCCCCCGGGCTGACCCTACATTTGCCTTGCTGGACTGACGTCCACACGCCGGCTCTCACCTCCTGGCGGCAGGGGCGAGTGAAGCCCTGCTCCCTGGGGTCCTCTTTCTCTGGTCTGGGGTTGGAGACCTGGCGCGAGGCGGAGGATCCCACAGCCCTTGGGCCCTGGCCTCACTCTGAGATGGGGGCGCCTGTTTCAAGGTGGACCCTGTCGCTGTCTGAGAAGGCCGTGAGGACGCGGCCGCCTTTTCTCTCGGGCCTTTCTCCTGGGTTTTCACTTGCCCTGGTTCGCTCTCCCTCCCTATTCGACTGTAATGGGAAATTCTCCATCCCAACCTACAAAATCTACCCCTTTAGGCTGCCTTCTCCCAAACCTAAAAACTGTGGGTTTTCAAGGAGAAATAAGGCCACACTGACCCCCTCATCACTCTGACCCGGCCTGGCCACAGGGTCGACAGATAATAGGTCCTGGGGCCAGAGAACGGAGCTCTCGCTCACAGCACTTTACAGGAGCTCGGTAACCTGTGCTGCCCCATGGCAAGTGGTCAGAGGTGCCTTCTGTTCAGGCTTCTGTGCTCTCCGCTCTTGGCCAGCTCTCCGCACGTCCTGTTCCACTGCTCAAAGACTTTGAGCCCACTCTGGGCCACATCCCCCAGTACTGTATCTCCTGATCCCTGTTTGGATATTTCCTCCTCTTTTGGCCCTCTGACCACAGTGCACCTCTAATCATCTCTAATCCTTTCACAGCAGACTTGGTCCCACAAGCCGCCCTTGCTTCCACCCCTCCCCTAGTCCTGTTTCTGAAAGGGGCTCTGGGGCTTCGCTCCGCCACCTACTACCAGAGTCTCAAGTCCCTGTCCAGTCAGTCAGTTCAGTCTCTCCGTCCTGTCCAACTCTTTGCAACCCNATCCTTTCACAGCAGACTTGGTCCCACAAGCCGCCCTTGCTTCCACCCCTCCCCTAGTCCTGTTTCTGAAAGGGGCTCTGGGGCTTCGCTCCGCCACCTACTACCAGAGTCTCAAGTCCCTGTCCAGTCAGTCAGTTCAGTCTCTCCGTCCTGTCCAACTCTTTGCAACCCCATGGACTGTAGCACACCAGGCCTCCCTGTCCATCACCAACTCCCAGAGTTTACTCAAACTCATGTCCAAGTCAGTGGTGCCATCCAACCATCTCATCCTCTGTCGTCCCCTTCTCCTCTTGCCCTCAATCTTTCCCAGCATCAGGGTCTTTTCAAATGAGTCAGCTCTTCACATCAGGTGGCCAAAGTATTGGAGTTTTAGCTTCAGCATCAGTCCTTCCAATGAATATTCAGGACTAATTTCCTTTGGGATGGATTGGTTGGATCTCCCTGCAGTCCAAGGGACTCTCAAGAGTCTTCTGCAACTCCACAGGTCAAAAACATCAATCCCGACCTCCCTAAATACCCTCCTTATGGTCTTAAAGAAACAAGACTTTGAACCCCTCCCGCTCCCCTCTTTCTCTTATGAGAGGTGGCTGGTACAGCATTGTTCGGGTACATCTCCTATTTTCCTTATCTGGTTTATCTCAAACTGAAAAATATCTTGGCTCTTTTTCCTCTGACCCTGACACTTATTTAAAAGAATTTTAAAACCTTACCAGTCTTATGACTTGACCAGGCATGAAATTTACATTCTCCTCTCCTCTGCCCTCCTCCCAGAAGGGAAAGAATGAATCTGGCAAGCCTCTCGGGCTGATGCCCATGAAATATATCAAACTGATGATACTAAGCCTGTAGGCTCAGCTGCCGTTCCCAGGGACAACCATGTTTGGGACTACCAGGACGAATAACCGGTAATCACACGGTGACTTGCCTTACTGCAAGCCTCCAAAAAGCAGGACACGAAGCTGTTAACTTTGATAAACTCAGAGAAACAATTCAAAGACTAGATGAAAAGCCAGCACAATTTCTAGCTAGATTAACAGAAGCCCTACAAAAATATACAAAATTAGATCCAACTTAAACAGAAGTTACTATTGTCCTTAATACACATTTTATTTCCCAATTTTCCTCATACGTTCAAAAAAAGCTTTGAAAGCCCTCAAACCTCTCAACGAGATCTTTTAAATTTAAAAATTTTCAATAACTGGGAAGAACAGGCAAAACTAGAAAAGGCTCAAGGAGATCAGGCTAAATATTATCTCTTAGCCATTACTCTACACAGCTCCAAACCTCAATCCTCTGATAGAAAAAGAAGTCATCTAGGCCTCCTGATGTTCAAGTTGGTTTTAGAAAAGGCAGAGGAACCAGAGATCAAATTGCCAATATCCGCTGGATCATGGAAAAAGCAAGAGAGTTCCAGAAAAACATCTACTTCTGCTTTATTGACTATGCCAAAACCTTTGACTGTGTGGATCACAATCAACTGTGGAAAATTNTGAACTCCGGGAGTTGGTGATGGACAGGGAGGCCTGAGGTGCTGTGATTCATGGGGTCGCAAAGAGTCGAACACAACTGAGTGACTGAATTGAACTGAGGCCCTTCTAGAAGTCACAAGTGCGGTAAAGAAGGGCACAGGGCCCACCCATGCCCAAAGCCCAGGCCCTCTCTGGGTCCATGTCCTAACTGTGGCATAAAGGGGCATTGAAAGGTAGACTGCCCTAATCCCCCTGCAGGAATCCACACATCCTCTCCTGGTCCCGAGCAGGAGTCCTTGGACCTAGCTCTGCCCAGCCTCCTTGGACTCGCCGCTGAAGGCTGAAGGGGCCCAGGACCTCAGGCCTCGACTCTCATCACCTCTGTGGAGCCAGGGTGACTCTCACAGTGTTAGGAGAGCCGATCTCTTTTCTTATCGACATGGGGGCCACCTATTCTGCCATGCCTGCTTATCCCAGAAAAACCAAAGTCTTTCAGATCTCAGCTGTGGGGGCTGACAGTTTAGTAACCACAAGTTACTGAGCCTCTCTCTGCCTTGCACACTTCAAAATGCCCCTTTTCACATTCATTCCTCATACTCCCAAAACCCCCTCCGATCCTTGGAAGGGATCTACTCTCCAGACTCAAGGCTTTCCTCACTATTCCAAACCTTTCTCCCAACCTGGCCAGGCTACAGCTGCTTGAACCTGCTATTTCCTCGGGTCCCTTATTACCCTCCTCCTCTAAATCCTGCAGTCTGGGAGACTGATCACCCCTCCATCGCCTCCCACCATACTCCTGTTTATGTTCGTCTAAAAGACCCAACGAAGTTTCCTAATCAACCTCAATACCCTATTTCCCAGATACACCTACAGGAGTTAAAACCCATTATCTCTAAGCTGCTGCATCAGGGTCTCTTGCGCCCTCCTCACTCTCCTTATAACACGCCTATCTTGCCTGTTAAAAAGCAAATGGCTCCTACCGCCTGGGTCAAGACTTGGGACTACTTAGTGCTGCTGTTGGCCCCACTCACCCAGGCGTCCCAAATCCCTATGCCCTTCTTTCCCCTATTTCCCTTTCTACTGCCTATTTCACTGTCCTGGACCTCAAGGATGCATTTTCCACCATCCTTTACCCCCAGACTCTCAGGATCTCTTTGCTTTTACCAAGACAGATTCAGACACTCATCGCTCCCAACAATTAACAGGGACTGTCCTTCCCCAAGGATTTCATGATCATCCTCCTTTCTTTGGCTAAGCCCTGGCCTCAGACTTAACCTCCCTCAATCTTGCCCCAAGCTCTATCCTCCAGTACGTAAATAATCTTCTCCTTTGTAGCCCCTCACTCTTACACGCTCAGCACCATACACTACAACTCCTCAACTTCCTAGCTGATCAGAGCTATAGAGTATCTCCTATTAAGAGTCAACTTCCCCTTCCTGAGGTCGCCTATCTTGGAGTTCTCCTGACACCAACAAAGAGACATATAAGTACTGATAGAAAGTCCCTTATATCTGCCTTACCACTCCCTACATCAAAAACAGAAATCTGTCCTTTTGGGGCTTGGCTGGGTACCTACGCCTCTGGATCCCCAGTTTTGCCCTCCTAGCATAAACCCTGCACCAAGCTACCGGGGAGGGGATCTTTTGGAGCCTCTTGAGCCTAAGTCATACGTTTGTACAGCCTTTGATGCTCTAACACCAGCTGTTCCCTCGGCCCAGCTTTAACACTGCCTGATCTCTCGCGCCCTGTTTACTCTACACCACTGAGAGACATACAGTTGCCCTAGGAGTCTTAGGACAGAGGCAGGGCCATTCCTGTGCCCCCACTGCTTCTCTGTCAGAACAACTGGATGCCACCACACAGGAGGGCCAGCTGGCCTGCGTGCTCTGGCCGCAGCTACACGTCTCGCTCAAGAAAGCGCAATCCTACTTTTGGGACACCCACAGTCTTTCACTCACCACACGACCTTAAGGACTTACTCTCACCCACGGCCATAGTTCTTCTGTCACCTTCTTGTATTGAGCTAATCCCTGTCACCCTCCTAGAATCTCCCGAGTTCTCTTGTGAATACCACTACCCTCACCCTAATTCTCTGAGCCACCAACTCACACTGGTAATGAGACATTAGAAGACTTGTTATCTCATTCCTCCCATATCTCCTCAGTCCCTTTAGCCCTGATCCTACTTTGTACTGATGGTAGCGCCTAGACAACCCCAAAAGGAGAAAGGGTAGCTGGGTATGCAATTGTTTCTGACTCTGAGGTTACTGAATCTCAACCTTTCCCTGAGGGAACCTCCTCCCAAACGGCAGAACTTATTGCATTACCTAGGGCACTTACCCTTGCTGCTAACAAATGAGCTCTAATATACACTGACTCTAACTATACCTCTCACATCACACACTCACATGCGGCCATCTGGAAAGAATGAGGGCTTCTTTCTACAAAAGGACCCCCCTCCATAACTAATGCCTCACTTATACATCAACTCCTAAAGGCAGCCAGTATGCCAATGGAAGCTGGCATCATACATTGTCAAGGTCACCACGTGGCCTCAGACCTCATCTCATGGAGTAACAACGCTGCTGACAAGGAGGCAAAGCAAGCCTCACTATGAACCCCCACTCATCAGCTCATAGTAATCCCTAACATAAATCCCCTTTATCATCCCGAGGAAAAGACATGGTTATTACAAGAGGGAGCCCGACTTCAAGGAGACTGGTTACAAAAGCAAGGCCGCTATATCCTTCCCCAGTCCCAGGCCATACAAATTCTTACAGATGTTCACCGAGCTTAACATCTAGGCACTAACCCTCTCTGCGGCCTTTAAGACCTCCTATCACGTATCCTAATCCCCTCTCATTCCTACAGCAGATCACTGCACTGTGTGTTCCTCCGTCTCACCCCAGGGAGCTCTAAGCCCATTCCTTCCTTCTGTTCCCCACACGTCAGGCACGAGGTCACATACCGGGGGAAGACTGGCAAATCACCTTCACTCACGCCCCCCCACACATAAAATGAAACTCTACTCCCTCTAGCGGACGCCTTTTGGGGGTGCGATGAAGCTTTTCCTACAAGGTCAGAAACTGCCTCCGAGGCAACACAAGTTCTCATTCGAGAAATCACCCCTCTCTTTGGCCTCCAGCTCTCTCCAATCCGATAATGGACCAGCTTTTGTCTCACAGATCACTCAACAAGTAGCCCAGGCTCTTGGCATCACCTGAAGGCTACATATTCCTTGTAGAACTCAGTCTTCAGGAAAAGTAGAAAAGGCCAATGCAATTCTCAAAACACAGCTAACTGAACTTTCTCTTGAACTACAGAAGGCAAGGACTGAACTCCTTCCCGTGGCTTTGGCTCACATCAGGGCCACTCCACGGCTCCGTCTTTTCTTATCCTTTGGAGCTCATGCTTGAGTGCCCTTTTCCCTTAGGTCAGTTTCCTACTAGGAGTCCCTTAATGGGAGATTATCTCCCCTCCCTTAACCTTATTAGATAACCTCATGAGAGAACTTGCAGATCGCTCTCTCCCAAAGCCTCATCAAACAAATCCTACTGACTTGACACATACCTGGGGATAGAGTTTTCATTACAGCCTCAGTGGACTGGCCCTTTTGAGGTCATCTTAACCACACTGACAGCCGCTAAATTGGGAGATCATTCTTGGTTTCATATCTCCAGGTGAAAGAGGGCCCCAGGAGATGCTCCATCTCCACCAAAAATTACTCCCCACTCAGAAATCCCTTGCTGCTCCAGCACCATCCTGGGACCCACCAGGTTCCAACTGGATTGAATCTGAAGAAGTGGAACGCCATAAATAACCAATACTGACAAGCAAAAGGACGATCAGATGTATTAATTACTGGCTGGACTGGGACTCCCTTTACTTACCTTGTTTGGAATAGGACTTTATTCTGTATCTGCCTTGACTGGACTTGTGTTAAAAAACTCTTTTGTTTCATTTATTTCCTAATGGTTTCCATCCTTTGGGGCCCTCTTTTACTGTAAATTTGAATGAACCCATTGCCTACTTTTCTACATGTAATATCACAAAACCTCACTTTTCCACAAAAGCTCGTATCACTGATCTTTCCACACTTCTTGATTTTCTTACTGATCTGTGGTCACAGGGAGACTTAACAGACTTCACACCTGTTCACATGTCTTTTTACACCTGGGCCCGTATCCTCATCGTTTACTCCCTTTAAATATGGGCCACCAGCTCACAGTACTGATCTGATTCTCCTCTCTTCTATACATCCATCATGCCCTACCTAATTCTCACTCTACCCCAGATTTCACTTACCTTTTTAAATCTTTAAACTTAACCTACCGTTTACCTAATACCTCAAATCCAGCCCTGGATTTGACTGTTGAATCAGTTTGTCCATCTCCTCGCCATCTGGAGCGGCACTACCTGTCTCCACAGATCAGTGGAGCCACATAAACACTTCCCTCCACCACACTTACAGGGGAGAACCTCTCTTTTTGTCCTATATACACTATTTATACTCAACAGATCAAATCAACAATCCTGATACAATGTTGCTCTCCCTTTTTGCTGACCTCGCTTCCATCCATACCAAGCCGGTTGTGGGAAGGCCTGCCATTTGGATGTCCATTTACCGCAGTAGGCTCCCTAAGCTTTCCTAGACACCACTCTGTGAATAACTCACACCCACGTCTAGGCTCTACACCATTGTACCTCTGCAATCACAGCTCACATCCCACCTTTCCTCCAGGCCATGCTATTTACCATGTCTCGGGAGTTCCAGGACACCCCATTGCTTTCTCAGGAAGGTTTCCTTCGGCCTCTGAAGATACCAGCCCCCTCACAGGAGCCACAGGAGCTGGGTCCTTGTCAGTTTGGGAGTCAGCTAACAAATACCCAGAAAGACTCTTATTTGCTATTGATTTCAGTTGCTGCCTTACTCCTGAAATATTTTTCTTATGTGGAACCACCACTTTATGTCTTCTGACTAACTGGACAGGGAGACGCGCCCTGGTATATCTAGCCCCAGATATTGCTACAGCTCCTAACAACCAGATCCTCCCTCTCCCAATAATCCACAACCGACCCAAACAAGCAATTGAACTCATGCGAACAGTTGACTCACTGGAAAAGACTCCGATGCTGGGAGGGATTGGGGGCAGGAGGAGAAGGGGACAACAGAGGATGAGATGGCTGGATGGCATCACTGACTCGATGGGCATGAGTCTGAGTGAACTCCGGGAGTTGGTGATGGACAGGGAGGCCTGGCGTGCTGCGATTCATGGGGTCGCAAAGAGTCGGACATGACTGAGCGACTGAACTGAACTGAACTGATTGATAAGCTTAGGGATAGCAGCAGGGATCAAAACAGAGAGTGCAGGGCTCACGACCTCTTTAAACTCCTATCAGAGTCTCTCTAAGGATCTTACTGGAAGCCTAGAAGAAGTAGCTGCCAGCCTTATCACTCTTCAGGGCTGACTAGATTCCCTGGCAGCTGTGGTTCTTCAAAACAGAAGAGGGTTAGACCTTCTCACAGCAGAAAAAGGAGGCCTATGTTTTTTTTCTAGATGAAGCCTGCTATTTCTATGCCAAAAAATCAGGTGTCGTAAAGGAGGCAGCAAGGAATCTGACAAATAGGGCCTCACATGTCAGTAATTCATGGGAAAACCGGTTAAGCAATTTGGATTGGATGCCATGGGTCCTACCTTTACTGGGCCCCCTTCTCGTATTAACCCTCATTCTGACGTTCAGCCTGTATCTAATGCTTCTGTTTTCAAAGTTTGTCCAGGATCACCTACGAGCCTTCACCAACCAGACTGTTGAGGAGCTACTTCTAACTCGCTCCAATTATCAAAAGCTTCAACCCCACTCAGACTTCCCTTAACCCACGTTCCAGCCTTTTCTTATCTTACCCCATTATGTTACCCCAAACCAGCGTGAAGCAGATACAGAAGACTGACCTTCGGCCCTTATCCTATATCAAAAAGGCTGTAATGTTAGGGCTCACAAGGGGCTCATAGTGTATAGTTAAAATATGGCCCACTGTGGTGACCTGACAAACGAGGGATGAAGTCTCAGTGAGCACCTTACCCTGTGGGCATCCTGCTTTTTCCTTAAGGCGGTACCCTGTTTTTCCCTGCTGGTGCCTGGTTTCTCAAGACTACGTGACCACCCAACTGTGAGACCTCTTCGACTACGTGACCACAAGACCCCAGCTGCGGGCTAAAGATAAACTGAGGCCCCTGCCCTCCGGGGCACAGTTTCCCATGGATAGGGAACAAGAAGGGTTGGCTGTATAGAGAGCACTGGTTTCTCTCTAAAGCCAGTCACCTTCTTTCTTTCTTCCTGTAATAAACCTTTCTCTGCCTGACTGCCTGGCTCGCTCTTTTTCTCTGCATTTACCTTGCAAACACATTGGCCACAGAGCCAGACAGAGCCAGGTCACAAGCCCCTTGCTATCCCCATGAGGCTCCTTTGTTTTAGAGACCCTGGTTGTTTTAGATAACTGGTTATTTGAACTACTTTTTTTTTTTTTTTTTTTTTCTTTCTTTTCCTTTCTTATGGCACTACAAATTCCCTCTCTTCTGTTTTAAATTTTCCAATAAAGACTGAGTCCGTGAAACCCTAGATCCCCAACCCTTATCCTAATAAAAGTAGAACCCCAGTCCTGTTCCTACCCACTCCCCTCCTCGACCCCCACCCCTGCAATCGCTCCTCCCCTAGCCCCCGCCTCTACCCCTCTCCCCTCTACCCACTCCATCGGCCGCCTGCCTTGTATACACCAAGACTTGTAAGTAATGCATTTGTTTTTTATCCGAAGTTTGCTAATACTTATTGCTGAAGGGTGTCTTGCAATCATAATAAGAATCACGAGGGTTGGTAGTAATACTGAACTGGAATGAGGAGAAGTCTGTGGGGAGCTCATCGGGGCCCAGGCGGGTGCTTCCAGGCATTTCTAGCCCACATTTCCTGTATTATTATCAACAGGCTAAAACCAGCACAGAACAAATACACGCTGTGCGGCGCCAGGCCCCCCCCCCCACACACATACTAGTGATGTTGGAATAGCCACTTCTCAGTACTCCCTAGAATATTTGCTAGAAGATTTACTTGTCTTTTTCTAATTAGTTACATATAATAGAAAATGCAATCCAAACTGGCATAAAGAAGGAAAAGGATTTGTTGGTCTGTGCGCCTGGAAAGTCTAGCAGAAGAGTGGTATCAGCCTGCCTGATTTAGCAGCTCAACAATTTTGTGGTCAGGGGTGCACTTTTCTCTCACTTTTTTCTGCTCTGCCACCCAGAGTCTTCATTTCCTTCTCAAGAGCATCTTAGTAAGTTGGAAGCTGCCTGACTTCTAACTGAACACTTGCAGGGGGAAAGGCACAGCTTCTGTCTCAGCATTCCAGCTGGAATCCAGATCAGACTAGATTAGATCACGTGAGGAAACTGACCAAGGCAAAGACAGTCTCATGGTCCCAGGCACTGCTCAGCACTCAGCGTCAAGGCTCACTGCAGGCTGGAGGGGAGGGTAGTCTTCCCAAGTAAAGGGTCTGTAGGGGGTGGGGATGGGGGGTGGTGGCTGGAAACCTGAGTACTGTAAGCAAGAAGGGAGGGGTGACTAGAGTTAGATAGATCCTCCAAAAATGTCCACCAAATCGCACATGGACACTGTATGGGACCTGTGAGGTTAAGAGTGATCAATTAAGAGTGATGAAATGGAACCAGGAGTAGAAGTAGAATAATGCTGGCTCTGCATGTTGTAAACATTTCTTTTCTTAAAAAAAAAAACAAAACTTTTCATTGAAACATAATTGATATACAGTGTTGTGTTAGTTTCAAGTTTGCAGCAAAGTGATTCAGGTATATTAATATATATATATATACACACACTATTTTCTGTACATTCTCTCCCATTAGAGGTTATTATAAGGTACTGAGTATGATTTCCTGTGCTATACAGTGGGTACTTGTTGATTACGTCACAAATATAATAGTGTGCATTTGTTAATCCCAAAGTTCTAGTTTATTGCTCCCCCATCCTTTCTCTCTAGATAACCATAAATTTGTTTTCTATGTCTTTAAATCTATTGCTGTTTTGCAAATAAGTTGATTTGTGTATATATATATATATTTAGATTTCACATATAATTGTTGTCATGTATTTGTCTTTCTCTGTCTGACTTACTTCAGTTAGTATGACAATCTCTAGTTGCATCTGCGTGTGTGCTAAATCCCTTCAGTTGTGTCTGACTCTTTGAAACCCCCTGGACTGTAGCCCTCAGGCTCCTATGTCCATGGGATTCTCCAGACTAGACACTGGAGTGGGTTGCCATGCCCTCCTCCACATGATCTTCCTGATCCAAGGACTGAACCCCTGACTCGGGCATCTCCTGCATTGCACCACTTGGGAAGCCCCTAGTTGTAGGTATGTTGCTGCAGAAGACATTATTTCATTCTTTTTATAGCTGAGTAGTATTCCACTGTGTATACACACACACACACACATACATATATATATATATATATATGTATATATAGTAAGCATAGTAATTAGCTCAGTCGTGTCCGACTCTTTGCGACCCCGTGGACTGTAGTCTGCCAGGCTCCTCTGTCCATGGGATTCTCCAGGCAAGAATACTGGAGTGGGTTGCCATTTCCTTCTCCAGGGGATCTTCCCAACCCAGGGATCGAACCTGGGTCTCCTGCATTGCAGGCAGACGCTTTATTCTCTGAGCCACCAGGGAAGCCTATATATATATACATATAAATACCATACCTTATATATCAGTTCATCTGTTGATGAGCACCTAGGTTGTTTCCATGTCTTGGCTATTGTAAATAGTGCAGCTATGATCATTGGAGTGTGTGTATTTTTTTTTGAATTAGTGCTTTCCTTGATATATGCCCAGGAGTGGGATCACTGAATCAGGAAAAGGATATGTCATGCAAATAGAAATCAAAAGAAAACTGGAGTGAGCCTTTCCTTCTAGAGCTAAGGACAGTCACAAAATGTGAGGGCCTGTTCGTTTTTAGAAATCATTATATAGGGGAGTAAGATCTGAAATTGGTCCAGGTCTGAGTATGACCTCTTCGCTTGGCTGGGTAGTTTTCTCCTGGACTTGGCTGAGAGCAAGGGGAAAAAAAAAAACACTGGGCTTCTTGGGGTAGTATAGTCTCTGATGCTGTCTGTGTTGGCTGATTTGCCTTCCCAGGGCATAGTGAAAATAAGAGCTTGAGGTTCTGCTTCTTTGCAGCAAAGAGGCTCACAAGAAGATCTCAGAAGTCAGCAAAGTGCTTAAGCCAAATGTCTGGCAATATCCTGACCTGGGAAAGGAAGCCTGGACCTTGGGGGGGAAAGAGTGCCTTACAGAGGCTTGGCCTCATTGCCTGGCGCACATCTTTGCTTTGAGCCACTTTGTGTCCTGAGAAGGATTTGACAAGTCATGACTCCTGGGTTTCATCGTGACCCGTCATCAATATTTAAGGAGCTGGAGAGTAGGTGTGATAATGAATGTGATGTAAAGCATAGGGAAGCATGGCTGGATTGTGTGTGTGTGGGGGGGAATGTGCACATGTGTGTATGAGATGTGATTGGACCAGTAGATGTGGATTAATCAATGACTTATTGAGGACTACCTCTAGGCATATCCCAGAGAGTTTCCTGACTCTGTGTGTCCTTTTAGTTTTCTTCTGTTGGTCTGTCTGAAGAGTGTGGTCTGCAGGTCTGAGTCCCCTAGACATTACGTTACTAAAAGGGAGAGCAGGAGGGGAATAGATGGAGCAGACCACACAGTGCCCACACAGCACCTGCATGGACACACTGCCCCTGCACACCATCATGAAGCCAGGTGCAGGGGAGCCTTTCAGTCGCATCCAGAGAGATGAATCGTGCTGCTCCCAATCACGAATTCCCATCACTGCAGAAAGGTGATTTAGTTAAGTCTCAAGTGACAAGAACAGGAACTCTCTCAAGTTAGTGCAGATAAAGGAGAATCTTCTGGACCCTAGTGTAGCATGTCCAACTGTGCTTCCTGGAGTCTGGGAGGTTGCTGGGCAGCTGCCCTCTCTACTTCATTCTCCCTGACCACGTAGCCTCTTATCTGGGATTCCTTCTGCTCTTCTGTTCTGGTCTCCTCTCTGCACACAGCTTTCTACTATCCTGTAAATTCAGCCTTAATGTGGCTTAGTGCACCATGGTGCTGACTGATCCCAGCTTGGCAAGACAGAACAGTTCCAGTACAGCTCCAATACTTCAGACCACCCATCCTGTGCTGGTTAGTTAGTTAGTTAACTAGTTAGTTAGGGCAAGCAGCTGTGTGATCAGGGTGGAGTCCCTTGGCATAAAGGGGCAGTCCTGTGGCCACTTTGGCTCATTCCTTTAGTATGGTTTGTGGGGATGAGGTGGTCATGCATATTGGGGACACATTTACATTAAAAACTAATTTCTTATTTCCCTGAAATTCAAATTTAACTGGTTGACCTATATTTTTATTTTCTAAGTCTGGCAGCCCTTTAGGGGGCACTCTGAGGGAGTCTACCATAGGGACTAAGGAAACAATACTTTTTCAAGAGCACTTTTGTCTTTCAGGCAAGGGCAAATGTCAGCTTTGCTGTATGCAACAAGTTTGAATCCTACAATCTTCTGAATGTAAGTTTCAAAATGGGCATAATTATCTTATTAAAGAAAAATCATCAGGTAAGATAATTACTTACATTGTTCCAAAATAAAATGTGAAATAGAGTGAAAAATAAAGCTAATATAGTGGGTGGCAGGTTTAACCCTACGAGTTCTAGGAGCCAGATTGAAGAACTCCTAGGTAAAGTAAGTAGGCTCCTGACAAACGGTGAAGACTCAGTAATTTTTTGTTCCTTTGCAGGTTTCACCTTTCTCCTGCTTTAACCTACCCTTTTATAGTGAATAATTCTCATGACTATGCCATGAACACTCAGCATTTTTTTTTTCTGAGAGTTGCTAATCATTGATTTGAGAAATACCAATTAGTTGTAAAGTTCATTTGATAATGCATATACAGACTAATGGCAATCGTGTTTTTTTTTTTTTTTAAATAGGATAATAATCACAGAGAAAATGTAAGAACTGTTAAGGTAAAGGGATGGTGAGGGGTTTCTTTTCTTATAATTTCGTTTACAGTTATAATGTTTTATGTGCAGCAAATTTGAATTACAAAATACACTTCTGAGGGCATTGTATAAAAGCGTACTGTGTAAGAGGTTCAAAAAAGAAATTCCATGTGTTCTGGTTATTTAGTGATCTACTTGGGGAAGGCTTGCAGTAGTTTCTGCCAGTCATTGGCAATTAGTTTGATGGATACAAATGAAGAAATTGGTAAGCAATGTCATTATTTACCAAAAAAAATTTTTTAATTATCTGGCAGCCCTAAGACCTGGAGCTGGAACAAGGTACGTGAAGAAGTGATTCCTGAAGCAGTTTATAAAAATCTGAGAAAATCCAAGGCTCAAGGTGAGGAACTTCACCTTTCCATCTCTGGGATTGTTATGAGAAGGCAAGGGATTTGACCAGATATGAGGAGTCTCTGGAGTCGGGGACTCAAAAAACAACAGAACTTGCTCTGTCTTCAGGTTGGGACAAGACTAAATGAGCTGATATAGGTAATGCTAAAAACAGGCAGGCATGTAGTAAGCCCCGCATAGCATCAGCTATTATGATACCTCTGTTTCTCATGGCTCATGTCAACCTCATTTTCTGGTGAGAATGTTTTGGTTTTTTTTTCCCCTACATGACAGGAAACATAGGTACTCATTAGCTTTTTGATTTTATGGTATTATTTTCTTCACTGGAAGGAGTTTGTCTCAATTTTCTAATTCCAGTTAACTTCACAGCCGTGGGAACTTCCCTGGGGGTCCAGTGGTTAAGAATCCACCCTGCAATGCAGGGGACATTGATTTGACCGCTGGTTGGGGAACGAAGATCCCACGTGCAGTGGAGCAATTAAGCCCAGGCGCTGCAACTACTGAGGTCTGTGGGCCACAACTAGAAGTTTATGCGCTGCAAGGAAAGAGCCTGCATAATGCCCTGAAGAGCCAGCATGACACAGTGAAGTTACCACATGCAGGAAGACCTGAGGCAGGCTTCCACGAGAAAGACGCCATGGATGAAGGAGGAATGAGTGGCAATCCAAGCCTGCAGGGTGGAACACCTGGTCCAAATCAACTGGATAAGAAAGATACCTTAATCTATGGAGCTACATTAAGATGAGGAGGCCTTACAAATAGCTGAGAAAAGAAGAGAAGCAAAAGGCAAAGGAGAAAAGGAAAGATACACTCATCTGAATGCAGTGTTCCAAAGAATAGCAAGAAGAGATGAGAAAGCCTTCCTCAGTGACCAATGCAAAGAAATAGAGGAAAACAATAAAATGGGAAAGACTAGAGATCTCTTCAAGAAAATTAGAGATACCAAGGGAACATTTCATGCAAAGATGGGCACAATAAAGGAAAGAAATGGTATGGACCTAACAGAAGCAGAAGATAGTAAGAAGAGGTGGTAAGAATACACAGAAAACTGTAACAAAAAGTCCTAATGACCCAGATAACCATGATGGTGTGATTGCTCACCTAAAGCCAGACATCTTGGAATGTGAAGTCAAGTGGGCCTTAGGAAGCATCACTACGAACAAAGCTAGTGGAGGTGATGGAATTCCAGTTGAGCTATTTCAAGTCCTAAAAGATGATGCTGTGATGCTGCACTCAATATGCCAGAAAATTTGGAAAACTCAGAAGTGGCCTCAGGACTTGGATTTTCATTCCAATCCCAAAGAAGGGCAATGTCAAAGAATATTCAGACTATCACACAATTGTGCTCATTTCACATGCTAGCAAGGTAATGCTCAAAATCCTTCAAGTTAGGCTTCAACAGTACATGAACTGAGAGCTTCCAGATGTTCAAGCTGGATTTAGAAAAGGCAGAGGAACCAGAGATCAAATTGCCAACATGCACTGAATCATAGAAAAAGCAAGGGTATTCCAGTAAAACATCCACCTTTGCTTTGTTGACTACACTAAAGCCTTTGACTGTGTGGATCACAACAAACTGGAAAATTCTTCAAGAGATGGGAATACCAGACCACCTCACATGTCTTCCTGAAAAACCTTTATGCAGATCAAGAAACAATAGTTAGAACAGGCATGGAACAACAGACTGGTTCCAAATTGGGGAAATGAGTATGTCAAGGCTGTATATTGCCACCCTGCTTATTTAACTTATATGCAGAGTACATCATGCGAAATGCCAGGCTGGATGAAGCACAAGCTGGAATCAAGATGGTCAGGAGAAATATCTATAACCTCAGATATGCAGATGACACCACCCTTATGGCAGAAAGTGAAGAACTAAAGAGCATCTTGATGAAAGTGAAAGAGAAAAGTGAAAAAGTTGCCTTAAAACTCAACATTCAGAGAGCTAAGATCATGGCATCTGGTCCCATCACTGGAAAGTGGATGGGAAACAATGGAAAAAAAAACTATTTCCTTGGGTTTCAAAATCACTGCAGATGGTAACTGTAGCCATGAAATTAAAAGACACTTGTTCCTTGGAAGAAAAGCTATGACAAACCTAGACAGTATATTAAAAAGCAGAGACATCACTTTGCCAACAAATGTTCAGATAGTTAATGCTATGTTTTTTTTTTCGGTAGTCATGTAAAGATGTGATAGCTGTACTATAAAGTAGGTTGAGCGCCGAAGAATTGATACTTTTGAACTGTGGTGTTGGAGAAGACTTTTGAGAGTCCCCTGGACACCAAGGAAATTAAACCAGTCCATCCTAAAGGGAATCAACCCTGAATATTCACTGGAATGACTGAAGCTGAAGCTCCAATATTCTGGCCACCTGATGCAAAGAACTGACTCATTGGAAAAGACTCTGATGGTGGGAAAGATTGAAGGTGAGAGGAGAAAGGGACTACAGAGGATGAGATGGTTGGATGGCATCACCTACTCAATGGACATGAATTTGAGCAAAGTCCTAGAGATAGTGAAGGAAAGCCTGGGTGCTGTAGTCCATGGAGTCACAGAGAGTTGGACACAACTAAATGACTGAACAACAACAACATTAACATGATCCTGATTATTAGCAAAAGCAAACAAAAGTTTTCTCTGGAGGAAGATAAAATAATCACTGACTTTTAAACATTACTCTGAGTAATTCTTTTATATACTATGTCTGGCATATAATCAATGATAAACAAGTGTTTGAGGACATGAAACAATCAGAACAAACATCAACATAAATAATAGAAAACAGAGACAGATAGGTGAAGGACAGGGGAAGCCTGGCCTGTGCTGCTCCATGGGGTCTCAAAGAGTTGGACACAACTGAGTGATTGAACAACAAGACATAACTCCAGACACTTGAATTATTTGATACAAACTTTAAAACAAATGCTTATTATGTTTATAAAGATAAAGGACAAGTTTGGAAATTTCAGCCAACTGTTCTGTTCAGTTCAGTTCAGTTCAGTTCAGTCACTCAGTCGTGTCCGACTCTTTGCGACCCCATGAATCGCAGCATGCCAGGCCTCTCTGTCCATCATCAACTCCCGGAGTTCACTCAAGCTCACATTCATCGAGTCCATGATGCCATCCAGCCATCTCATCCCCTTCTCCTCCCACCTTCAATATTTCCCAGCATCAGGATCTTTTCAAATGAGTCAGTTCTTCACATCGAGTGGCCAAAGTATTGGAGTTTCAGCTTCAGTCCTTCCAATGAATATTCAGACTGATTTCCTTTAGGATGGACTGGTTGGATCTCCTTGCAGTCCAAGGGACTCTCAAGCATCTTCTGCAACACCACAGTTTAAAACCATCAATTCTTCGGTGCTCAGCTTTCTTTATAGTCCAACTCTCACAGTCATACATGACTACTGGAAAAACCACGGCCTTGACTAGACGGACCTTTGTTGGCAAAGTAATGTCTCTGCTTTTTAATATGCTGTCTAGGTTGAACTATTATACTGAAAGTTGACTTCTCAACAAAGATTGAATGTCAAACTATAGAGTTTTGCAGAAAGAGAAGAGCTACCATCTGGAATCCTATAGCTAACAAAAAGTTCCTTCAAGAGTAGAACTGACAGTGCAATTAAGGCATTTCAGATATGAAAAATTGAAAGAATTAATCACAGGCAGGCTCTGAAAGCAAAAAGAATATTATCCCTGGAGGAAGATTACAAATATTGGCATAAATAATGAACAATGAAAAAAGGCAAATAAATCAGCAAAATTAAATAAATATTTCTTCTACAAGCTAATAATGATAATATATTGTGATGTGTATCCTTACATTAGAAAGTAGAGAGGAACACAGAAAGGGACAGAAGGAAACAGAATGAATAATTGTTTATACATAAACAAATATATAAAAATTAGGAGAGGATAACAAGAGTTAAATTATTTGAAGCTCCTTTATTGCAGAAGCAGATAAAAAAAATTAATATTTGCTTTTGACAATTCTAGAATTAATGTTAATAATATAGCTCCTAAGAGGCTAGTAAAGAATATATTACTTCTACATGGGTGGAAGAAAACAAAAGAAAGGAAATGATCATCAAAAAGAATCCCCAAAAAAGGCAAAAAGAGAACAGAAAAGAAATATAGCATAGGCAGAATAAATAGAAATCACATAAAATGCACATATTTACAAATATATAGCAGATAGGTATAAATTCAAATATATCAAATATTTAATGTAAACTTCCTTGTTTCATAAACAGGCAAAATAATTCAGAAGTTAAAAACAAACAAAGTCCAAGCACAGGCTGCTTATAAGTGACATATCTTAGTGTAAATAGAAAAAAATGCAACTATACCAGTATTAGACAAGATAGACTTTAAGGATGAAAGAATTACCAAAGATAAGAGGTGCCTCATAATTATAGAAGTTTCAGTTCACCAGGATAATATAGCAATTTTAAGTTTGTATGAATTAAATAACATAAACTCAAAATATATAAAGCAAACCCTGATAGAACTATAAGGAGAAATCAGCAAATTAATAATTATGAGAGATTTAACGTCTCTCTCTCAGTAACAGCTAGAATAAAGACACTAAATCATTAAAGCTATATAGTATTCGAATAACATGATAAATTTGATTTAATGAACATATCTAAAACATGGTTTATCATGCCCATGATCAGACCTAATGGGTCATAAATTGAGGTGCAAAACAAACTTCAAAAAGTGGAAATCATATGTTGTATTTTCTGATCCCAATGCAATTAAGCTAGGAATTAATAATAAAATATAAACAGAAAAACTTCTTATATCCTGAAGTGAGTAAATATATTTCTAAATTTTTAAGAAAATGTCAAAGGGTAAGTCAGAAATGTAGGACCATGGATTATAGCTTAAAGCAATGCTTAAAGAGAAATATTTGTTCTTAAATGCATGTATTTGAAAAGAAGTAAAGCTGAAGATTAATGAGCTCAGGATTCATCTTAAAAAAGTTGGGCAAAAACTTCAAATCAAATCTAAAGAAAGCAGAAAAAAAATAATGACAAGAACAGAAATTAATGAAACAGAACAAAAGTAGACTAGATTAACAAAGCCAACAAGGATTACAAGAGCCCAAGGGAAAGGAATTAAAATTTACCACATGCCTGCTATGTAATTTACAGTATGCTAGGGTCCGAAAATGGAGAAGGCAGGGGCACCCCACCCCGGTACTCTTGCCTGGAAAATCCCATGGAAGAAGGAGCCTGGTGGGCTGCAGTCCATAGGGTCGCTAAGAGTAGACACGACTGAGCAACTTCACTTTCACTTTTCAGTTTCATGCATTGGAGAAGGAAATGGCAACCCACTCCAGTGTTCTTGGCTGGAGAATCCCAGGGAGCCTGATGGGCTGTCGTCTATGGGGTCGCACAGAGTTGGACATGACTGAAGTGACTTAGCAGCAGCAGCAGCAGCAAGGTCCTAAAAAATGCTATTTAATTATTTTTTATAGCTTTATTGAGATATAATTTACATGATATAAAGTTTATCTATTTAAAGACTACAGTTCAGAGGGTTTAGCATATTCAAAGGAACTGCAACCATAATTACTTAGAACATTTTGGTTCCCGCATAAAGAAACTCCACAGTCTTAGGCAGTCACTCCCCATTTCCTTCCACTCTTCCCTCCCCAACCAGGCCCTTGGCAACCACCATTCTACTTTCCCTCTGTAAGTTTGCTTCTTTTTGACACTTCATACAAATGAAATCTTCCAATATGCTGTTTTTCATGACTCTTTCATGTAGCATGTTTTCACAATTCATTCATGTTGCAGTGTGGATTAGTATTTCTTTCTTTTTAAGGGGTGCATAATATTCCCTTAAATGAATTATCACATTTTTGTTTGTTCATTCATCAGTTGAATGGTACTTGGTTTCTTTCTGCTTTGGGGTTATTACAATGGTGCTGTGAACATACATGTATAAGTTTTCTGTGGATGCATGTTTGATTTCTTGGGTTGTAAGAGTTCTTTATGTATCCTGGATACAACTTTCTTATGACATACGTGGTTTGCAAGATTTTTTTCCATTCTATGGGTTGTCTTCTCACTTTCAACAAAAATTTCAAATTTTGATAGAGTCTTAACAGTTTTGTACTTTTAGCAGCTACATTTAGATTTATGACCCTTTTTTTTTTAGTTTATTTTTGTGTATAATTTAGTGTTTACAATAGTTCTGTAAGATGAGTACTGTTCTATTCATTTTATATGAAAAATAACCATGAGTCACAGTCTAAATTAGTTCCCAAAGATGAAACAAACATGCATGGAAACTGGGACTCAGGCTCAAATTTCAAATTAAATCCAGATATCAAGTTCATAATACCATAAAACCCAACTGGCACTTCTTGCATACGAAATCTCAGTTATTTTTAAAGTTGGCATTTTATTCAAAGGTATACTTATTTCATGAAATGTTGTTTCATTAGGTGTTTAAATTGAAAAAAAAATTTTTTTTTTTTGGTAAACATCTTCCGGGGCTGAAGTTCATTTAAAGGACATGTACTATAAGGTGAAAATACACATAAGAAGACCAACTAGACTCTCCAGAGCATGGTTAATGAGTCTCATAAGCCACAGTCCATTACATTCTATTTCTTAATTAAATGCTACACAAACTATTAAAATGCAGCATTTCTACTGTATAAGTAGCGATCGCACTGATATCAAAGGACAGTAAAAAGGTGTCTCAAGCCAGCTGCCTCATAGCATCAAAGAGCTGATGTTTCCTTTAGGTGATGAAAACTCAAAGGGTACAGAAGTGAAAAATAATTACCAAGAGAAAGAAGAAAACTAAGCCAGAGAGAAGGGAGCCATCATTATTTCTGAAGGCAAATGATCTAAACAACGTTTGTTTATGAAACTGTCTGAAATGAGTCTAATAAGCTGCCTACTTAAGAGTACTTTTTGCTGGAAAGTTTCAAAGCCCCATACAAAATAGAAAGAGGAGAGAAACAGAGAGAGACATGCACAAGTGATGAACGTTTTCTACATAGCAAACCTGATGACTAAACAACTTGCTCCCTGATTTGGAGGTGGCCTAGAACTCAACTCTCCTGTGGATCTCCCAAGAGATAAATTAAAGTACTTGAAACTGCTTCCCTGGGAGAAGAAATTGACCAGCATTGGAAGAAGTGGGCCAACCAAGATGTGCTGACATTACAAGTGTATGAGCAAGAACTTTAAGGAGAATTTTGATTTTGGCTTATTGTCTTAGTCCTCTAGCAAGATACCATAGACTAGGTGGCTTAAACAACAAATGTTTATTTCTCACAGTTTTGAAGGCTGTGAAGTCCAAGATAAGGCCCTGGCGGCACTGGTTCCTGGTGGGAGCTCCTTCCTGGTGTGCACACTGGGTATCTTCTTGCTGTGTCCTTTCATGCCCAGGAGAGAAATCATCTCTGCAGTCTCTTCTTCAAAGGGCACTAATCTCATTCATAAGGGCTCCTCCTTCTTGACCTATCACCTCCCCAAAGCCCTACCTCTAAATAGGATCACACTGCAAATTAGGGCTTCAACATACAAATCTGGGGAGACACAAACATCGTCGACAGCACTTACTAATACATAAACTACATAATATAAGTAGGACAAATTACCAAGAATTTAATGAGCTTCATACAAGTTCCCTACAGCATTGGCAGTCAGGAAGCGTTTTGTTGTTGCTGTTTAGTAATAAGCACACTGATCTTCAAATCAAATCTTCTAATCATTCTCAGAGCTCTCAGCACACGAGGTAAATAAATACATATCAAGTCTTATCTTAGTGGAGAAAATAGCCCCCAAACTTCAAATGGTTCTGTCTCCTACACTCCCATCTAAGATTTCTTTTGTAAAACATTGTGAAAGCTATGGCAGCTCCAGCATAATAAACTTTCCTTATTTTTTTTTTTACAGTATTCAAAATATTTGAAATGGTGGAGTTAAGAGATGGCAGGCATTTTGCTTTTCAGACTTTAAGGCCTGGTTTTACAAAAACAAAGCAAAGGACTAGCAATTATACATCAGCTACTCAAATTTTTTAAAAAGCAATTAAACTATTATGTGTTGAGTTGTGTCCAAGCAAAAATATATTGAAGTCCTAACCTTCAGTACCTTAGAATGTGACTTTGTTGGGAAGTAGAGATTTTAATAGGTTATTGTTCAGTCGCTAAGTCATGTCCGACTCTTTTTGACCCCATGGACAGCAGCACGCCAGAGTTCCCTGTCCTCCACTAACTCCCAGAGTTTGCTCAAACTCATGTCCATTGAGTCAGTGATGTCATCCAACCATCCCATCCTCTGTCAGCCCCTTCTCCTCCTGCCTTCAATAATTTGCAGCATCAGGATCTTTTCCAATGAGTCAGCTCTTTGCATCATGTGGCCAAAGTATTAGGATTTCAGCTTCAGGATAAATATTTATCAATAAATATTCAGGGTTCATTTCCTTCAGACTTGTTTGATCTCCTTGCAGTCCAAGGGACTCTCAAGAGTCCCCCAACACCACAATTTGAAAGCATCAATTATTCAGTGCTCAGACTTCTTTTTGGTCCAGTTCTCATCCATACATGACTACTGGAAAAACCATAGCTTTGACTATACAGATCTTTGTTGGCAATCAAACTAAAATGAAGTTTTTAGGGTCAGCACTAATCCAATAAGACTGGGTCCTTATGAAAAAGAAAAGGAAATTTGGTCACAGAGACATGTTTCTGTAGAAGGAAGACAGTGTGAAGACACAGGAAGAGCACCGTCTATGCGGCAGGGAATGTTGAGGCTGCCAGAAACTGGGAGAAGTAAGTGCACAGGGCAGACCCTGCCCTCAGGGCCCTCTGGAGGAGCCAATAAGCTGAAATCTTGATTTCAGACTTCTAACCCCCAGATCTGTAAGGCATAAATGTCTGCTAGTTAAGCCACCTAGTGTCTGGCACTTTGCTATGGCACTCTAGGAGACTAATGCACAAACAAAGCTTGGAATCTCAGAGTCTGGGGAACACTGGCTAAGCAGACTCAAAAGAAAAAGAAGATACTCCTTTTCCCCAAAAAGGAAGGCAATCCACGTCAGTGAAGTCCCTTCCATGTACCTGGCACTGGGAAGGGTATGGTTTTAACTCATCTTCACATCTAAATCCTCATAACAGCATGAAGACATTGCTTATAGGAAACATATGCAGTACACTCTGACATATCTTAGCGATACTTTTCTGCATTTATTTCCTCAGGCAAGGGAAACAAAAGCAAAAACAAACAAGTGGAACTTAAAAGCTTTTGCACAGAGAAGGAAACTATAAACAAAGTGAAAAGACCTATTGAATGGGGGAAAATATTTGTAAATGACATATTTGTTATTGGGTTAAAGTCCAAAATATATAAACAGCTCATACTACTCAATATAAAAAAAATCCAATAAAAATGAATCGAGGAACTTGAAGAGACATTTTTCCAAAGAAGGCAAACAGATGGACAATAAGCACATGAAAAGATGCTCAGCATCACTAATCATTAGGGAAGTGAAAATTCAAACTATGATGATATCACCCGACACCTGTCAGAATGGCTAGAAAACAAGTAAGAAATGTTGGTAAGGATGCGGAGAAAAGTAAATCCTTGTCATTGTTAGTAGGAATGTAAATTGGCACAGCTGCTATGGAAAACAGTGTGGAGGTTCCTCAAAAAACTAAAAATAGGACTAACATTATCCAACAATTCCACTCCTGGGTATACATCCAATAATAATAATAATAATAATAATAATAAAACAACCAAAAACACCAGTTCAAAAAGAATATACATCCAAGTGTTCACAGAACAATAGCCAAGATATGAAAGCAATCCAAGTTCCCATCAACACAGATGGACAGGTAAAGATGTGCTGTATATATTTATGAATAACAGTTTGCTATTTACAACAGCATGAATGAAGCTGGGGGATATTATGTTTAGTGAAATAAGTCAGAGAAAGACAAATACTGTATGTTTTTCACGCATATATGCAGTCTAAAATATAAAACGAATGAATATAACAAAACAGAAACAGACCCACAGATGCAGAGAAACAGTAGTTACCAGTGGGGAGAGGGTAGGGTGCCAGGGCAAGATAGGGAAAGGGGATTGACTAAAGAAGACACAAGGATATATTATATAGCACAAGCAAAGAGTTGACTCATTGGAAAGACCCTGATGCTGGGAGGGATTGGGGGCAGGAGGAGAAGGGGACGACAGGGGATGAGATGGCTGGATGGCAACACCGACTCAATGAACATGAGTTTGAGTGAACTTCAGGAGTTGGTGATGGACAGGGAGGCCTGGTGTGCTGTGATTCATGGGATCACAAAGAGTCGGACACAACTGAGCAACTGAACGGATACAGCACAACGTATATAGCTATGTCTTATAGTAACTTTAAATGGAGNACACCGACTCAATGAACATGAGTTTGAGTGAACTTCAGGAGTTGGTGATGGACAGGGAGGCCTGGTGTGCTGTGATTCATGGGATCACAAAGAGTCGGACACAACTGAGCAACTGAACGGATACAGCACAACGTATATAGCTATGTCTTATAGTAACTTTAAATGGAGTATAATCTATAAAAATATTAAATCAAACCACCTTATCTGTCTGCTGAGAAACCTGTATGCAGGTCAAGAAGCAACAGTTAGAACCAGACATGAAACAATGGACTGCTTCAAAATTGAGAAGGGAGTACCTCAAGGCTGTATATTGCCACCTTGCTTATTTAACTTATATGTAGAGCACATCATGTGAAATCCTGGGCTGAATGAAGCAGAAGCTGGAATCAAGATTGCTGGGAGAAAATATCAACAACCTCAGATATGCAGATGATACCACTCTAATGGCAGAAAGCGATGAGGAGCTTCTTGACAAGGGTAAAAGAGGAGAGTGAAAAAGCTGGCTTAAAACTCAACATTCACTATTCACTATTCAACATAGTTTTGGAAGTTTTGGCCACAGCAATCAGAGCAGAAAAAGATATAAAAGGAACCCAGATTGGAAAAGAAGAAGTAAACTCTCACTGTTTGCAGATGACAGGATCCTCTACATAGAAGACCCTAAAGACTCCACCATAAAATTACTAGAGCTAATCAATGAATATAGTAAATTTGCAGGATATAAAATTAACACACAGAAATCCCTTGCATTCCTATACACTAACAATGAGAAAACAGAAAGAGGAATTAAGGAAACAATACCTTTCACCATTGCAACGAAAAGAATAAAATACTTAAGAATATATCTACCTAAAGAAACTAAAGACCTATATATAGAAAACTATAAGACACTGGTGAAAGAAATCAAAGAGGACACAAATAGATGGAGAACTATACTGTGTTCATGGATCAGAAGAATCAATATTGTGAAAATGAGTGTACTACCCAAAGCAATCTATAGATTCAATGCAATCCCTGTCAAGCTACCAATGGTATTTTTCAGAGAACTAGAACAAATAATTTCACAATTTGAATGGAAATACAAAAATCCTTGAATAACCAAAGCAATCCTGAGAAAGAAGAATGGAAGTGGAGGAATCAACCTACCAGACTTCAGGCTCTACTACAAAGCCACAGTCATCAAGACAGTATGGTACTGGCACAAAGACAGAAATACAGATTAATGGAACAAAATAGAAAGCCCAGAGATAAATCCACACACCTATGGACACCTTATCTTTGACAAAGGAGGCAAGAATATACAATGGAGAAAAGACAATCTCTTTAAAAAGTAGTGCTGGGAAAACTGATCAATCACTTGTAAAAGACTGAAACTAGAACATTTTCTAACACTGTACACAAAAATAAACTCAAAATGGATTAAAGATCTAAACGTAAGAACAGAAACTATTAAACTTCTAGAGGAAAACATAGGCAAAACACCCTCTGACATAAACCACAGCAGGATCCTCTATGACCCATCTTCCAGAATACTGGAAATAAAAGCAAAAGTAAACAAATGGGACCTAATTAAATCAAAAGCTTCTGCACAACAAAGGAAACTATAAGCAAGCAAGGTGAAAAGACAGCCTTCAGAATGGGGGAAAATAATAGCAAACGAAGCAACAAACAAAGAATTAATCTCAAAAATATACAAGCAACTCCTGTAGCTCAATTCCGGAAAAATAAAAGACCCAATCAAAAAAATGGGCCAAAGAACTAATCACTCATTACTCCAAAGAAGACATACAGATGGCTAACAAACACATGAAAAGATGCTCAACATCACTCATTAGCAGAGAAATGCAAATCAAAACCACGATGAGGTACCATTTCATACCAGTCAGAATGGATGCTATCCAAAAGTCTACAAGCAATAAATGCTGAGGAAGGTGTGGAGAAAAGGGAGCCCTCTTACACTGTTGGTGGGAATGCAAACTAGTACAACCACTATGGAGAACAGTGTGAAGATTCCTTAAAAAACTGGAACTGGAACTACCTTATGACCCAACAATTCCACTGCTGGGCATACACACTGAGGAAACCAGAACTGAAAGAGACACGTGTACCCCAATGTTCATCACATCACTGTTTACAGTAGCCAGGACATGGAAGCAACCTAGATGTCCATCAGCAGATGAATGGATAAGAAAGCTGTGGTATATATACACAATGGAGTATTACTCAGCCATTAAAATGAATACATTTGAATCAGTTCTAATGAAGTGGATGAAACTTGGAGCCTATTATACAGAGTGAAGTAAGTCAGAAAGAAAAACACCAATACAGTATACTAACATAAATATATGAAATTTAGAAAGAATGTAATGATAACCCTGTACGCAAGACAGCAAAAAAACACAGATGTATTGAACAGACTTTTGGATTCTGTGGGAGAGGGCGAGGGCAGGATGATATGGGAGAATGACATTGAAACATGTTTAATATCATTTGTGAAACGAATTGCCAGTCCAGGTTTGATGCATGATACAGGGTGCTCGGGGCTGGTGGACTGGGATGACCCAGAGGGATGGGAGGGAGAGGAAGATGGGAAGGGGGTTCAGGATGGGGAACACATGTACACTCATGGCGGATTCAAGTCAATGTATGGCAAAACCAAAACAATATTGTAAAGTAAATAAATTAATTAATTAAAAAAAAACCCTCAACATTCAAAAAACTAAGATCATGGCATCCAGCCCCATCACTTCATGGCAAATAGATGGGGAAACAATGCAAACAGTGACAGACTTTATTTTCTTGGGCTCCAAAATCACTGTGGATGCTGACTGCAGCCATGAAATTAAAATTCACTTGCACCTTGAAAGAAAAGCTATGACCAACCTAGACAACATATTAAAAAGCAGAGACATTACTTTGCCAACAAAGACCCATCTAGTAGAAGCCACAGTTTTTCCAGTGGTCATGTAAGGATGTGAGAGTTGGATCATAAAGAAGGCTGAGTGCTGAAGAATTGATGCTTTTCAATTATGGTGCTGGAAAAAAACTCTGGAGAGTCCTGTGGACAGCAAGGAGATCAAACCAGTCAATCCTAAAAGAAATCAGCCCTGAATTTTTATTGGAAGGATTGATGACCCATTCAGCATGGCTATAGCTCTAATACTTTTGCTGCTTGATGTGAAGAGCGAACTCATTGGAAAAGACTGATGCTGGGAAAGATTGTAGGCAGAAGGAGAAGGGGATGACAGAGGATGAGATGGTTGGATGGCATCACCAACTCAATGGACATGAGTTTGAGCAAACTCCAGGAGATAGTGGAGGACAGGGAAGCCTGGTGTGCTGCAGTCCATGGGGTCACAAAGTGTTGGACACAACTGAGCAACTGCACATCGACAAAAAAATATATTCAATTAAAAGCAAAAATGAACTGTGCTGTTTTAGATTATTCTATGATTGCCAGAGGTATCTTAATATCTATTTTGAACCAGTGCAGGCAGAAGATGACAAAATGACTGGTATCTAAAATACCAGAACTATTTTGATTTTCTTATGGTGTTAAAGAATGTTGAATTTAGTTTTAGACAGGAGATTAAAGGGAGAGAGAAAAGAAAGTCAAATTCATTTTAAGCTCAGTTACATGTAAAATGACTCAGGATATATTCAACTTATATTAATGACTTGCTACGATTATTAAAATATGCTTTTTAAATCTTGACGTCTAGACACACATTGGTAAAAGCAGATTTTCTTAATAAAATTTTTTAACATCATGAGTTTTTTAGGACCAGGAGGAAAGCATCACAAGGAAGTGTCACGTGGATAGAAGAGGTGATATAATCAATTTTGTCCTACTTAGGATCAACAGGGGGATTGTGGATCTCTGGCTTTGATTCAGTTACTTTGCCAGCACTGAATAAGACCTTTAGAACATAGCATCAATACAAACTAAGTTCTTTCAGGAGTATTTTCCTTTATATTTTTCTTTCTTAAAGTTGATGCCCCCCTTAAAGGGACATTCCTTTAGATTACGTATTTTCCTTCCTCGAAGAGAGGACTTATTTTACTGTGTTTTTTACTTTACGGACTTCTTATAGAAATAGTGAGATCAGTGTTCGCAAATTTCTTAGCATAATGGCTGGCAATGAGAAGACGACAAATCTTACTATAATTCCCTGGAAACCAGAATGTTAACTTTCTATGAGAAGGAACATAAAGGTCATTCCTCATTAGCAGCCTGTACCTTTTAGTTTCTTGGAGAAAAGTCTCCTTCTACTTCTCCACCTTTCTGACTATGAGCTTTAAAACTTCTTTTGTTTCTTTAAGTCAGCTATGTCAAAGCCCTTAGATATTTTCAAACTTGAATTTTCATAGTCTTATTTTCAAAGAGCAAACAGTGAATTAAAAAACACAGAAGAAGTTCAAAAGATATTTGAAACAGTTTGTGACAGTTGGGTCATCAAAAACAGCAATGTTTTTGATTCATCCCTGAGTTGAGAAAATAAGTACTATTTATTGACATCAATGTCATTTGTTCCCTAGAAAAAACACATAAAAACCTTGAAACTCAGCTCTGCAGGGAGCAATCCAGCCATCTAACTCATCATTTCTGGAGAAGTTTGCAGTGCTGTTTCCTGGATGGAAAACATGAAAGAACCGATGGCATAAAAGAGAAGTTCTGCAGAATAATAATAAGAATTTCTATTATTTTAAAGCAGTCCTTCAAAAAAGACTGCAGTCACCATAAATTACTGTGTAATCTTAACCAGATTATGTACACATGAAAATCTGTATTTATACTGCATCTATTTCTACCCCTAATTTTAAAGTATCTTAAAGAACTTTCAAAAGAATGATACAATTAAAATATAAAAAAAGATAATGATGGGGGAAAAGACTATTACTAATGATCAGAAAATAGTATGGTTAATGTAATTAGCAACGTTTTGTTCTAAACTGTGAAAAAGTGGGTGTCTCTTTGTCAGAAAAAAAGACACATGACAAGACTATTAAAATTGAAAACCAGATGAAATATGGAACCACTCATGACTGTATGGTGCTTTCTACAGCACCTTCTCATTCAGTGAAAGGTCACATAAAGCCTCCTGATGCTGGCTCCCAAGCAACCCTGTTCAGCATGGCCAAAGATTGAAATCAAAATGTATTTGTAGCTGCTCAATGCAATTGCTCACCCAACAAATTTATTTTGTTCCCAGCTGGCAATAGTGGTAAAGAATCTGCCTGCCAATGCAAGAGATATGATCCCTGGGTCTGGAAGATCCTCTGGAGGAGGAAATGGCAACCCACTTCAGTATGCTTGCATGGAAAATACCATGGACAGAGGAGCCTGGTACACTAGAATCCATAGAGTCACAAAGAGTCAGACACAACTGAAGTACTTAAGATGTACAAACCCATTTAGTCGACAGGTGTTTTTGTTTCTTTGGTTAAAGTGAGTTGACCGACCAATCTGATACAATCAAAACCAGGTGGCATCATTTTGGCTGAAATATCTGGTTGCAAGTAACAGGAACACTACTTATCTGAGTAGTCTTATACCCTATCAAGCAAACAAAGATTTTTTTCCCTGCATGAAAAGGAATCTGGAGCTGGGCAGCAGATGGGTTTGGTAGCTCCCTGGAGAATTCCATGGACAGAGGAGCTTGGAGGGCTACAGTCCACAGGGTTGCAATGAGGTGAGCCCGACTGAGCAATTAACACATACACAAGGGAAAAGAAGAAATGTTATGGGAGTAATGACAAGACTTGTGGGGAAACCTTGGTTAATCCCCCAAGAAGTCCTCATTCTTCAGAGCAGCAAGGTCTCTGTGGGGAGGTCTGAGCAGCCGTTGGAGCAGTGAGGGGCCCCTGATGGCCCTGCAATCACTGCGGGGCTGCCAGGATCCCATGACTCAAGTTGAGGAACTGGGGTCACCCCTCAGGAAGGTGCTGTCTATGTAAAGCTTTGATTCCTACTCCTCTAGGGAGCTTATGGAAACCCTTGGGAGCAGGTAACATGGAAATAGCTCGACATAATTTAGGATGTTTCAGGTATCAGGTTAGCCTTTTGAATCAAGATGAGGATTATTATAGAAACTGTGTGATTGAAGCCCTCAGATAGACTGGAGGCATAGCACAATACCTGGAAAAGTCATTAAAACTGCCTTGTTGGGGATATAAGCATGAAGTGTGCTTTCTCCATGATTAAAACTTATTAATGTTCATATCCCATCACTTGAGGGAAAAAGCATTTGTTAAGTGCTTTTTTTGAAACAGACCGGTGGGATTTATCATCCTAGCCTTGGTTCCCCATCAATTTCTTTTCTTGAAGAAATCCCTTAGTGTGCTGATCCAAAGTTCCCCCAAGGAAATCCTATTCTCCTGTTTCACTTTAATTTCCTACCAATGGTTTATTGCTGTATTAAGTGTACTGTTTTTAAAACGTTCATTTCATATAGATTCTGTTGTCTCTCCAGTGGTTTTGCCTATTACTGCAGGTTCAGAGGCCCCACAAGAAACAGAATAACATCAGATGGTAAATCTTCATCGTTTCTTGTACCAGAGTCTCTATTTTATTTCTCTTCATAATAAGATTAAATATGTTAACGTTCTTAATAAACATCACAATTCCCAGGAGCCACACTCAACACTCTGAATATACATGCTAATCACCTGAGTTACATAAAATAAATATATTCAGCTGTGCCCTTGGTCTCTGAGGGTATTTAGCAGTGAATCTTGATAAGTATGGAGAAGGCACTGGCAACCCACTCCAATACTCTTGCCTGGAAAATCCCATGGACGGAGGAGCCTGGTAGGCTGCAGTCCATGGGGTAGCGAAGAGTTGGACACAACTGAGCGACTTCACTTTCACTTTTCACTTAGTAGCTTGATAAGTCCTGGGGAGAGTCTGTCTTGCTTAGGGTCCAGTCAAGACACAGAAGCCACACCAGCTATTTTACAATGTTGTTGTTGGTTGTTGTTTTAGTCGCTTAGTCATGAGTCTCTGGGCAAGAATACTAGAGTGAGTTGCCTTTTCCTTCTCCAGGGGATTTTCCCAGCCTAGGGATCAAACCCTGTCTTCTGCCTTAGCAGGCAGATTCTTTACTGTTGAGCCACTAGGGAAGTCCTATTTCACAATAGAGACAGTTTAATATAGGGATTGGTAGTTGGGCATGAACAGCTATTAACTAGGTAACTAAAAAGCAAGAAGGAAAATAAGTAGCACAGAGGCAACAAATGCAGGAAGCAGCTACTGTCCTGGGCTGGGGGACAAAGAGGCTGAGATTATTAAAATTTAGACACCTGAAGAGAGCCCCTGGTGAGGAGTAACTTAGATCTCTGAGGAGGGGCTACCACACAGCTGGTTTTGGATTTCTGGACTTAGCAGAGGGGCCCCAAGGACCTGAGACCCACACGTCTGAGGAAGGGGTGCCAGCTGACTGGTATTAGAGGCTTTGAGGTGTTAAAAAAGTCTGGCTCACTGAGTGCTGGAAAAACTACTGCTTTTTTACCAGTGCCCGGGGTGGGGGAGGGAACCAACATGTGGCTGTGGGGCTGCTAGCAGGAACAGAAACCAAGCAGGGCAGAATGGTGGTTTTAAGGACCTGCTCTGATAGGCTACATTCGTGTGTGCCAAGTTGCTTCAGTTGTGTCCGACTCAGTGTGGCGCTATGGACCACAGACCGGCCAGCTCCTCTGTCCATGGGATTCTCCAGGCAAGAATACTGGAGTGGGTTGCTGTGTCCCCCTCCAGAGAGCCTTCTCAACCAAGGGATCAAACCTGTGTCTCTTACCTCTCCTGAATTGGCAGGCAGGTTTTACCACTTAATGCCACCTGGGAAGCCCCTGATTGGTTCTGGTGGTGATGGTTTAGTCACTAAGTTGTGTCCAACTCTTGTGACCCCACGGACTGTAGCCAGCCAGATTCCTCTGTCCATGGGATTCTCCAGGCAAGAATATTGAGTGGGTTGCCATTCCCTTCTCCTGACTGACTATAACCCAATACAAAATTTTAAAGTTTTTTTTTTTTTTTAAATAAGTATCTGCTCTGGGTCTGGAGGAATATTTTTGCATCTCAGCCTCCATCACTTTCCAGCTCTGTGACCTTGCGCAAGTTAGACTCAGTTTTCCCATGCATACAGTGGGGCTAGGATACTTTATCGGAGAAGGCAATGGCACCCCACTCCAGTATTCTTGCCTGGAAAATCCCATGGACAGAGGAGCCTGGAAGGCTGCAGTCCATGGGGTCACTGAGGGTCAGACACGACTGAGCGACTTCACTTTTACTTTTCACTTTCATGCATTGGAGAAGGAAATGGCAACCCACTCCAGTGTTCTTGTCTGGAGAATACCAGGGACGGTGTAGCCTTGTGGGCTGCCGTCTATGGGGTCACACAGAGTCGGACACGACTGAAGCGACTTAGCAGCAACAGCAGGATACTTTATGCGATATTCCTTACCTAAGGATCAAGAGTGACAGACTGTGGAAAGCCCTTGGCAAATTACTCAGTACAGAAATGCCTAATGCACACCTGCTGCTATTGCTACTAATACATGCGTGGGAGTTTGAATCAATGCTTCTCAGTCCTGAGTGACTTTATTCCCCCAAAGACATCCAGCTGTGCCTGGAACTATTTTTGAATTAACTGGCCAATTATCCCTGGCTGTACTGGTCTCTAACTGTGTGCTGGCATTCTGCAGTTGCAGAGAGTGGTGGCTGCTGTCTAGTCGTGGTGCCATAGCAGGGGCTGCTCCTGTGGATCAGGGGCTCTAGGGTGTGTGGCTTCAGTCGTGGCAACACACGGGCTCAGTAGTTGTCATACATGGTCTTAGTTACCCCATAGCGTGCAGGATCTTAGCTCCCTGACCAAGGACTGCACCCACGTCCCCTGCATTGGCAGGCAGATTTTTAACCACTAGAACACCGGGGACATCCTGGAAATATTCTTGATCGTCATGACTTGGATGCAGTGCTCTGGCATGTAGTGAACAAAGGCTAAAGAGGCTGCGAAACATCATAGGACGCACAGGACAACAAAGGATCATCTAGCCTCAGATGTCAACAATGCTGAGGTTAAGAAACCCTAGTTTAAACTAAAACAGAAAGAGTGTTTTAAGAACCTTGAAGAAACAGTACTTCAGAGGGAGGGGAGCTCAGCCAAGGCTAGAGTAGTCTGGCCACACTGAGAAGGAGGACTCAGAAGAAAAGTGGATCTGGTAATGAACAGAGGAAGGAGGGCGCCTCAGATGGGCAATGACACAAGCAAAGGCTTGAGGGGCACCTGGTCGTCTTCTCTGCCTTTAGCATCAGTTTGCACATGCAGACCCTCACAAAGGTGCTGTGAATCACAGACTCAGAGATGATGTGCCAAATGTAAGTCTCCATTCAGATTGTTTTTCTAACAGAAATCTCACACGACCACTGGTAATCATTATGGCGAAGGTGTCCATTCAGAACACATCGCTGGTTTAGCTCTCCTGCCAATCAGCATTTCACATAACCACAGGAGCAGTCAGAAATATGTCAGATGAGAAGAGATGAGAAGGAGGCCTAGTACATGCAGCTACCTTTTAGAGTCCTGCCTCCCAACATCATTTCTCCTCTAGCAATTCAGGGACCCTCCTGAGCAATGGGCTTTACAGGAAGCTGACCACTCTGGCTAAACCACAGTTTGGCAAATCAGCTGGGCTTTGGACCACACACTCGACCTCATGCAAATAACCTTACATGATTACTATGAAAAAGACACTGATTCAGTCTCGCTTATTAATTTTTGCTTTTGTCGACTTTGCTTTCGGTGTCAAATCCAAAAACCATCACCAAGATCTATTCTCATGGGGTTATCCCCTATATTTTCTTCTAGGAGTTTTATTGTTTCAGGTCTTACATTCAAGCCTTTAATTCATTCTGAGTTGATTTTATCTGTATCCCATATTCATTGCAGCGTAATTCACAGTAACCAAGATATGGAGACAATCTACGTGTCCATATGAATGAGTAGACAAAGATGTGAATGATGGGTAAAGACGTGAGAGGCAGAGTCTCTCAGAGGCACAGAGTCTAGAATGGTGGTTCCCCTAGGTTGGTGCTTGGGTGTAATGGAGACATTGGTCAAAGAAAACACATTTTCAGCTATAAGATGAATAAGTTCTGGGGCTCTAATGTACAGTATGGTTATGATAGCTTAGAGTCCTTCTTATATACTTGTAAGTTCCTAAGAGAGTAGATCTTAGATGTTCTCACTACAAAATATAAACAGTAATACTCTGATGGGTTGGAGGTACTAGCTAATCATTTTACATATGGGCTGTGTGCTGTGCTTAGTTGCTCGGTCATGTCTGACTCTTTGTGACCCCATGGACTGTAGCCCGCCAGGCTCCTCTGTCCATGGGGATTCTCTATGCAAGGATACTGGAGTGGGTTGCCATGCTCTCTTCCAGGGGATCTTCCCAACTCAGGGTTCAAACCCAGGTCTCCACCATTGCAGGCAGACTCTTTATCATCTGAGTCACCAGGGAAGCCCAAGAATACTGGAGTGGGTAACCTATCCCTTCCCCAGGGGATCTTCTCAACCCAGGAATTGAACCAGGGTCTCCTGTATTGCAGGCAGATTCTTTACCAGCTGAGCTATTAGGGAAGCCCTTTACATATGTAAGTAATATATAATCATTTTTGCTGTATATGAGTGCTGTGCTGTGCTTAGTTGCTCGGTCATGTCCAACTCTGTGACCCTGTGGACTATAGCCCATCAGGTTCCTCTGTCCATGGAATTCTCCAGGCCAGAATACTGGCGTGGGTAGCCTTTCCCTCCTTCAGGGGATCTTCCCAACTCAGAGATCGAATCCAGGTCTCCTGCATTGCAGGTGAATTCTTTACCATCTGAGCCACCAGGGAAGCCTGCAGTATATAAAAACACAATGTGATATTTCAGTCATATAAAGCTGGAGGAAGGAGAGACCCTGATCACAGTCAAGGCTGTATCATAAATGAGTTGCCTGAGAGTTGTCAGGTTTCAGGAGAATGAAGACAACATTCAAGGAAGAAATGGGGTTGAAGATCCGTCTCTGCTGCCGATGAACAGTGTGACCCTCCTTGACTAAGTCCATGCACATCTCTGTGCCTTGGGTTTCCTTATGCTGAGAATAAAATCACTGGGAAAAGGCTTGCTTAGGTTAATTCAGGTGTGCATTTTTAAGGCTTTATCTTGCTTTTTTTCCCCAGAATCTAAAATTCCCAGGTCTTCTTTACCAAAGTTAGGAAACACAACATAGTGGTTGGCTGGTTTATTTGAACCTGCCTTTCCTGCTAGGGTGGAGATTCCACAGGGACATGAGTTTGTGGTTTCATCCTCAGCAGATAGGGTGGTTCCTGACTCCTAGGCGGCACTCACTGAATATTTGCTGAATGTTGAAAGATCTCAGGTCTGCCAAGGTTTAGGGATAGAGCTAGAAAGCCACAGGGAGAAGAGAGAGAACAACAGGTGACTTCCTAGAGAGAGGAGAGAAGAAGGAAAGAGAGTCTTACTGGACTAGAGCTAAGTCTTGTAGAATGGGAAGGAGTTTGCATGGGAGGAAGTGAGGGAGAGGATTTTGTATGTAGAGGTGAAGCGTGCTAAGTCACTTCCGTCATGTTCGACTCTGTGCGACCGTATCTGTGGGCCGTAGCCTGCAGGCTCCTCTGTCCATGGGATTCTCCAGGCAAGAATATTGGAGTGGGTTGCCATGACATCCTCCAGGGATCTTCCTGACCCAGGGATTGAACCTGTGTCTCTTATGTCTCCTGCAGTGGCAAGTGGGTTCTTTACCACTAGTGCCATCTGGAAAGCCCCGTATACAGAGTATTAGATAGCCAAAGGCCTGGGGAGCATAAGAGATTCAAAGTTCTTTTCAAAAACTGTGAGTTTGCCATTGCTTAGATCTGGGTATAACATACAGCGAAGCAAACCTCAGAAGGAAACCTGAGAGCAGGGCAAATAAGAGAGAGACGTGTGTGCCTGCAGGCTCCTCCTCAAGGAACCGGCAGCAGCGGAAGACTCTAAGGTGACATGTGACAGCGTTTTCACTGACAGCAAGAGGGCTGGATGACCGGTGGGGAGTGTAGGCGGGCATCGTGCCTGTCTGCAGCTGCGTGGCGGATGGTAGAGAGCAGGGTACCTCTCTTCACCTCATCCGATCTTCTGAATCAGGCTGGGTGGGTTCAACTAACCATTCACCAGAGGTTTCTCTGCTTTTCAAAACAGTACATAAAGTTCTCATAACCTTCAAGACTCGAAACACCTTGTAGATTATTTGGTACATTCAGCTGAACTCAAGTGAGATATTGGTTGGTATCTCCATTACGTAGAGTTTCCTTTTGTAACGTGTTGACTGGTTTTGAATGAGTCTTAATAACAGGTGGGTTTCAGTATTTCAGTTATATTATATAAATTTCCATGGAAATTTCAATTATACAGCCTCTTTATCATCATCACCAAATTGTCTGACAAGCTGTACGTAAGTCTTTTATAAGTGTTATATGTGTATAATTGTTTTGAACATCAAACTGACAGTGTAGACTTCTCTAGTAGGCTCATTTCTGGAAAAATAATGTTTGCAATATAGTCATTTCTTATCAGCATTTACCATATTACTGAAGGGACTCAAGTAAAAACAATGAATACATGTTCCTGTTTCATCGTTTTGAGATGGGCCATGCCCTTCCAAAGGGATATGTGCTGTTTATTCAATCTCTATGTTTTCCTTGTTCTTTTGTAAACCATCTCTTGTGATTTTTAAGTTCTCCTTGCCCTCCCTTTACCACTTAAGTTGTTTTTCTCTTTCCTTATAAAACTGTATTCACATCAAGAGGGGAGGATTGGTCACTGGAGGCCAGACATCCCTCACGTTGTTGGGTTTATCTTGTGCTTTATGTCTGAGGAGAGGCACATGGCGATCTTCTTCTTCCAGGGCTTGCTTTCTGTGCTTGTTGTAGTGTTTTTTATAATAAAGATGGAAAGATCCTTTGTGTTTAGAACTCATGCTCTTCCCCGAATCACAGGAGCACAGGAAAGACACAAGGAGCACCACTGAATGGACAACAATGTGTATTATATCCTTAGTACTTAGCTACCTCATTACTCTCTTTTAAATAGACCTGTAATTACTTTCAGCTGCTACTAATGAGCTTCAAGGACAGGGAAAAATCACCTCCCTAAGTAAACATACTGGAAATGGCATTTGCTCACCTTTTCAGTGGAGACAGTAGTATACTGGCAGGTTCGTTGGCAGTGGATAACCATGTTGAACTTTCATCAGACTGATATGACCACTCTACATTTTGGCTTTTGTTTTTCCATGAGTTTTCTTTTTTTCAGGGCTCAAAGTACAGCCTAAATGTAATCACACTTAATTTCATTGAGTTTGCTAAAATCTGAAGAAGTTTTAGCTGAAAGAATAATTTTTCCCCCTGGTGTGTATCTCCAGCTCACAGGTTGAGAATGATAAGTACAAACTCCTAACCACTTAGGTAAAGCATATAAAGAGTTATAAAAATAGTGTTTGCTCTCCCCAAAATACCCTCCTTCACTTCATTCCTTAAGAATTCACTGAGCATTTACTAAATGTGTTACTACATTTACTATATGTGTTACTGTTATTGCTGAACATTTTTCACTGATGCTCCACTGTTTATAGAATAAAATCCAAAATTCTTAGTCTAGTCTTGAGGCTGCACCTATGATGATTCCACTCAGTTCGTACCAACACACACACACACACACACACACACACACACACACACACGGACAAATGTGAGCCTCCAAGCATGAAAACTATGCCTTCTTTTAGACCTTTGCTTATTCTCCGACTACTGCCTAGAATCCTCCTCTCAACCCTACAGCATGAATCCTTACCACCCTTCAGGGACAGCTATTATAAGGAAGCTATACTATGCTGGTAGATATTTCACCATCAACACTCCAGAAAACAAAATAAACAAAAAACCTCCACTGAACCTAACAAACAAATAAAATACATTTGCTGATTTCCACTGAGTAAACATTTCTATTCTGGCTAATTTCAATGTGATGTCACTATACACAGAGCTAGGAAGAGATGAGCAATAGCACATCATTGTATCACCAGATACAATAAAATTGAATCACCTCAAGAGAAGAGATAACGGTAAAAGTGAAATAATGAAGGAGCGGTGTATTTACCACTTTTGTTTTCAATATATTTAATTGTAACTTTAACGTAATTTTTCATAATGATTGTATTTAACAACTGAAAATTTGCCACTTGTCTCTTGCGAGCTGGGTATAGCCCGGTCCAGCACACTTCTGCATGGAGCCTACCATACTTCTTAGCCCACAGAGTCCCTCCATATGTACGTACCTTCTATATAACTATTCTGATAATTTATTCAAGCAACCAATTACTGAGGGCCTCCTATGCACCAGAGAGATGCTGGGAAAGATTGGGGGCAGGTGAAGGGGACAACAGAGGATGGCTTCACCAACTCAATGAATATGAGTTTGAGCAAACTCCGGGAGACAGGGAAGGACAGGGAGGCCTGGTGTGCTGCAGTCCATGGAGTTGCAAAGAGTTGGACACGACTGAGCGACTGAACAATAACAGTAAACTAATACACCAGGCAAAGATATCACCTGTATGCTGTGTTCCATCAACTTTTCACATAGGTATTTCTTCTTTCCTCAGCTAAACTAAGAGCTCCTTGAAGACTAGAACTGTGTGTCCCCAAAGCATCTGTCACACAGTGGGGCTCTTACCAGGGTCATCCTCGTGGGGTTTAATTGCTCGATGGCAGCGGAAGAGTTGCTGCAGGCTTTTCTAGGAAACAGAGAGGGAGCTGAGAACATCCGTGTCTTGGTTCCACGCAAAGCAGCTCCCAGGCGCTGAGACCACCCCTGGCAGTGAGCTTGTGCTGTAGGAATACGGGACCATCTTATATGTGCATTGAATTTGACGTGTCACCTTTCCCCCCATCAACTGCCTGCCAGGCAGACAGAGTGAGTATTATCAATGCCATTCTTCAGCGGAGAAAGCAGGCCCACCAAGGGAGCAGAGACCAGTTTAAGGCAAGACTGGAGCAAAGTCAGAGACTGAATTCAGATCTTCCTTCTTCCTGCCTGTTCAGGATTCTGAAGTTAAAAACTTTCTAAAACAACCATCCTCGATACATTTTATTTTCTACCTGACAACTGCACCCCAGCTGGGAAACTGATGCTTCATGCTTATGGCAAAGATGATGAACATAACCACCAAAAAACATTGCGGAAATAGCTTTATTTTTATTTATTTATTTGTTGTTTGTGTTTTTTGCTTATTTTTAAAACTGGTCACCAGTGTTTTTTTTCTTTTATTATTATTTTTAAAAGATTTATTTATTTCTTGATCTTGATGCAAAGGCTGATTCCTCAAGGGAACTCCAGGATCCAATAATATATATATATATATATATATATATATTATTTATATATTATTTATATATATATAAAATCAGACTAAAAGTATCTTCAAGAGTGGAGGGCCAAGACTTCCCCAGAGAACAAATAGTACATAAACCTGGGAAGAAAAAAAGCAATCTTGGTACCAAAGTCAGACGTAAACAAATTTGTGTTATGTATTATTCAGAAAAGACATTCCCTCTCACGACCTGGAGTGTCATTTCACTTTACCAGGCTGGGGATTGATCATTTTAATAATGGACTCATGGTTCCCAGAGGCAGGAACACATACTGCATTTGTAAATAAAACCGGACTTTCTTTCCTTTAGAAATGACTGAAATGCAGGCTTTGAGTTCCAACGAGGCAGTTAGTATAATTTGCTCATAGTATGTTTCTCCAAGGACAAACCTAGAATACATATTCTGAACTTTCTTCTAGCTCATAGTTTCTCCAGACGCTTCAAAGACTAGAGGCAATTATCTAGCATAAGTTGCTTTTTCATCTTTGTTTCTTCATATAGGATGCAATCCCCAAATGCCTGAAGAGCTTACAAGTGCCTCTTTCCCTTCCAATCAAGTCTTCCAAGTGTCAGTGGTCCATTTCACAGGAAAGGCTTCCTAGCTAACTGCAAGCCACAACTGGAAACTTTCTGCACACAAGACTGGTTGGAGCAGACTTCCCTGGTGGTCCAGGCATTAAAACTCTGCCCACCAATTCAAGGGACACAGGATTCCTGATCCGGGAAGATTCTACATATCCCAGGGTAGCTAAGCCTGTGTGCCACAGCTACTGAGCCCCTACACCTAAAGCCCATGCTCTGCAATAAGAGAATCTACCAAAATGAGAAGCCCACGCATTGCAACTTGCTCACTGCAACTAGAGAAAGCCCACAGGCAGCGACAAAGACCCAATGCAGCCAAAAATAAAGAAACAAAAGAAATTTTTAAAAAGCACTTTAAAAATAAGTAAAACAAACAAACAAAAAACCCAAAAAACAAACAAAATTTTAACCCTTAAAAAAAACTCGTTAGACAATTTTACAAAAGAACTGATTGGTGTATTTGCTTTTTTTTTTTTTTCCCCCCTTAGTGTTGTTTTTATCTTTTATTTATTTTTTAAAAGCCATGTTAAATTTAGTTTTATTATCTGACACCCAGATGCACTCTAAGAACAAGCATAATTTGTAAATTTCTTCTCTCTTCCAGTCTATTATTTATATCTTTAACATGCTATTTGTCTTTTTTTCCTTTTTTCCCCGTTTTTATTATGGTAAAATACTCACAGGGCTTCCCTGGAGGCTCAGATGGTAAAGAACCTGACTCCATCCGGGAGACACGGGTTTCATCCCTGGTTGGAAAGGTCCCCTGCAGAAGGGTGGCTACCCACTCTAGTATTCTTCCCTGGAGAATTCCCTGGACAGAGGAGCCTGAGGGGCTACAGCCCATGGGGTCTCAAAGAATCAGACATGACTAACACAAAATACATATAACATAAAATTTATCACGTTGATCATTTTTTAAGTGTACAGTTCAGTGGTATTACGTACATTCATATTGTGCAACCACTGCCATCCATTTATCTACATATGTGTATTTCTATATTTTAAAAATATATTTATGTTTTCATGTTTTAAAAAATAATCTCTTAATCATCAAGTCACAACTGCGATCCATATAACAATTCACATACTTCACAGAAGCGGATGCTCTGCTGTCAGAGGGGAGCTGTCGGATGGGGAGAAAGAGGACTGCAGAAGGAACTGGAGTTCCCTTGGAGCCTGAGGAGTGTTTAAGGAGGGGATAACAAGAGAATGAGAAAGTCATAAATTATCTTCAGTTAGGGAGAGAATGCAGTTTCAGACAACACAGAGGGAAAATTACTGGACAAAGTGGAAGTCGGCCTAAGAGGAAGCAGAAATAGAACAGAGGCAAAAAGTCAGAGTTGAGGAAGTCAGGCAGCAGGTTGAAGAGATGAAAAATGCTGTCCTGTCTGCTTCCAGCGAATCAGAGAGGTGCCCGCTTGTGCAAAGAAGCCCTTCCAAGGGTCCAGACTCAAGGCTCCATCAAATGGCATGGGCACCCACTGGCGGTGGGATGAAAGAGCCAGTCCTATCTGAAACTTGGGGCCTTAAATCAGTAAACGATCCTCAGATTGCTGGTCCTACCAAGGGATACCTCAGCTGTCCTCAAGTGGCTGGGGTCTGCTGTGAGTCTCCAGGAAGATGCAAGGGCTGATGGAATCTTGATAAAAATGGCTCAGAGCTATAAAGAATTCATGGTCATGGACAACAGAGGATGAGATAGTTGGATGGCATCACTGACTTGATGGACATGGGTTTGGGTGGACTCCGGGAGTTGGTGATGGACAGGGAGGCCTGGCATGCTGCGGTTCATGGGTTCACAAAGAGTTGGACACACTAAGGGACTGGACTGAACTGATGCCATCAAGGCACAGGCTCTGTTACACAGTGATTCCTGTATCCGTAGCAAGTGCACCTAGTCTGAGAGTCAGGGATCTTCCTCAGAAAAAATGACACCTGGGCTGATATCTGATGGAAGAGCGGATGCTGAGCACACCTGATGGTGAACACTTGTTCTGTTTCTGGACTGGAGGGAAACGAGAGTTCCAGTTGCTTTATATTCTCACCAAAACTTGGAATCCTAGGGCTTTTAAACAAGTTTTAATTAATATGGTCAGTGTGTTGTTGTTCTCACCACATTTAATTTGCATTTCTTGGAAAAGTCATGAGGCTTCATGATTATCAGTCATTTGGATATCCTCTTCTTAGAAGAGCCCAGTCTTTGTCCTTTTAAAAAACATTGAGTTCTTCGTCTTTTCCTTATTTACTCATGGGAGTTGTTTCTTTATTCTGAATGAGTCTTTTGTTGGATATAATTATTACAAATATCTTCTCCCAATAAATGGATTGCCTTTTCATTTTAATGGTATTCATTTTTTAAGGAATAGAATTTCTTAATTAAAAAATTATGTTAATAGATCTTTTCTTTTATGCTTAGCACTCTGATGTATTATTTAAGAAAATTTTTTCTATTCCAAGGTCATGAAGATATTTACTTCCAAAATTTTCATTGTATTTAGGACTATGATTCATATGAAATTAATTTTGTGTATAGTGTGATAATGGATCAACTTTCTTTTTTTTTTAAAAAAAAAAAGAATATGTAATTTCTGCAAAAACGTCTATTTAAAAGACCATTCATTCTCCCTAAATTGCAATAATGCCTTAATTATAAAGTGACTATATAAGTATAGATTTGTTTTTGAAGAGTCTATTCCATTTCACTGGTCTGTTTGTCTACCTTCACGATTGCTTTGATTTTTTATAGTTTTAAAATAAGCTTTGAAACTGGTAGTTAAGTCTTTTATCTTTGTTTTTCTTTAAAGAATTCTTGGCAATTCGAGATCCTTGCAACATAAATATTTAAAAGTCAACATTTAAATTTCCAGTGAAAATCCTGCTGGGATTTTGACTGAAAATGTTGAATCAGTCAAAATGTTAAGATAATTAACATTTTTAAAATATCAGACTGTCCAATCCCTTAATACAGTTTGTCTCTCCACTAATTTAGAAATGAAGATTTCTCTCCGTATTGTTCAATACTTTACTGTACAGTGGTAGTGCATATCTTTTGTTAGATTTACTTAATCATTTGGTGGTGTTTGATGCTATTGTGAAAGATATTTTCCATTTTCCAATTGCTCATTGCTAGCACATAGAAATGAAACCATACTCACAGAAAAAAACACACTGAAACCATACTCACAGAAAACTAGTCAATCTAATCACACTAGGACCACACCCTTGTCTAACTCAATGAAACTAAACCATGCCCGCAGGGCAACCTAAGATGGGCGGGTCATGGTGGAGAGGTCTGACAGAATGTCGTCCGCTGGAGAAGGGAATGGCAGGCCACTTCAGTATTCTTGCTTTGAGAACCCCATGAACAGTATGAAAAGGCAAAACGATAGGATACTGAAAGAGGAACTCACCAGGCCAGTAGGTGCCCAATATGCTACTGGAGATCAGTGGAGAATTAACTCCAGAAAGAATGAAGGGATGGAGCCAAAGCAAAAACAAAACTCAGCTATAGAAGTGACTAGTGATAGAAGCAAGGTCCGATGCTGTAAAGAGCAATATTGCATAGGAACCTGGAATGCNCCAGTATTTTGGCCACATCATGTGAAGAGTTGACTCATTGGAAAAGACTCTGATGCTGGGAGGGATTGGGGGCAGGAGGAGAAGGGGATGACAGAGGATGAGATGGCTGGATGGCATCACTCAGACATGAGTCTGAGTGAACTCCGGGAGTTGGTGTTGGACAGGGAGGCCTGGCGTGCTGTGATTCATGTGGTCGCAAAGAGTTGGACACAACTGAGCGACTGAACTGAACTGAGCACATAGAAAGACATTTTGCAGCTGTTCATTGCTAGTACACAGTTGATTGCTAGTTCATTGCCAGCACATGCTAAAAAAACATTTCAGCAGGTTTGATGACTATGCTAAAATCAGTATCTAATTTTAATCATTCAACTAATTAGTTGCTATTTTGGATATTTTAATAAACAATTATTCGATTTGTGAATATGAAACTTTTACTTCTTTATGCTTTCCGATATTTACCTGTCGCATTTATTTCTCTTGCCTCATCCCACTGGTTAGGACCCCAGGTCGATGCTGAATAGACAAGCTTGTCTTTTCCTCACTGACACTTGCAGATGTGACTGCACCTCCTGAGACAGGAGTTTTCAGGGTAAACAAACCATCCTTGTATAAAGAAGATGAGAACTGGAAGCTTGAGCAATGTCCAAGAGGACTGTTATTGGCTTGGGGTTAATATGACTTCATGGAACTTCAGTGCTGATTGGTACAAGGACGGGGAAGAAGCGTCCCAGGCATATTTTGAAAGGTTGTATCTGTTTTGAAAGAAGGTTGATGTTTTTAGGCCTCACATAAGGACAGTTATGAAGTATGACTGTGAGTGTGTTGAGGAATGTTAAAAGACTGTGTTCAGAGAGAAATCTGCCCAAAAGTGCAGACTTCTACAAAGTTTAAGAGGAAACTTAGAAGAGAACTTTTTAAGAAATTAAAAACTCAGACAAACAACGCTTACTGTTACCTTTTCAAGCTTTACAGAATTCCCATGGAAAACCATACCATCTCTCTATAGATTTTTCTCGCAATGTTTTACATATACACACTCAAATAGTGACAGACTTTTAAATACCTGTTAAACACAGTAAATGCATAAGTCAATGACTGAACCAAGTTACAGGCAACTTTTCGAGACAGTGTACACATATACGTACTTCGAGAATAGCATCTGTGATAAGGTACCCTCCAGGAATATCTGATCCCCCTGCTTGAAATATAAATGCACATATGTTACATATATACATACAAAATGTATATATATTTCAACAGTTTATATATGTGTGTGTGTGTGTATACATACATAGTAATGATAAAGGTTTATCTGCATTGAGTATCCATTTTTCCTGTCTTGTATAATTAGAACAGAGGAGCTTCTGTGGCCTAGCTAGACAATAACTCCATCTCTTAATTAAATGTGGGTCTGGCTGATCAGCCAAAGCAATTTGCCATCCTTAAGGGAACTTTATTGAGTTTTCACTTAATAATAGTGACCATATATGACCAAGTAAGCCTGTTGAAGCATTGCTGGGGAGCATGACACAAATATCAATTTCTTCCATTTTTAATTTGTTAAGAATCTTGAAGTACTGAGATTTGATACAGCTATTAAAAACTTGAAGGTTGCACCTTTTTTAAAAAGTGAAATTTTAAGTAAACGAAAAGGTAAAATGAAACAAGTGAAATTAATTTTAATAATTTGTTTCATTTAACCCGATGCATCCAAAATATGATCACTTAATGAGTAATCAATATGAGATATTTTACACTCTTTTATCTCGAATGAAGTCTTCAAAATTCAGTATTTTACATTACAGCACATCTCAAGTTACTAGCCTCATTTCAGTTGCTCAATAGCCACTTGCGGCTAATATTGGTGTGTAGTTCTAGTGTAGTTTATATCCACTGGATATAATCATTTTGGAAAGAATACTTCATAGACGACGTTGCATACTTTCACATCAAGAGACCCAGGATGACACGTGATTAGTGACATAAATTTTATCATTGGATTTAGGGGGTGATCATCAGATGTGTTCAGTACTTTCATTTCTGTGTTATTGAGAAAAACGTAGGCTGATACTTTGGTGCCATGCAAATATCCTGTCCCTAAACAAATTTTGCTCCCGGTTTTAGCCACCAGGGCTAATGTTTGCCTGAATGAATTTCCCTAATAGAGGCTGTAAACTACTGACTCTAAGTCCATTATTCTTTTATATTCATTAACTTTACATTTGTAAAGAAGAGCTTTTTCTCAGCCTTTCCCCCTCTTTTGAGAATCACTATGGCTTGTGGGTTTTTATTTGGTATGCCACGATTAAATCAGTTTTTTAAATATTTAAAGAATTGTAAGTTTTGGGCTCCTAAAACTTGTTTCTGTAAAGCAACTGGTAAGTTCGTCTTTACTTAGATATTTGCCTAAATAATATATATATTTTTAAATTTCATAATCTAAGGTAAAATACTGATAACATTTTAGAATAGGAATGCTCCAAGGTCTATAACATATCACTATATCACAGCTGTTTTTAAGGTTCATTTCTTATAGTAACATGGCAGGGATTATCTGTTAGCCAGAGTGTAAAACAGATTCCATCTTACTCTGTCTAAATAACAGGGCTATTTATTTCATAAATAAAACACTGGTGTTGGGGCAATAATAGACTGCTACTGCCAATCTTTCACTCTCTATAGACATATATCTCCCAACAGGAGTTCCATCAAATGTGGTGATTAGAAAGATTGTGATCTGTCAATGATAAACTGATTCATGGTGTTTTGTTTATTTAATGTTACCTTATGAGTGATTTTTCACTCTTTTTCTAAACTCATACCTTTCTTCATGCTAATATACTAAGAAATATATTTCATGTCATTTTAAAAGAAGAAAAGCAGGAATCATAAAAATGCTCTTTGCTTTTATAAAGTAAGCCAGACTTTCCCCATAAAAATGCTCTTTGCTTTTATAAAGTAAGCCAGACTTTCCCCATAAAAATGCTCTTTCTTTTTATAAAGTAAGCCGACTTTCCCCATGTGAGCAGCTGTTTTCATTCGATATCAGGATCACCTGCCCTTCTCCAGATTCACCAGACAAGCATGTTTGGGAAGCTGCTCATCCTTCCATGCCTCCGTGTTTCTTCACCATAAACAGTGGACTGTGTTGGACACTTAAGCAATGATGGAGACACCATTTTCTTGGGCTGGTGCTTAGCTGTGGCAAGTTACATGGCAAAGTGGTCTGGGTGGGTAATAACAGCCAAGAGGCTCCTTACATACACTCCTGTGCTCCTCCTCTGACCTCAGGGCCGCTTGCTTTTGATGCATCATTTTATTTAGGAGAAGTGCTGGATCTTCTCTCTGCATCAATTCACATTGTCCAAGGTTTCTGCACATGCATACAACTTTGGTACAGGGATTAAAGCTACCCAGCCTTCAGGCACTGACCCTCGGGAAAGACATATATAAACATACCCTCTTTTTGACCACACTCTTACCCCAGAGCTGGCATAAAGCACAGGTATGTAATCTGAGTCTATGTAATCAGAGCAAGATGAAATTGCATCATCAGTGCTGTCCAGTAAAAATATTACATTAGCTATAAATGCAAGCAGCCTATGTAATTTATCATTTGCTGAGAACCATATATTAAAAATAGAAATGAACAGGTGAAAGTAAGTGCCAAGATATAGTTTAGTTAATAAATATACCAAAAAGTCATTTGAGGATATAATAAATCTAAAAAACCATTAATGGGATATTTTATGTTTCATAGAAATGATATTTTTGAAATCAGGTGTGTATTTTACACTTACATCACATCTTGCTTTGGACCAGTCGCATTTCAAGTGCTTGGTGACCCTGTGTGGCTAATGACTGCATTGAACAGCACATGTCTGACCATATTTTCCCCTGAGAAGGAAAATAGAAGCATATTCTTCCTCTGTTCCATCTGATCAGAGTTCAGCAGATACAATTTCTTGTTATATTCCATTGAATATAACTGGTGTGAAGTCTCAGAACCAGACAGAGAACACAACCGGCTAACATTTAAGGACTTTGTCTCCCCACACTCGTCAGTGCAGATCTGGTTGGGGTGAGTAGAGTTTGATACCCTTAAGTGTATCAAACACAATTTCCATGATGATAGGAAATACAGTGTAGCTTTTCTGTGTTTGGAGAATTGTTCACGTAGGTCATTCCAATAGGCTCAGATTCCTTAGCCTGCCATCACACATGGCCTCGTCTGCATGGTGCAGAAGCGTGGGCCAGTTTGCAGGAGGATTACCCTCCTTTCAGCCTCTCAGAATAAGAGTCCCTTGAGACACTCGGAAGCAGCTGATTGGGCGCAAAGACACCTACTTTCAGTGGGAGTTGATCAAGTAACCTCATGTGCATTAAATCTACCCAGAGGTCTCTAACAGGGACAGCTGGGTGGCACCATGGAAGGCTTCCAGAAGGAAGTACACATGGATAGAGTGGATCCATCTGGCCTATGTGCTCATCTGCGACTTGCCTTCAGCTAGTAACATAGAGACCCATGTATTCTGTGATTATATTGACAGCATCACTTCCCTGCCCTGGCCAGCTTGTATCTGGAGTAAGGTTAAGGACATGACGATAGCAGACACGCTCGGTCAAGCGTTTATTGCTCTTCCCTACTGTCCCTCCCAACCAGCTCACAGAACCACCGCCCTGCACCACTCAGCACTGCAGGGGCTCTCCATCCATCAGCAGCACAAACAGCGCTGCTCCTCACTGTGTAAAGGCTGCCAGCAGCAGACAGTTTCCTAACCAACTCCTGATGACATCTTCTCTTCATTCCCTACTAGTTTTGCACCCCTCCAAACACACACAAACTCACATGAAAGCACAAGTTATTTTCAGAATTAAAGGGCCTGGCTGGTGTACCACTTATGGCAAAGGGTTCAGCATCCATTAAACCATGCCGTAGTCATTAATAACCACACATAGGGTCACCTTGAAAAGTTTCTTTTTCATATGTTCTTTATCCTTCAAAGTCTTCCTCACACATGGTGGCCTACTGCTGCTAGACAACCCTTGAGGATTCATTTTCCCTTTTTGTTATAATCAAGCTTGGAATCTTTTAACCTGTCAAAATTAACTTTTGCTGCTCTATGCAGAGTTCAGGGTGGTATCATTATTTTGAGCATTAGGGTTTGCAGAAAGAAATCCTTAATGTGCTACCCAAGTGGTAACCAGGTGGCTCAGTGGTAAACAATCGACTTGCCAATGGGAGAGACTCAGGTTCGATTCCTGAGTTGGGAAGATCTTCTGGAGAAGGAAATGGCAACCCACTCCAGTATTCTTGCCTGGAAAATCCCATGGACAAAAGGCCCTAGAGGGCTGCAGTCCATGGAGTTCCAAAGAATCAGATACGACTGAAAACGAGACACACAGAACACATGTGCCACCCAATAATATTAGCGAATATCTAGAAAATTCCCTAGAATGCTCACCAGAGTAATTATCTGGAGATGGGTCCCAGTCCTCCTCTGTGATGCTCAGGGCCACACGTGCCAAAGACACCTGCCCTGTGACGCACACTGCAGTAAAGCAGCCTCTGATGATGTCTGCTCTAGTCCTTCCAATAAAACAAAGCCACATCAGCACCTCTGAATTTTCAAGGGGACATATCCTAAGGAGGTGAGAACTGGTGCTTGCAAGCTCCCAGGCTTCTCATTAAAGTAGTATTGGAAAGATTGGACCACACTTCAAATGTATTTCTCCAGCAACAATCTCATTAATGTGCTGGGGGTTGAGGAGACACTCTCTGAAGCAACCATCCTCAATACATTTTATTTTCTATCTGATAACCACACCCCAGCTGGGAAATTAATAATTTTTATGGCAAAGGTCATGAACCATAATTACCAAAAAGCTTTGTGGGAATGCTTTTACTTATTGTTTATGTTGTTTTTGCCTATCTTTCTAATTGGTTTTCAATGTCTTCTTTTTTTCCTTTATTATTATTTTTAAGATTTATTTGTTTGTTTCTGACCACACTGGCTCTTCATTGCTGCGCGTGCTTTCTCTGGTTGTGCTGAGCAGCGGCTGCCCTTCCTCGCAGGGCACGGGTGTCTCACTGCCGCGGCTCCTCTCGTGGCAGGGCACAGGCTCTAGTAGTCGCGGCCTGTGGGCTCTAGAGCACAGCTCAACAGTTTTGGTGCTCGGGCTTAGTTGCTCCCCAGCATGTGGGGTCATCCCAGACCAGGGATCAGACCCCTGTCACCCGCACTGGCAGGTGGACTCTCAACCACTAGACCAGCAGGGAAGCCTGGGAGTGCCTTTAAAGGCCAGATTTCACAGGGCTCAGGAGGATTATCTGTCACTCCCAGCTCTGCACGTATTCCTACAGCACCCTGCAGGGCACCAAGCCAGTGCTGTGGCTTTCTACGCCTAGAGGGGTGGGTTGGCTGATCTTAGCCTGGGTGCAATAGGGCACTAACAGTAGCTTTCCACCTGTCCTAAGAGCAGGCAAAAAAACATGCCCATTAGAGTGAAAACAATTTGGCCCTTTTCCAGATCAAAATGATGTGTTTTAGTATCTCGAAATGATCATGATTAATCTGTGGATGTATTTCATCTTATCCTGGGAGTAATATAAACTTAGGCTATCAGAACGTCACAGTGGGGGCACCATCTCCCTGTCTTTGAACTGCAGTGTAAGCAGACAGCATTCATTCAAACCCCTCTCCCCTAAAGGAAGCCTTGGGTTCAAGAGGCAGGAGCCCACTGTGCAACCTTAGAAAGCCCATCCTGAAGGGAACTTCTGATAGAGAACGTAACTGACATCCTACATGACATCACCCCACAGGTTGCTCCAACCACAGCTCTAGGCTCGCTCCCCTGAAGCTGGTGAGGCAGTCCTGGAAGAAAAGAAGCCTGAAATTCACAGGGCACTCTGACTCCAATGGTCGCGGCTCCCATGGCAGCAGGCAGGCACGTGGAGAGCTCCTGCAGTGCCATGGAAACCCCAGCGCTTGACAGCAGACCAGTATGGATCCCATGCAACAATGCTTCCCTGCAGAGGTGGCCATCTGGGAGTCACCAAGCCGGCGTGCGTGTATTGACAGTTAACGAAGCCACACACACAGAGTAGAGAGGGAGACAACTCTGTTGTGTTGTGTGCCTCCTAAGCGCATCACACTCACCACATACATATTTGAAAAGATATATTCGCGTCTCCTAAGTAATGTCTTTACAGGTTCTGAAGCTGTACATTCTTCTTACAGCTGTGCCATCACTGTCTCTACAGATCAAACAATTTATTCTCTTCATTCCACCATAAAAGCTCTTCTCTGTAGGTTGGCATCATTTGGCCAAGCTCTAATACTTCAGAACTCTCACGGACCTGCATGGTTTTGATTCTGAAACATTTTCTTAAAGTGGGGGCATTGTCCCACAGTCCCCAGAAGCCCAAGGCTCAGAGTGGTCTCTTCAAATGATTGCTGTAATGCAATCACCCTAAGATGTGAATTGTGAGTGATAAACAGCATCAAAAGTCAGCACTGATAAATTTATTTAAGTAGACTTGGTCCTCAAGTTCTCCCCTCCACCTTACCTTGAACACGTGTGCTGTATAATCTAATGTGTGGTGTGTCGCCTTGGTGCTTATGTACACAGTAAGTATTTTGCAGATGACACCACCCTTATGGCAGAAAGCGAAGAAGAACTAAAGAGCCTTTTGATGAAAGTGAAAGGAGAGAGAAAAAGTTGGCTGAAAACTCAACATTCAGAAAATGAAGATCGTGGCATCCAGTCCCATCACGTCATGGTAAATAGACAGGGAAACAATGGAAACAGGGACAGATTTTATTTTCTTTTTTGGGGGGGCTCCTAAATCACTGCAGATGATGACTTCAGCCATGAAATTAAAAGACACTTCCTCCTTGGAAGAAAAGTTATGACCAACCTAGATACCATATTAAAAAGCAGAGACATTATTTTGCCAACAAAGTTCCATCTAGTCAAAGCTATGGTTTTTCCAATAGTCATGTATGGGTGTGAGAGTTGGACTACAGTCCAACTTTCTTTATAAAGAAAGCTGAGCACCAGAGAATTGATGCTTTTGAACTGCAGTGTTGGAGGAGACTCTTGAGAGTCCCTTGGACTGCGAGGAGATCAAACCAGTTCATCCAAAAGGAAATCAGTCCTGAATATTCATTGGAAGGACTGATGCTGAAGCTGAAGCTCCAATACTTTGGCCACCTGAGGCAAAGAGCTGACTAATTTGAAAAGACTCTGATGCTGGGAAAGATTGAAGGCAGGAGGAGAAGGGGATGACAGAGGATGAGATGGTTGGATGGTGTCACAAGCTGAATGGACATGAGGTGAATGAACTCCCAGAGTTGGTGATGGACAGGGGGGCCTGGCGTGCTGCTGCCCATGGGTCACAAAGAGTCGGACACGACTGAGAGACTGAACTGAACTGAGGTTATTTTGGGAGCCTAAAAACAGATACTTTCCTCTCATAAAAAGCTCTCCATTTAGGCCATAGGAAAGCCTCACATTCATATTTCTCTGAGGANATCTTATGTACACAGTAAGTATTTTGCAGATGACACCACCCTTATGGCAGAAAGCGAAGAAGAACTAAAGAGCCTTTTGATGAAAGTGAAAGGAGAGAGAAAAAGTTGGCTGAAAACTCAACATTCAGAAAATGAAGATCGTGGCATCCAGTCCCATCACGTCATGGTAAATAGACAGGGAAACAATGGAAACAGGGACAGATTTTATTTTCTTTTTTGGGGGGGCTCCTAAATCACTGCAGATGATGACTTCAGCCATGAAATTAAAAGACACTTCCTCCTTGGAAGAAAAGTTATGACCAACCTAGATACCATATTAAAAAGCAGAGACATTATTTTGCCAACAAAGTTCCATCTAGTCAAAGCTATGGTTTTTCCAATAGTCATGTATGGGTGTGAGAGTTGGACTACAGTCCAACTTTCTTTATAAAGAAAGCTGAGCACCAGAGAATTGATGCTTTTGAACTGCAGTGTTGGAGGAGACTCTTGAGAGTCCCTTGGACTGCGAGGAGATCAAACCAGTTCATCCAAAAGGAAATCAGTCCTGAATATTCATTGGAAGGACTGATGCTGAAGCTGAAGCTCCAATACTTTGGCCACCTGAGGCAAAGAGCTGACTAATTTGAAAAGACTCTGATGCTGGGAAAGATTGAAGGCAGGAGGAGAAGGGGATGACAGAGGATGAGATGGTTGGATGGTGTCACAAGCTGAATGGACATGAGGTGAATGAACTCCCAGAGTTGGTGATGGACAGGGGGGCCTGGCGTGCTGCTGCCCATGGGTCACAAAGAGTCGGACACGACTGAGAGACTGAACTGAACTGAGGTTATTTTGGGAGCCTAAAAACAGATACTTTCCTCTCATAAAAAGCTCTCCATTTAGGCCATAGGAAAGCCTCACATTCATATTTCTCTGAGGAAACACATCAAAAGCTCTGACTACTCATGTGTTTTCTTAAAAATTAGTCTGTGTGATATTGCCTTTCCACTGTGCCGTTCTGAAAGAGCTGAGCCATGATGATGAACAGCTGTGAGAAAAATATGTTTGCCTTTGGATTAGTGTTTATCATTAAAAAAAAAAAAAAAAAAAACAAGCTGAGTAGCTTCTTAATTCCCCAACCAAGGGTCAAACCCACACCCCCCAACCCTGCAGCAGAAGGTGCAGAGTCTTAACCACTGGACCCCAGGGAAGCCCAAGGGTCGATATTTATTCTTACAAGTTATATGGCATTGGCCACAGATGTTGGTCAACCCAGAAACATCCTCAGATTGTTCATTTTATTGTAATGATCAGAGTACGAAAGTATAAAGCTAACTGGGGGCGTTGCTAACCACCCCGCCCCCCGTCCCCCTCTCCAGACACAAGGAGTTCCCATCCACCTTGGTCACCTAAAAGCCACATCTGAATATTCCTCAAACAATTCCCCACTTCTCTGTTGTGTCGTTTTCTGAGAGGAAGATTCCCCGGCAGCATCTCGCTTTTCTCTGGGAATTGCATAAATTCGGCAGCAAAAATAGGTGTGAGCCGCCAAGGGGTTAAAACTCACAAGGTACTGAACATCATAATGAACCATCTGAGTACAAAAAACAGAATTTAAATGTCTAAGTGCTCTTCTTTCTGATTATTTACCCCCTGTCAGGTTAACCTCATTAACCTGTCGCCAATAAGCTCGAGTTACTCTGCAACAAGGAAGCCCACAGCGGGCTGGACTGGCATGAGGACCGGGGCTGTCCGCACCTCTCTTGATGACTGGAGGTCATTATCATTAACCTCTAGGCCCAGCTCTGCCAACGAGAGAGTCTCTGCAAACTCCTGATGGTGAGATACAAGATAAGGTCTGGTTTCAATTCCCAAAATGGATTTGTGATCATAGTCACCTCTATGAAAATTTCACATAGAAATTCTGTTTCTTTAAAAAAAAAATCTTTTCAGCTTCGCCATCATTTCTCTTGGCTACTTTGTACTCTCTACCACTGTTCTCACACGTTCTTAGATGCCAAAGTTTCATATGATTTGTTTGAGGGGTACAGTGCAGGGCATGTCCCCACTGTGTCTCAGGAAGGCTGGCCAAACCTTTGGGACTTTAAGCCTGAGTAATGGTCTGTTGGTTCAGAGCTACTCCCTCTACTCTAGGACACAGGACTGAATGGTAGTAAGAAATAAAATAAAATAAAATCGCAGCAGGTCCACCTTAAAAACCAGGCCCCTGGGGCTGTTGGACATATATTCCTTAAATATTGTTCCTTTAATATCATCTGTCCTATTCTTAATAATCTGTGCTGCTAACTTCAATTCTGTTATTGTAAGCACTAAAGCATTTCCATCAAGATGATGAGAGCCTTGCTATTTTAACCCCAAAGTGGCTTATTATTATTATTATTTTTTGCTTTCAGCCATACTACATAATATTGAAATCTATATACAGACAATATTTATGTATATACTATAGATACATATTTGTAATATTAAACATTTCTATACCACACACCTGTTCCACAATTTCCAGCTCTTAGCAGGCTTATCACTTGTACATTTTTGTGCATCCAGGGAAGGGTTAGGAAACATGTGAAACTGTTTCCTCACTTTTATTGCAGCTTCTCTCATATTCATATAACAATAACCATCACCATTATATAGGAGACAGGAATATGTCAAAAAAAAATTACGTTTTCTTAAAAAGTGTATACAGAACCAATTTTAAACACTTTCCTGCTGTCCACTTAAAAAATAGTCACAACCTAAAAATTGAGAGTTATGTTTTATTCAGGGGGAATTTTGAGGACTTCAAGCCCAGGAGACAGCATCTCAAGTAACTCTGAGAGGACTGCTCCAAGGAGGTGCGGGAGGAGCCAGGTTATAACAAAGTGTATCAAAGAGCAGGTGGCCTGAACAACAAAAGATTATTGTTCATTAAGGAAAACCAGATATCTCAAGTTAAGGAAGTTAGTGATTGTCTATGTATGAGAAGAGACATATGCATACATGTGTCTATGTTTGCATAGACTCCTGTCTATGCAAGAGTCTGGACTCACTGAAATCATTCCTCATATGCGTCTCAGCTGTCTGGGGCCAGTCTCCTGTGTTTCACCATAGGGAGTGGCTGCAGCCTGATCCCAGTATTATTTTCCTTCCTGGTTGTCCTGGGGAACTGGAATCACTGATGACTGTGACATCTTTGTTTATTGACATGGCTAGAAATACTCCATTTCTCACTCCTGACCCTCAAAAAGAAATGTCTTCACTTCCCTTGTATGGTAGGTATAATTGAACACAGGGGGGTGAAGAGGTGCAACAAACTAGCCTCCCACCATTTCCTGCCACGTATTATTCAACTGAGTAAGAGCTGCCCTGTGCCTGCAAGCACGCATGCTAAGTCGCTTCAGTCCTGTCCGACTCTGTGACCCCATGGACTGTAGCCCACTGCGCCTCTGCCCATGGAATTCTCCAGGCGAGAATACTGGAGTGGGTTGCTCTACCCTCCCCCATGGGATCATCCCAAGAACTGTCCTATATCCACTCCCAAAATGTTTGCTTCAGATTGCTGGCCAGTGAGATTCAGGGATCAATCAAGGTGATCTGATGATGTTCAGATTAAGCTTATATGACTCAGAAAATTGTTCAGCTGACAGAGTCACTGCCCCGGCCCACTTCCCAGGGAGAACGTTTTCAGACGGTGGCTGGCGGGGGAGGCTGGTTTGCTCCTGGCCGTGCAGCACTGCTGGCTTCAGCTGTTCTCATTAGCCCTCGCTGCTGTGAATGGCAGTCAGAGGCCACCACTTCACCTATGTGCTCACTCCCTGGGAACAGGAGAGGACTCACTTTGTATTTCCAAAGAAGAGAGGGGCCTACCAGCAGGGTTAATAGAACAACAAAAAGCATTTTCAGAGTAGATTACCCTTCACCACTAAAGAAGCCTGGAACACCAGAATCGGGCCGTATGCATGGGCTCTGTGCCCAGGAAGAAGAGAAATGTTCGGTTGCTTTGGAAACCTTCCCATTGACAAGGGCTTTCATTACCTTTAGAATAACGGCAACTCCAGATCTATTCTCTCCAGCCAGGAACTCTCACCTGAGCTCCAGACAGACAGATCTATCCAGCTGTCTACTGGCTCCAGCGTCCCGCACATGATCATTATGCTCCCCCAAATCCTGTCCCTTGCTGCTGTTCCCCCTTCTCTGCAACTATGCGGCCCAGGTGTCTTCTCATCACCTGTCATCCAGGCCACCGTGTGTGCTCCCTACTACTGAAAGGTGAACCATTTAATTCAATAGAATTTTGCTTTCCATTCAGGGTGGAGGAGTCTGGCTCCTTTCCGGCAGGGGGAAAGATGCCATTTTCACGTGTAACTCCCAAGGTTACTCTGGGCAAGGACACCCAGGCAGATGATAAGGGCAGAGAGAGTAGTGGTGGCCTGCAGGCTGTAGTTTGCTGACCCTTGCTTGAGAATGTCAGCTGCATAAGATCAGAGCCTTACCTGTCTCATGTATATTTCCTGTGTGCTCAGACACACTTGACCTTCCTGGGGAAGAAAGAATCTTCATACCATGTTTGAACTGAAATATGCTAGGGGTGTTCTGTATTTCAAGCAGGAAGCAGAGAGAAAAATCTTCACTGGACTCTGATATTTTCTTACTAATGAAAGAAAGCCCTAAGCATTTATAAAATAATGGGCTAATTAATAGCAGACTTGGTGTGTTCATTGAAGGTTTGTGAGCAAAATCGGTTTCTTTAACAAATACATTTTACAATCTAAATGAACAAATACCATTTCCTAAAATAAGGGTTAAACAAGTTTTGTGGTTCTAACAAATATACAGCTTACGTTTACAGTCCTGTGAAAGGAAATGAAATGTTGTAGTTAGATAACTGAATACCTCGGAGAACCATCAACTTTCTTTTCAACCCCGGAACTAGCAGTGGCAGAGATTATAATCAAGAGAGAGATGTGTAAGCAAGCACGTTGGATATCAGTAGGCACTTAAAAAGTGAATATAATACAGGCAAGGGATTACTTGGGCAACTTTCCTCCTAAAAACAACTGCAAATACTATATTTTTTAAAAAATCTCTTCTGTCTGACTCCCTTCACTTAGTATGATAATCTCTAGGTCCATTCATGTTGCTGCCAATAACATTATTTCATTCTTTTTTATGACTCCTAGTCCCTTGTATATATGTATACCATGTCTTCTTTATCATTTCAAATATATCACTTGTACATAGAATCCAAAAAGTGAACTTATTTACAAAACAGAAAACAGACGCACTGACAGAGAATACAGACTTATGATTACCAGAAGGGAAAGAGGGAAGAGGGCTAAATTACGAGTTTGAGATGAACTGATGGCATCACCGACTCAATGGAGGTGAGTTTGAATAAGTTCCGAGAGTTGGTGATGGACAGGGAGGCCTGGCATGCTGCAGTCCAGGGGGTCACAAAGAGTCGGATAGGACTGAGTGACTGAACTGAACTGATACACACTACTGCATATATAACCGAGAAGGCAATGGCACCCCACTCCAGTGGTTCTTACCTGGAAAATCCCATGAACGGGGGAGCCTGGCGTCTATGGGGTTGCGCAGAGTCGGACACGACTGAAGTGACTCAGCAGCAGCAGCAGCAGCGACTGCATATAAAATAGACAATCAACAAGAACCTAGTGAATAGCACAGGGAATTTTATTCAATATCTTATGATACCTAAAATGGAAAAGACTCTGAAAAAGCTGAATCACTCTGCTGACACTTGACACTGACACATTCTAAATCGACTACACTTCAATTAAAAAACCCTCCTTAAAAGCGCTGAAGACCTGATAAGTATGCTAGTCATCAGGGATGTTCTCCTTCTGAGCACATGCACTTCCCTGCCCCCTTGAACCTGATGCACTCATGTGACTTGTTTTGAACAACAAAATGTGAAAAAACTGATTTGTCTTACTTCTCGGCAGACATTTAAGATCAGTGGGTGATTCACCCCGACCCCTTCTTCCGCACATGACAACCAGCAACATTACAGATGATCATGCCTCTGTCATGTATGGTCCATAAGTAAGGGAAGCATGGAACACACCACCATAAATGACAGAGATGTGTATTATCAAAAATACATGTGTTGTGTTAAGTCACTGGTATGAGGTGGCTCTATACTGTGGCATGCATTAGTTTTTTCTGACTTACATATTAAGATTGTAAGACATTGCTGCTACTGCTACTGCTAAGTCGCTTCAGTCGTGTCCGACCCTGTGCGAACCCATAGACGGCAGCCTACCAGGCTCCCCCATCCCTGGGATTCTCTAGGCAAGAACACTGGAGTGGGTTGCCACTTCCTTCNTCTCATTAGCCCTCGCTGCTGTGAATGGCAGTCAGAGGCCACCACTTCACCTATGTGCTCACTCCCTGGGAACAGGAGAGGACTCACTTTGTATTTCCAAAGAAGAGAGGGGCCTACCAGCAGGGTTAATAGAACAACAAAAAGCATTTTCAGAGTAGATTACCCTTCACCACTAAAGAAGCCTGGAACACCAGAATCGGGCCGTATGCATGGGCTCTGTGCCCAGGAAGAAGAGAAATGTTCGGTTGCTTTGGAAACCTTCCCATTGACAAGGGCTTTCATTACCTTTAGAATAACGGCAACTCCAGATCTATTCTCTCCAGCCAGGAACTCTCACCTGAGCTCCAGACAGACAGATCTATCCAGCTGTCTACTGGCTCCAGCGTCCCGCACATGATCATTATGCTCCCCCAAATCCTGTCCCTTGCTGCTGTTCCCCCTTCTCTGCAACTATGCGGCCCAGGTGTCTTCTCATCACCTGTCATCCAGGCCACCGTGTGTGCTCCCTACTACTGAAAGGTGAACCATTTAATTCAATAGAATTTTGCTTTCCATTCAGGGTGGAGGAGTCTGGCTCCTTTCCGGCAGGGGGAAAGATGCCATTTTCACGTGTAACTCCCAAGGTTACTCTGGGCAAGGACACCCAGGCAGATGATAAGGGCAGAGAGAGTAGTGGTGGCCTGCAGGCTGTAGTTTGCTGACCCTTGCTTGAGAATGTCAGCTGCATAAGATCAGAGCCTTACCTGTCTCATGTATATTTCCTGTGTGCTCAGACACACTTGACCTTCCTGGGGAAGAAAGAATCTTCATACCATGTTTGAACTGAAATATGCTAGGGGTGTTCTGTATTTCAAGCAGGAAGCAGAGAGAAAAATCTTCACTGGACTCTGATATTTTCTTACTAATGAAAGAAAGCCCTAAGCATTTATAAAATAATGGGCTAATTAATAGCAGACTTGGTGTGTTCATTGAAGGTTTGTGAGCAAAATCGGTTTCTTTAACAAATACATTTTACAATCTAAATGAACAAATACCATTTCCTAAAATAAGGGTTAAACAAGTTTTGTGGTTCTAACAAATATACAGCTTACGTTTACAGTCCTGTGAAAGGAAATGAAATGTTGTAGTTAGATAACTGAATACCTCGGAGAACCATCAACTTTCTTTTCAACCCCGGAACTAGCAGTGGCAGAGATTATAATCAAGAGAGAGATGTGTAAGCAAGCACGTTGGATATCAGTAGGCACTTAAAAAGTGAATATAATACAGGCAAGGGATTACTTGGGCAACTTTCCTCCTAAAAACAACTGCAAATACTATATTTTTTAAAAAATCTCTTCTGTCTGACTCCCTTCACTTAGTATGATAATCTCTAGGTCCATTCATGTTGCTGCCAATAACATTATTTCATTCTTTTTTATGACTCCTAGTCCCTTGTATATATGTATACCATGTCTTCTTTATCATTTCAAATATATCACTTGTACATAGAATCCAAAAAGTGAACTTATTTACAAAACAGAAAACAGACGCACTGACAGAGAATACAGACTTATGATTACCAGAAGGGAAAGAGGGAAGAGGGCTAAATTACGAGTTTGAGATGAACTGATGGCATCACCGACTCAATGGAGGTGAGTTTGAATAAGTTCCGAGAGTTGGTGATGGACAGGGAGGCCTGGCATGCTGCAGTCCAGGGGGTCACAAAGAGTCGGATAGGACTGAGTGACTGAACTGAACTGATACACACTACTGCATATATAACCGAGAAGGCAATGGCACCCCACTCCAGTGGTTCTTACCTGGAAAATCCCATGAACGGGGGAGCCTGGCGTCTATGGGGTTGCGCAGAGTCGGACACGACTGAAGTGACTCAGCAGCAGCAGCAGCAGCGACTGCATATAAAATAGACAATCAACAAGAACCTAGTGAATAGCACAGGGAATTTTATTCAATATCTTATGATACCTAAAATGGAAAAGACTCTGAAAAAGCTGAATCACTCTGCTGACACTTGACACTGACACATTCTAAATCGACTACACTTCAATTAAAAAACCCTCCTTAAAAGCGCTGAAGACCTGATAAGTATGCTAGTCATCAGGGATGTTCTCCTTCTGAGCACATGCACTTCCCTGCCCCCTTGAACCTGATGCACTCATGTGACTTGTTTTGAACAACAAAATGTGAAAAAACTGATTTGTCTTACTTCTCGGCAGACATTTAAGATCAGTGGGTGATTCACCCCGACCCCTTCTTCCGCACATGACAACCAGCAACATTACAGATGATCATGCCTCTGTCATGTATGGTCCATAAGTAAGGGAAGCATGGAACACACCACCATAAATGACAGAGATGTGTATTATCAAAAATACATGTGTTGTGTTAAGTCACTGGTATGAGGTGGCTCTATACTGTGGCATGCATTAGTTTTTTCTGACTTACATATTAAGATTGTAAGACATTGCTGCTACTGCTACTGCTAAGTCGCTTCAGTCGTGTCCGACCCTGTGCGAACCCATAGACGGCAGCCTACCAGGCTCCCCCATCCCTGGGATTCTCTAGGCAAGAACACTGGAGTGGGTTGCCACTTCCTTCTCCAATGCATGAAAGTGAAAAGTCAAAGTGAAGTCACTCAGTCGGGTCCGACTCCTCACGACCCCATGGACTGCAGCCTACCAGGCTCCTCTGTCCATGGGATTTTCCAAGCAAGAGTACTGGAGCAGGGTGCCATTGCCTTCTCCAGACTTAAATTGTAAGGGAGAATGTGTACTCAGAGGCTGTGAGCAGGAATCAAGCACATAAAAGCTCTTACCCCGGAGACACTTGCTGGTCGGGAAGATCTGAACTTGGTTTTAATGACTGAGCGGTGCTGGATTTAGAGGTCAACATCCAGTGGCTGTTGAAGCAGACCCCAGGCATGTTATCCTGGTATTCTAAAGGAGCAACACGTTAGGGTAAGGTTGAATACTTGCTGTGCAAGAGACTTCAGAGAAACTTGCCTTAGCATGGAGTACAGCCAGGAAGGAATTAAAAACAAACACTAAAACTCAGCTTTGTGGGAATTCTCTGGTGCTCCGGTTGTTAAGACTCCAGACAACCAATGCAGGGGGCATGGGTTCAATCCCTGGTTAGGGAACTAAGATCCCACAAGCCAAATGTCACAGCAAAAAACAAACAACAACAAAACCACAGAACCAACCAACCAAACAAATAAAACCTCATCCATATGAAACTGAAACCCAAATCGAGCCCTCTAATGGATCTCTCAAATTCACATCACAGCACCGGTTGACACTAGCCTGGAAATGCCTCCTTAGATGCTTTGACGCTTTACAAAAGAAAACACAAGTTGTTCCCAGAGGAAGGATCTTTTATCCTAGATGTAAAACAGCACCACAGGTAATATTTCCAGGACAGTGATCAGTATGCAGCAAGATCAACTTTACTAAGCAGACAGTGGAACAAAATGCTGTAAAGTGAGAGTCAGCAAAAACAAGAGTAAGCAGGCAGACTCATGAGGACATCAGATAGTAGAATCATCAGGGGTGTTTTTGCTTTTAAAGTGGCTTATTTTGCTTAAATGAGTAAAGGCAAACTTGTTAGAAAATAACTGCAGGGAAGAACAAAGTTGTAAAGAGTAATGCAGGGAAGAACAAAGTTGTAAAGAGTAATGCAGAAGATTACAAAAAGAATCAAATAGAACTTACACATGTGAAAAATGCAATTCCCTAGGGCAACATATTAATGACCTCTCAGACAGGTTTAAGAGGCAATTAGACAATAGATGAAAAGAGACATCTGAAAGATAGGCCAGAAAAAAAGATATACGTACCACAGAGAGAAAAAATAATAGAAAACATGGAAATGAAGTTAAGAGGCTTGAAGGACAGAGGGAAATGCTCTAAAGAAAAGTGAAAGTGTTAGTCACTCAGTCGTGTCCAGCTCCTTGTGACCCCATGGACTGCAGCCCACCAGGCTTCCCTGTCCTTGGGATTCTCCAGGCAAGAATACTCGAGTAGGTTGCCATATCCTTCTCCAGGGGATCTTCCTGACCCAGGGATTGAACCTGAGTCTTCTGCATTGCAGGCAGATTCTTTACCATCTGAGCCACCAGAGATGTTCTAACATAGGTTTGAATGCTACAGGGAAGAAAGAATGGATGGAGCAGAGGCAATATTTGGTTAGATAATGGTTGAGAGTATTCCAGAAAAAACATCAGTTTGCAGATTTGAAGTTGTGATTCCCAAGTCAGATAAGCATAAAGAAATCTCATCAAATATAGCATAGTGAAAGTACAGTTTCAAATACAAAGAATCAATGTTAAAAGCAGCAAGAGGAAAAAAAAGATAGCTTGCTTTCCAAGGATCAATTTAGTTAGATTACCAGCTGAGTGCTAAAGAACTTCCGTGGGAGTCAGGAGACAGGAAAACAGTATCTTCAATGTGCTGAGAAAAAGGAAATGGCAACTTCTAGTCTCTAATCTATAAAAATAAGTTTTTTTAAATGAAAGTAAAATAGACATATTTTCCAGACAAACCAACACTGAGAGAGTTCATCAAAATAGGTTCTGATTAGAATTAAATTCTTAAGGATGTACTTTAAGTGCACAGAAAATGGCAACAGATGGAAGTCCCAGCACCAGGTGGAAGGACGCGCCGAGACTGTTCTGTGTGCGCTTGCCAGCTAAGGCATTCCAGTCCTCTCCGACTCTGTGCGACCCTATGGACTGTAGCCCGCTGGGCTCCTCTGTCCATGGGATTCTCCAGGCAAGAAGTGGGTTGCCATGCCCTTCTCCAGGGATCTCCTGGACCCAGGGACTAAACCCATCTCTTACATCGCCTGCATTGGCAGGCGGGTGCTTTACCACTAGCGCCACCTGGGAAGCCTGAGACATGGTACATATGTGGATAATTCACAATGGATGTGGACTGAATAACACAATATTAATGGTTTGTAGGATTTTAAAAATAGAATGAAAAAACCAATAATATGGGAACTCTTAGAAATGTAAATTAAGTGCTCCAATGTCCCTGTGTTATCCAGAAGGAGAGTTTAAGATTTGATTAACGTCTGTGGGGTCGCACAGAGTCGGACACGACTGAAGTGACTTAGCAGCAACAGCAGTAGCAGCAGAGGTCTGTTAAAGGGCTTCCCTAGTGTCTCAACACAGGTTCGATTCCTGGGTTCGGAAGATGCCCTGGAAGAGGGCATGGCAACATACTCCAGTATTCTTTCCTGGAAAATCCCATGGACAGAAGAGTCCAACATTCGCAAAGAGCAGGACAAGACTGAAGTGACTTAGAACACGTGCACGGAGGTCTGTTAAATATGCATATTTAATTTCTAGGGTAATCATGAAAAAGAAAAAAAGAAACTTCTAAACTAATGGAACTAAAATGAAACTACCAAAAAATATGTTAGTCCAAAAAAAAAAAAAAATGAAAGAGAAGATAAAGAATACAGACTAAGTAGACAAATAGAATGTACAGAATATATACTGGTAGACTTAAATCCAAGTAAGTCAGTAATCATATTAAAAACAAATATATTACATGTCTCAGCTAAAACTTTAGAAATCAAGAAACCATAGGATTAATCTAGCCTAAATGAGAATAGAAGAAGAATGCAATTAAAAAGATAGAAAGAGGACTTTCCTGGTGGTACCGTGGATAGACATCTTCCCCCTTTGCAGGGGACACTGGTTCGATCCTTGGTCCAGGGAGATGCCACTGCCACAGGGCAACAAAACCCGGGCACCACAATCACTGAGCCTGCGCTCTAGAGCCTGGGAGCCATAGCTACTGAAGCCTGCGTGTTCTAGGGCCCAAGAGCCTGTGCCGCAGCCACTGAGGTCCAAGAACTGTGCAGCGAGAAGCCTGTGTACCGCAACTGGGGAGTAGTCCCCTCTCTCCTCAACTAGAGGAAGCCTGCCTGCAGCAACTAAGGCCCAGGGCAGTGAAAAATAATTAAATATACAGCATTGTGCACATGTCAAAAAAAGAAACATTTAAAAATACGCATAAAAAGGAGCTCACTGTATTTAAAAAGATAGATACACAATGCAAATGTTAACCACAAGAAATTTAATGTAGCTATGTTAATAAAAGGTAAAATAGCTTTAGAGCAAAAAGGCTTATTAATGATAAAAAGATCATTTTGGGGAAATTCTTGGGTGGCCCAGTGGTCACAATTTGGTGCTCTGACTGCTGGGACCAGGTTCAGTCCCTGACCAGGGAGATAAGACCCCACAGGCTTCATGGTGTGGCAAAAAAAAAACAAAAAAAAAATCATTTTTTAATGATAAAGCATTAATTTACCAGTTAACATAACAATTCTAAAAGTCTTATTCACCAATAACATCACCTCAAAGTGTATAAATCAAAAATTTATAATACAAAGATAAATAAATCCAAATATGGCAACAGATTTAAAATAATCCTTTGAGTGATTTGAGGAAGAAACAGAAAAATAATTTCTAACTGTATACAAAATATGAGCAAGCTAACAATCCTGACCTAATGGATGTATACACCTTCTATCTGAAAAATGCAGAATACATATTATACATACCATTTCCAAGCCTACATAGAATGCTTTTTATAAATTGACCAAAATAGGGTAATAAGGAAAGACCAATATACTTCAAAGGTTTGTACTCATTCAGAGTATATTCCCTGATCATAATCCAATAAAGCTAAAAATATAACTAGAATATTCTTATATTTTGGAAATCAAAAACTTTATATAACTCCCGAGTCAAAGAAAAAAATTAGAACTTAGATAATATTTTACGCTAAAAATGAACAAACAATGACATATCAAACTATGACATACAGCTAAAGAAAGACTCAAAGGAAAATTTATGCTTTCAATGTGCATTTTAGAAAAAAAAATGAAAGTTTAAAAATTAAAGAGCTAAGTACTCAAACCCAAAGCAATTTTTTAGAGTGATAATTAAATTTTTAATAGAAAATAAACCTACAACAGGAAAGTTCTTCGTAAAACTAAGAAAGCTGATAGTTTCCTAGCAAGATTCATGAAGTAAAAACTTAACCATTTGAGGCAGCAGGACATTCCCTTAGGGCACAAGGCTAAATGCAGTAACTACAAATGGCACGTGCCATCGAGCTCTCCAAGAATTAAATCACGGCCACTGCAGCTGCGGATTTTCAACACCCCCTGAAAGGAGTTAAGGGTGGAGAGCAGAAAACACAGAGAAGGCAATGGCACCCCACTTCAGTGCTCCTGCCTGGAAAATCCCACGGGCAGAGGAGCCTGGCGGGCTGCAGTCCATGGGGTCACAGGGAGTCGGACACGACTGAGCGACTTCACTTTCACTTTTCACTTCCATGCATTGGAGAAGGAAATGGCAACTCACTCCAGTGTTCTTGCCTGGAAAATCCCAGGGACGGGGGAGCCTGGTGGGCTGCCGTCTATGGGGTTGCACAGAGTCGTACACGACTGAAGCTAGTTAGCAGCAGTAGCAACAGCAGCAGAAAACAGGTGCTCTGAGCTCTGGGAGAAACTGCCAGGACAGGTCCTCAGACAGTTATCTTCAGGAGTCTATTTTATGATCCCAATTCTTGTATTTCCCTACTTCTAGAAAAGCTCTAAAATCCCTCATGGTGATGACCAGAAGGTCCACGTGACCAGGTGAAATCTTCTGCAAAAATATATGTTTGATTGCATGTTCTCCCCTTCCACCAAAATCACATATGTAGTGACCTTCCCCCCACCTCTTTGGAGCAGTTTCTCAAAGCTATCTGAATGGATGTTTCAGATAGCCCATTTCTCATAGTTTCTCAGGGCTGTCTCCTGGGTTGTAGTCCTCATTTTGCCCAAAATAAGATTTAACTTGCAACTTTCACACTATGCTTTTGTGTGTGTGTGTGTGCTGCACGGCATATGGGATCTCAGTTCTCCTACCAGGGATTGAACCTGTGGCCCCTGCATTGGATGCACAGAATCTTGACCACTGGACCAGCAGGAAGTCCCATCACATTGTGCTTTTTTTAAAAAAAGTCAGCAATTAGGCAGAGAAAGATAAGGCCATGTAATTTCATTTATATGTGTAACCTAAATAAAGCCAAACTGAACACTTATGTACAGAGAACAGATTGATGATTTGGTGATTTCAGCAGTGGGGGCAGCATGGGGGAAATGCGTAAAAAAGGTCAAAAGGTACAGACTTCCAATTATAAAATAAATATGTCAGAGACCTAATGTATAGCATGGTGACTATGGTTAATAATACTGTATTGCATATTTGATCAAAGTGAAAGAGGAGAGTGAAAAAGTTGGCTTAAAGCTCAACATTCAGAAAACGAAGATCATGGCATCTGGTCCCATCACTTCATGGGAAATAGATGGGGAAACAGTGTCAGACTTTATTTTGGGGGGCTCCCAAATTACTGCAGATGGTGACTGCAGCCATGAAATTAAAAGATGCTTACTCCTTGGAAGGAAAGTTATGACCAACCTAGATAGCATATTGAAAAGCAGAGACATTACTTTGCCAACAAAGGTTCATCTAGTCAAGGCTATGGTTTTTCCTGTGGTCATGTATGGATGTGAGAGTTGGACTGAGAAGAAAGCTGAGCACTGAAGAATTGATGGTTTTGAACTGTGGTGTTGGGGAAGACTCTTGAGAGTCCCTTGGACTGCAAGGAGATCCAACCAGTCCGTTCTAAAGACCCGCCCTGGGTGTTCTTCGGAAGGAATGATGCTAAAGCTGAAACTCCAGTACTTTGGCCACCTCATGCAAAGAGTTGACTCATTGGAAAAGACTTTGATGCTGGGAGGGATTGGGGGCATGAGGAGAAGGGGACGACAGAGGATCAGATAGCTGGATGGCATCACCGACTTGATGGACTTGAGTCTGAGTGAACTCTGGGAGTTGGTGATGGACAGGGAGGCTTGGCATGCTGCAGTTCACGGGGTTGCAGAGTCAGACACGACTGAGCGACTGAACTGAACTGAACCAAAGAGAGTGGATCTTAAAAGTTCTCATCACAAGGAAAAAATTTTTAACTGGGTGGTAATGGATGTTAAGTAGACTTATTGTGATGACTGCTTCACAATATATGTAAATATTGAATTCTTATGTAATGGAAATTAATATGACCATATCATATGTCAATTATTTCTCAATTAAAAAAAGAGACAAGATACAAATAATAGAAACAAAGAGATATTGTTACATATCTCTTAAGAGATATGTATCTCATAAGAGATATTGTTACATATCTCTTAAGAGATATGTATCTCATAAGAGATATTGTTACATATCTCTTAAGAGATATATGTATCTCATAAGAGATATTGTTACATATATTAAAACATATTAAGATGTTATAAATAATTTTATTACAATAACTTGGGAAAATTATATGAAATAGATAAATTTATAGAGAAATACAATTTATCAAAACAGACAAGGAGAAATAAAAATTTTGAGTCAAGTGGAAACCATTGAATAAATTGAATCCAGTAGCAAAGAATTGGAGAAGGCGATGGCACCCCACTCCAGTACTCTTGCCTGGAAACTCCCGTGGATGGATAAGCTTGGTAGGCTGCAGTCCATGGGGTCACTAAGAGTCAGGCATGACTGAATGACTTCACTTTCACTTCTCACTTTCATGCGTTGGAGAAGGAAATGGCAACTCGCTCCAGTGTTCTTGCCTGGAGGATCCCAGGGACAGAGGAGCCTGCTGGGCTGCCATTTATGGGGTCGCACAGAGTCAGACATGACTGAGGTGACTTAGCAGCAGCAGTAGCAAAGAATACACAGAATATAGGTAGCAACCCACAGTATATATTAGCAACCCACACAGAATACAAGCCCAGCTTATTCCAAAAGCAAATCCTATATAACATTTAAAGAAGAACATGGTAGGGGAGGAAAGGAAGAGAAAAGACAAAGAGGAAAGAAAGGATAGTGTAAGTATTGGAAAGGAAGAAATAAAATTGTCATTGTATGAAGGTAATATGTATATTTATTTAAAATCTAAATGAAATCTCCTAAAACTGATAAAAGAACTTAGAAGGGTTACCTGTTTAAAAAGTCAATATATAGTAAACATTAGTTGCTCAGTCGTGTCCAACTCTTTGCAACACCATGGGCTGTAGCCCTCCAGGCTCCTCTGTCCATGGAATTCTCCAGGCAAGAATACTGGAGTGGGTTGCCATTCCCTTCTCCAGGGGAATCTTCCTGACCCAGGGATCAAACCTGGGTCTCCTCCATTGAAGGTGCATTCTTTACAGTTTGAGCCACCAGGGAAGCTGCATCATACAAAAAATTATATCCCAAAGGTCAAGCAGCACAGAATTTAATACATATTTAGAAGAATCCAACAGTTAATAATAGAAAACTCTAGCAAGAATCTACTTCTGTGTAAGTATAAGATTATCATACAGAAAACTTGTTCTATTAAAAGTATCTTCTAGAAAGGGAAGAAACTATAAGGACACAGACTATGTTAGAGAGCTAGATAAGTGCACTCCTTTTACAAATTAGAGACTGAGACTCAATAAGTAGCATGTCCAAAACATATCTCAGTGGTGGAACCAGGACTGATGCCTGAACCTGACTTCTATTCTGGGCTCTGGTTTACCATATCTGTGTTCTCTCATTTTATGACCTAAGCATATTATTCATTCACTACATTTTTACTTTAAATCTGGAAAATTAACAAGGAAATGTCATCTACCCAACAACTCCCTAATTTTCTAAAAAATGAGTGTAACAAGAACAGAATGCAGTTCATAACATTAGAATACTTGCTTAGCTTCATTAAGGTCAGAACTCTACACAGGAAAAAGTTCACTTCACACAGAATTTGCTTTGGCCAACAGAAACCTTATATAAAACTCATGAATTTTAAAATCTCTTAAATCTATATCATGGTGACTTCATATGTCGTGAAAGGGTTTTCTATAATCTTGACGTTTTCTTTCAGACTGCCAGTTTTCCTGTTTTAGCTGCCTAATAAGAGCTTCCAAAGACTTCAATCTCCCTAGAGATATATAAGAATGAGTTATATTTTTATGTATTAACAAGAAAATTCTAGAAATGGCATTTTAAAAAATATTTCATTCACAATAGGATCAGCCTGTTAGTTGCAAACCAGAAAACTGACTTCAGAGAGTGGGTCGCTCATGTGGATGGCAAGTTTCTAGGAATAATGGTTTAAAATCATGTAGCATCTTGTTTTACACTGACTGAAGAATGGATAAAGAAGTGGTACAGAAAGAACAAGATGGTGGAGGAGTAGGTGATGTGGAGTACATCTCTCTCCATGGATACATCAGGAACATACCTTCAGACAGAAGTGCACACAGAACTCCAGCTGAAACAGGCAGGAGGGCCTGACCAGCGGAAAGAATATGTAGACTCATGCAAAACTCGGTAGGATGAAGGATCTGGGGGAAAAACAGAAGAGTTAGTAGGACTGGACCTGCCCTCGGCGGGTGGGGGAACTGAAGCAGGCATGTGATCCCCATATCAGGGCAATTGTCTGAGTCAGAGGAGAAACATTTAAGGCTGAGAGTGGAACAGCTGAGCTGTGGCAGCCTAAGTGGAATGAGAATCAGACAGTCCTTGCCACAGGCATGCACACCCTGGACAGGGACACAGGTCTTCTGGAAGGTGCAGCAGCTGGGAGCTGGAGTTTAGGGATCGTGGAACAATCCCAGGGCGAGGGCTGCTATTGACTGCAGAGAGATGGATTGAGGGGATGTGAGGGAGGAGATTTTGGTGAAGAATGCCTGTGGAGGAAAGCCAGGCACCATGGAAGCAAGGCGATACTGCTGAGTCACGTGTAGGGGGTGGAGCCATCACCATGGCCTCTCTCCCCCCATGGGCCAGCATCTACAGCCGAACGATAGAGAGGCTGGCCCATCAAGTGCCTGGTGCACTGAACTACAGAGCAGGACCCCACCCAGGGGGGCCCCTCTATGTGCCTGATGCGCCAAACAACAGAGAAGGACCTCAGGCAAGGGAGCCCTCTAAGTGCCTGAACGAGTGGAGCTATAGTGAAAGACTGGCCAAAGAGGCCTTCTGATTGCCAGCTACAAGAGGCTGGATAAAAGACACTGATAGGGCTATAACTCCTTCGGTGGAGGCAGTCTGTGTCCCTGCACACGTGGTACTACCAGGGTCCCCACAAGCCAAGCAGCTGCACCACCTTCACGCTCAACCCTCACTGGGGCAGAGCTGCCATGGGCAAAAAGAGACTTGCGTCTATGCGCACAGGTTCACCTGTATCGCGTCCAACTCTTTGAGACCCTGTAGATTGTGGCCTTCCAGGCTTCTCTGTGAGTGGAGTTCTCTGGGCATGGATACAGGAGTGTATTAGCCAATACTTGTTGCCATACCCTTCTAGACCGAAACAGCTGCACCACCTCCACACCTGGCCCTCACTGGGGCAGACCCAAGTCCTCCAGGGCAGCCTCAGGAGCAAACCCCAGTGGACGACCCACGTGCAGAGGTGGAATATATGAACAGACATTGAGAGCTCCCACAAAAGAAAACTCACTAGCTCTGGCAGCTGTGGACACTGGAGACAAGAACACACAGGAGTAGGACCAGATTAGAATCTGAGCTGCTCCCACAGCAGGTCCAGAGATCAGCAGTGTTGGAGGGCTCCTAGGGAGGTGAGGTGGACTGTGACTCCCAGCATGGGAAAGGACTCAGACAGCAGTGACTCAAGACAAACAGTTATTATTTTTGTGTTTTGACTTGTTCCTTAGATTCCTCTAGATTTTTTTTTTAATTTTCCTTTTTTTTCCTCTGATTTTCTCCCCCTGCCCCCCACTGTAGTTGTCAATTTTATTGGCACTATGAAATCTAATTAAGCTTTTGAGCTTTTTTCCCCTCGGTCACATTTTTTAATCTCTGCCTCTATGTTGGTCTTTTACATTTCTGTGGAGTTTTCCTTCTTTTATTTTTTTCTTCTTCCTTTTTCTCCCTTTTCTCTTTTTTCATTTTAATCTTTTAAACCTGTTATGAGTTTTTCTACATTTATTCCTTTGTTTGCTTTTCCTACTGTTCTTTTCCCCTTGCAGTTAATCTTTAATGTATATAAATCTTCTTTATCTACTTCTATTTAACTTTGCATATGTATTCTTTCTTTCCTTTCCTCTCAGTATATTTATTAGTTTTGTTTTCACTGCTTTATTCCTCACTTGGCACCTTGCTTTAGTTTTGTTTTCCAGTTTGTGTTTTGGTTAGTTTTGCTCTTAACTGATAGATACGATTTTTGGTTTCATTGGCTGGGTCAATCTATTGAACTTTATTTTGTTGGACTGTTTTGATTTTGCTTTTGGGTGTGTATGTATCTGTGTATATTCAGTCACACTTTTTATTGTTGTTATAAACCTCTGCCTCTACAGTGGGCTTTTGTGTTATGCCCAAAGTCCGAGTCCCCAAAACTGAGAGAATAAGACGTCCACAGCAATGCAATAGCATAAAAGGAGTTTTATTTTCTAGCTCGAGCTAGGGCCCAGGTCTCCTCCAGCACAGTGGAATCCAACAAGAGCCCCGAGCTCTGGGTCACAACTGCCTATATACAGACAGTTCTTTGTCTCAGTAACAGGGTAGCTGGCATTACATGATTGGCTAAGCGGTATGTGCATGTGAATTTTGAACCTCGCATCTCACCTGGATTGGCTCAAGGTTATAATTTCCAGAAGCATGACTCAGGTTTTATCTTTAGGCCTAGTGTAACTCACTGAGCCTGTCATGGCCAGAGTTTGGGTTATAATTTCCAGAAGCGTGACTCAGGTTTTATCTTTAGGCCTAGTGTGGCTCACTGAGCCTGTCATGGCCGGAGTCTGATCCCAACATTTTGCAGTTCTGTGGAGTTTTCCTTTTTTTCTTCTTCTTTTAATTTTAACTTTTTAAAACCTATTGCTAGTTTTTCCACATTTATTCCTTTGCTTGCTTTTCCTAGTGTTCTTTTCCCCTTGCAGTTAATCTTAATGTATATAAATCTTCTTTTCTACCTCTATTTAGCTTTGCCTGTCTATTCTTTCTTTCCTTTCCTCTCAACAGATTAGCTAGGTTAGTTTTTATTGCTTTATTCCCCACTTGGCACCTTGCTTCAGTTTTATTTTCCAGTTTGTGCTTTAGTTAGTTTTGTTCTTAACTGGTACATATAATTTTTTATTTCCTTTTTCTTTTTTTTTTTTTTTTTGGCCAGGTCAATCTACTGTACTTTATGTTTGTTGGACTGTTTTGATTTTGCTTATGGGTATACATGTATATGTGTATATTCCATATTCATTATTTTAATTATTATTTGCCTGATTTTGCAACTGCCATTTGCCTGAGGCTCATCTTTGGTTTCTCATTCTCAGATATTTGTTTTAATCTCACTTAATGCCATAACAAACCACTAGTGGAATCTTCATTTCTGACCAGAGATCAAGCCCTGATTTCCCTGATCTCTTGAAGGACTGGCTCCAAGACCCTAGACTACCAGAGAACTAACCCTAGGGAGTATCAAATAGTGAGAACTCACACAAAGGAAACCACTTGAATTCAAGACCTGGCATCACACCCGACCACCAGTAGCACCCTGTGCAGGACATCTCATCTAAACAACAAACAAAAGAAAAATACAAACCCAATCATCAGCAGACAAGAGTATCACCTCACTCAGCCTTCCCCATCAGAGGAAAAACTAAACTAAACTGAAAGAAAAAAAAAAAAAACCTCAGCACAAATCTTACCCTATTTTGAAGCTTACACAAATCCTTTTGTGAAGCTTACACAAACCACTGGACCAAACTTAAGAGGGCAGACACCAAAAGGAAAAAAGAATTCGACCTTGAAGTCTTGGAAAAGGAGACCTCAAACACAGCAAGGTAAATAATAATAATAATAATGAAAAGGCAGAGAAATACCACACAAATGAAGGAACAAACTAGCAACACAGAAATCTAAATAAGTGAAGAGGAAACAGGCAAACTTTCTGGAAAAAAATTCAGAATAATGATAGTAAAGATGATTTTTAAAAACCTTGAAAACAGGATGGAGAAACAAGAATCAATTAACAAAGACCTAGAAGAATTTAAAAGTAAACATAAGAGGCAAACAACACAATTACTGAAATTAAAAATACTCTAGGAGGAATCACTAGCAAACTATTTGAAGCAGAAGAATGAATCAGTGAGCTGGAAGATAAAATGGTGGAAACAATTTCTGAAGAGCAGAATAAAGTAAAAAGAATGAAAATAACTGAGGATAGTCTGAGACCTCTGGGACAATACCAAATGCACTAACAGTCTAATTATAGTGGTCCCAGAAAGAGAAGGAAAATAAAAGAAAGGGTTTAAGAAAAGATTTTGAAGAGATTATATTTGAAATTTTCCCCAACATGGAAAAGGAAATATTCAATTGAGTCCAAGAGGCACAGAGTCCATACAGGATAAACCCATGAAGAAACATGCCAAGACACATACTAATCAAACGGACAAAGACTAAAACACAAAGAATATTAAAAGCAGCAAGGGAAAAGCAACAAGTAACATACAAGAGAAACCCTATACACTTAACAGGTGATCTTTCAGCAGAAACTCTCCAGGCCAGAACGGAATGGCAGGAAATATTTAAAGTACTGAAAGGGAAAAATCTACAACCAAGATTGCTGTACCCAGCAAGAATCTCGTTCAAAATTGATGGAAAAATAAAAAGCTTTTCAGACAAGCAAAAAAAAGTTAAGAGAATTCAGTACCACCAAACCAGCTTTACAATAGATATTGAAGGGACTTTATATATTCAATAAATACAATAGAAGAAAAAGATCTACAAAATCAACCCCAAACAATTAACAAAATGGCAATAGGAACATGCTGCTGCTGCTAAGTCACTTCAGTCGTGTCTGACTCCGTGCAACCCTATAGACGGCAGCCCACTAGGCTCCCCCATCCCTGGGATTCTCTAGGAAGGAACACTGGAGTGAGTTGCCATTTCCTTCTGCAATGCATGCAGGTGAAAAGTGAAAGTGAAGTTGCTCAGTCATGTCCGACTCTTAGCGACCCCATGGACTGCAGCCCACCAGGCTCCTCCATCCATGTGATTGTCCAGGCAAGAGTACTGGAGTGGGGTGCCATTGCCTTCTCCGAATAGGAACATAAATATCAGTAATTACTTTAAATGTNTCTGTCATTTTTGAGATTGCATCCAAGTACTGCATTTCAGATTCTTTTGTTGACCATGATGGCTACTCCCTTAGGTTTGTTATAAACATAAAGGCAATATATACAGCACCTGGCATAGAGTAGCTACTCAATAAATGTCGAATATATTTGATTACATAATTAAGATCAGAAAACATCAGGCAGGCTGGAGAGATAAATCATATCTAATAAAATAAGATGGCTTTATTTTATAGTTCAGATTTGGTTAAAAAGAATAAATAAGTAAGCACACCAAAACAACTTGCCAAATTTCAGGGACAGAAAGCCATGGGCATAGCTCTCTCTACAAACCTCTCTGCAGTGGGTTCTAAAGGTTTGTGCAAACCTTTTAGCCAAAGCAGGTCTCGTAAAGAAACTGGTAGTTTTCAGTCAAAAAGCAAACATCTCATATGTCCGTTCGGTGACCCGGCACTGCCCCAGCAACACAAGCTGGTGGTTATTCTCCCCTAGGAGTCTCTGCCTGGCAGCCGCCCAGCTGTGGACCCCATGGATCACACCACAGTCCTTTACAGCCCCCAGGGCAGCACCTGGAAAGGATTTGCTGAACTGCCTCTCCTTCATTCTTGTTCTCCTCAGTTCTTGTCATCACTGCCTTGAGCACATCCCAGGAAAGCTCTGGTTCTCCTCAGAATTCAGAGGTAGAACTTATTCTTGGTGAGGGCCACAGAGATACTTGGTTAATATTTTACCTGGTAAATTTTACGATGGCTCCCAATCCATGAAAAGTGAAAAGAGTCCCTTGAGTTCCTATGCCTAAAGAGGCAGGAGAGTGAAGCATTTCCCACAACCCCCCTCCCCTGGCTCTGAGGAGAAATGAGAATTGGCCTCTATTTTTTGGCCCCATTTGTTCAGCAGAATTTGGTGAGTAGCTACCATGTATCAGGCACCACAGTAGCCACGTAAAAGTTGTTGATGGAAATAATAAGCGGTCTGTAATAAGAATTGAAAATGGTTTTATTTGAGCCCAACTGAAGACTGTGGCCTTGGAGACACAGATTCAAGAAGCAATTGAATTGTGTTCCACCAGACTGAAAAATAGGGGAGGCTTATAGAGGCAGAACCTACAAAATGACACAAGCTGTCAGGAATTAGGGCTGAGGCTGGTGAGAAGTAAGGGAGCCTGTCAAACAAGGATTGATTGGGGTCCAAAATGGCTGCAGAGTTCCAATCAGAGACCTTGAAACCATAAGGTTGCCACTGGCATTTACTAACAGATACAGCTTTGAGAATGGCTGGCTGGTGGCATTCTTGAGTCTGACATAGTTCAAAAAATTCATGTTCTCAATGATGCAGGAATGTGTCTGAAACTACGGCCACCTAGCTCCATTTTAAATGCCCGAACCACAGTTATTCTCTTCTTATTTTGCAAATGCATTCTACTCTTTAACAGTTAAAGCAGATGTACATATTTAATGGGCCACAAACAGACTGTTCTGGTTGGCCCTTCAGGTTAAATCATGTATAAGCCAGAACGACTTCCCCATAGTTCAATATGTGAATGCTTTTTCCATCAAAATGAATAATGCTCTCTCCCATTGGTCCCGTAACTGGCCATGCCCGATCATGCCAGTGGTCACAGACACTCCATCAAAAAGCAGCAAGCCTGTCCTGCAATCCTGGCTCAACTCCTCCAAGCTCACTGAACCTCGACCCCCTGTGACAGTCAGCTCTCTGAAATCCCCAGCCTGCTTGCTTGTTTGACTCCTCATCTTTTCTCATCGGATTTATATACTAGTCCTAGTCTCTGATTGTCGTCTTGACTCTGACCCAGGAGCCCACCCAAGGCTGCATTTAGTGACTGCCTCTGCACCCCATACCCTGTCCCACAGGCAAGTGGAGCCCAGGGCTGGGCTGCTGCAGGCTAGCCAACAGCTTGCCCAGGTCATCTCTACCTAGGAAGAGGGAAAGCACAAACCTCAGTGGATCTATCAACCTGCATGGCCCCCCTGACTGCCTGCCCATCCCACAGCCAGCATAGCTTGAAGACCCTCACAGACCCTCCAGACCCCCATGTGCAGAGCAGAGGGGCTCTCTGAATTCTCCTTGGGAAATAATCTATGCAAATGCACAGATATTTAATACTGCTGTTCACGATGTTCCCAGAACCTGGAAAGGATGGCAAACGCATTGGATCTCCGCTTGCCTTTAGCTATTGCCTGATAGATGACAAGCCAGCACCTGCTTCAAAGGCAGCCTGGCCTCAACTCTTGACATCCCACAGCTGGGCTGTGCAGCTAAGTAATGGTCCACGCAGCTGGGCTCCCGGCTTCCAGGTGGCTTCCACCTTGAGCAAGTCTCCGCAGCATATGCTCACGCTAGAATCAAGGAGCCTTTCATAGGAACTCAAACTGTGACTGCATTTTACAGCCAGGAACTTTCTTTTTCTGCCATTAATCTATATCATCACAAATAAGAGTACTGGGAAGTCCCTGGCAGTCTAGTGTTAAGACTCTGCACTTCCATTGCAGGGGGTACCAGTTTGATCCCTGGTAAGCTGTGTGGTGCAGCCAAAAAATAAAATAAAATAAAACTACACCTTTATAAAAAATAGGAGTGCTATTCTCCAGACTTAGAGGAGCTGGAATGTTTCTACTAAGGGAAATTGCACAGTGTGGCCAGAAGAACTCTGGGCTAAGCGGAGAATATTAAAGTTTATTGAGTCCCTACTATTTTCCAATACTCTAATCACCACAATTCAATTTGCTAAATATTTTTATTTCCATTCAACTGATAAGGAAACTTCAAGACTCAGAAAAACAAGACTTTGGATAACTTGCCAGTACCACGTGGTGAATAAGTGGCAAGATCAAGATTTGCGCCCAGGTCTATCTGAAAAGCTCAGCCACTTTCTCTCCCACCAGCCTCCTTCAAGCAGGATCATTGGGAGCCCATCTTGGATGGTGGCTATCGCACAGGGCATGGACCAGCCCCCTCCACTCCCTTGCTGAGCTCAGTGTCTCCTCTCTCAAAGCAGAATAGCTGACCTCATAGTACTTGTGATAATCAAACATGAAGGCATCTGAACAACTCAAGCCCTCAGGCCTGGACTCCACCCATGAGGGCGGAGCCATTGTCACCTGAGAACTTGCAGGTGCCCCCAGTGGCTGGGGCCTCAGGCCACAATTTAGAATAGAAAGGCGAGTTCCCTATGGGGTAGGCAGTGAAGGGCACTGTTGGAAGCTGCAGGTGCCCAGGCCACCTGCCCCTGGACTTGTCTCTACCTGGGGACTGGAAGGCTGTGACTCAGAGGCCCTTTCATCTCAGCTCCTGGGCTAAAAAGCTGCGTGAAACCTAGTGGGATCCAGGTATGAGTATGAGCCTTAAGGACAAAGGGTTTTGTTTGTTTTTTTTTTTCCCTCTCTCTCTGTCTGAGTAAGAAGGAAAGAGGGTCCTGTAGTCTTTGGAAGAGCGTGGTAGCAGCCGTGAAGGCCAGCAGTGCTGACAAAGGCAGGGGCAAGACCAAGAGGGGCCTCCTGCTTCAGGAACAGGGATCAGAGTCATTCTAGGAGAGGGCACACCAGGAAGAGGGCCTCCCAGGAGCAGCTACGGAGAATATGAGAGGAGGGGGGCCCGAGGAACCCCAATAGGGACTCTCAGAAGATGAACCTTGAGACAGCAGCACCTGGGGCAAGGGCCCAGGAGAGACTATAGGTCATCTTTGCGTTGGACTGTCCAGATTCAGACAGAAATGAAATTCACCTCGTGACGGTTGGTTAGGATACAGCTGTATATTAAGGTTTTTGGGAAACAGTGGCTCTTTCAAACCTCTCCAAGACTCACATTATCTGTATAATTTATGCTCTCTACATGCAAGAGGTTAGTCTGACTTTTCTTGTGAGGGGACCGGCCAATTTACACAGAATTATATGACACCCAAATGAAACAGCACCTCCATCATTTTGATTCAATGATAATCCCCTCCTTGTAACTATGTCAGCGCATATTCATGGAAGAAAATTAAAATATGCAGACTGTGAAAAGAAGGGAAAAAATACCCATCCTCTTATGACCCAGAGTTGACCCTTGGGGGAATCTCTTGAGGAATTACCCTTCCACATGTATTTCTACACATATATTCTCTAGAAATAAGGCCATGCTATCTCTGCTGATTTGTTATGTGACTTTCATTCACTAAGCTATAGGTTTTTAAAATATCAATAACTATTCATCTTCAACATTATTTTTGATGGTGGCATAGTATTCCCTAGTATTGGTGTCCAATTGTAACTTGATAATTCTTCTATTGGTTGAATGTTGAGATAGTTGACGATTGAATTTTTAAAGTCTGGGGGGTCATGTGTTTTAAAAAGGTGTAAAATATATAAAATAGCACAAAAATATCTGTGTGAAAATTGCATTTTGACTACTACAAAACAGATAATGATAAAATTCCTGTAGTTAACTCTGTGTGCTTATATTTAATTTCATCACTAGGATAAATTCTTGGAAGTTAACTCAAGCTGTGTGCACAGTTCCTCCCAATTTTTTACTTTTAAAATATTCAATGTAGAGAAAAAGCAGAACCGTACAATAAACATAAATGGTAGTCTGCCAGGCTCCTCTGTCCATGGGATTTTCCAGGCAAGGATAATGGAGTGGTTTGCCATTTCCTACTCCAGAGGATCTTCCCAAACCAGGGATAGAACCCCAGTCTCTCGTATCTTCTGCATGGACAGGAAGGTTCTTTACCACTAGCGCCACCTGGTATTCAATGCATGACGCTTCACCCTATCTACTCCAGTTAGTATCTCCTAAGTACAATAGTCACTAACCCATTTGACCACAACACCACGATCACACCCCAAAGTTTTGACATTGATTCAGAAATGTTTTGGGGCTTCCCTGGTGGCTCAGATGGTAAAGAATCTGCCACCATTGCAGGAGACCGGGGTTCAATCCCTGGGTTGGGAAGATCCCCTGGAGAACAGNTGAGATAGTTGACGATTGAATTTTTAAAGTCTGGGGGGTCATGTGTTTTAAAAAGGTGTAAAATATATAAAATAGCACAAAAATATCTGTGTGAAAATTGCATTTTGACTACTACAAAACAGATAATGATAAAATTCCTGTAGTTAACTCTGTGTGCTTATATTTAATTTCATCACTAGGATAAATTCTTGGAAGTTAACTCAAGCTGTGTGCACAGTTCCTCCCAATTTTTTACTTTTAAAATATTCAATGTAGAGAAAAAGCAGAACCGTACAATAAACATAAATGGTAGTCTGCCAGGCTCCTCTGTCCATGGGATTTTCCAGGCAAGGATAATGGAGTGGTTTGCCATTTCCTACTCCAGAGGATCTTCCCAAACCAGGGATAGAACCCCAGTCTCTCGTATCTTCTGCATGGACAGGAAGGTTCTTTACCACTAGCGCCACCTGGTATTCAATGCATGACGCTTCACCCTATCTACTCCAGTTAGTATCTCCTAAGTACAATAGTCACTAACCCATTTGACCACAACACCACGATCACACCCCAAAGTTTTGACATTGATTCAGAAATGTTTTGGGGCTTCCCTGGTGGCTCAGATGGTAAAGAATCTGCCACCATTGCAGGAGACCGGGGTTCAATCCCTGGGTTGGGAAGATCCCCTGGAGAACAGAATGGCAACCCACTCCAGTATTCTTGCCTGGGAAATCCCATGCACAGAGGAGCCTGGCAGGCTACAGTCCATGAAAGAATCAGACATGATGCAGCAGCTAACACTTTCACTTTTTCACAGAAATGTTACCCAAGTTTCCCCAATTATCCTTCAAATATCTGTTAGCTGTCACCCGCCACCCCTACAGCCAGGATTCAATGAAAACACATGCATTACCTTTGGGCGTCATGTTCTTGTCATCTCCTTTAATTTGGGATCATTCTTTTGCTTTTATTTTCTTTCACAATGTGTTAGTTATCTACTGAAGTAGAGCAACTATCTACCTCTCCAAACTTAGTGGCTTAACTCTAAACTGATGTTAACTCACATTTTTCTCTGGATTGGAGAATGGTTTAGCTGTGCAGTTCCAGCTTGGGGTGGGTCATAAGGTTGCAGTCACAGGTCACCTAAGGAAGCAGCCATCTGAAGGTTTGCTTGAGGCTGGGGGGTCCCTTCCAAGGTGGCTTACTCATATGGTGGACAAGACAGACCTTGGCTGTTGGTGAGAGGTCTCAGTTCCTCACCACATGGACTTCTCCACAGGACTACTTATGTGTCCTTCTCACGACTTGGAGATTAGCTTCCTCCAGAGCAACTGAGCCAAGAAGATACAAGGCAGAAGTCAATGTCTTTGAAGACCTAGCTCTGGGAGCCATACACAGTAAATTTTGCAATACCTTATCATTTACACAAGTCAGCCCTCACCAGTGTGGGAGGGGACTACCCAAAGGCATGAATACCTAATAGCTAGGATTATCAGAGGGACATCTTGTATGGTGGCTACCACAGATGACTTTGTCATTTTGAAAAGTCCAGGCCAGCTGTCTTGTAGAATATTACACATTCTGGATTTATCTGATTTTCTCCTAACTAAATAATATATGTCTTATTATATCACTACAGGAGGTACATAGTGCAGTATGTTCTCTTATTGATCATGCTAACTTTAGCTACGTAGTTAAGATAGTGTGTGTGATGTGCACTCTACGTTTTTGATTCACTAGTAGCTTCTTGACAAAGCATCTTCTCTTGGCAAAGCATCAAAATCACACATGCCAATGTCTGGGGTGATTTCTCTGCCAAAAAATTGGAAAGTTCCCTTGTGCTTTGGTTACCAAACCAAACTTGGGTCTGCTTACCCAAGCAGCACAGCAAAGCCAATTTACTGACACCAGATTGTGGTGAAAGGAAGCACAACATTAATACACCAACAAGAGAATGGGTAGCAAGTGCTCAAAAGACCTGAACTCCCAAATGGTCTCTTCAGAAGAGTTTTTAAAGGTAAGGTGAGGGAGAGGGTCACAAGTTGCCTGATCAACTCATGGACAACGTTTTTCTAATTGGTTGGTGATGAGATCATCATGTGGTGTTTGGGGACTCTCAATCATCAACCTTCTGGTTCCAGCTGGTCTGAGGTCTATGTGCTGGTGAGCAGCAGTTCACTTCTTACACCTGATGGAAGTTTTCAGTATATGCTCAGGATATTATCTATAGCCCATAAGGAGGAACTAAAGGTTCTTGACTTTGTTAGCTAAACAATTATCGTTTTGTCTTGCTTGATGATTTTCTTTACTTTCTGCATTTTCTCACTTCTCTGATTCAATTTGCTCTTTGGAACTTTGCAACTTGGGGAAGGCCTAGCAGGCTAAAGTTTTTCTACAAATAAGAGGCAGGGTTCAGAGGTAGGGGAGGGAATGTCTATCCCCAGGAAGGCAATACAGGGTGCCTCTCTGTTTCATTTTTATACTACCAATCACTATGAACAAAGCTAGTGGAGGTGATGGAGTTCCAGTTGAGCTATTCCAAATCCTGAAAGATGATGCTATGAAAGTGCTGTACTCAATATGCCAGCAAATTTGGAAAACTCAGCAGTGGCCACAGGACTGGAAAAGGTTAGTTTTTATTCCAATCTCAAAGAAANCGTGCTGCGATTCATGGGGTCGCAAAGAGTTGGACACAACTGAGTGACTGAACTGAACTGAACTGAATCTTTCAGCAGCAAACAGCTGTGTGTGTGTGTGTGTGTGTGTGTGTTTTGGTGGGGGTGGAGTGTTTGATATTAATATTGATGGACATTCTGAAGAATGCCATTTTGATAGGGAAGAGGTGAAGGGATACACCTCACCTCACACTTCACACAAGGAGTGAGGTCTGTCTTATTTTTCTTTGTATTCTGTTTGCCTTACACAGTGTTAGACAAATATAGTATCAAGCATTTAATAAACATATGCTGAATAAATACAAAAACAAACAAAAATGGAAAGAAACTAAGAGAAGCAGAGACAGTTTCTAATTTACAAACAGGTAGAACCAAAATATTACTTTCCACCAAAATAAATGACTAAGTCTCTGGGATTCTCAGCCCCTCCATTCCTGTCTTAGGGTGGTTTTGGGGCTTCTGTCCCCACTGTCCTCAGGCCCTGCCACCACGAGGGGTCTGGCTTCTCTGACACCTCCACGCTTCCATAGAAAGCACACTGTATTCTAATCCCACTTTTCCTTATCTTTACCATCATGATAAAATGCTTGCCTGGTGTCTTCTGTCTTGCTAGACCTCTTAGTCACTCCAGGAAGGAAGTAAAGTACCGAGTAATGATGTTTTCCTAATGGTGAGAGCCATGGTAAATGGAATTGCCCGAGCTAATCCAAATGCACTTTTGTATTCAGAATTACCCTTTCACATTCGATTCCATTTTCAATTCATTTTCTCTGTGCCATGTTGATCTATGAGACCTCCCCCTGAGCTGCATAAAACTGTAGTAAGGTGTCCCACAGTGAAGAGAATAATTAAAACAACAGGTCTCAGTGTGTAACTACCTTTTTTCTATTACAGAAAAAGAATGTGGAAAAGCACCGGGTAGCATGGAGTTAAATGCCCCCTCTTCAAGCCTACCTCAGTCCATGCTCTCTTACTCAGCGAAGCTGGATCAGTGGAAAATGACCTTCTCAAACATGTTCATCCTCCGAACCATTCATATAAATGCAAGAACTGAGAAGCCAGAATACAGCAGAAAGAAGAAAGGAAAGAGGAATGAAGGAGGGCGGGAGAGGGGTTGATCTTGCCTACCAGGGCCGGGCACTGTCACACGAACCGCCTCACATGAGAGATGTGGGCTAAAGGGCATTCATGCATTCTCGAGGCCACAGGCAGGCAGGAAGTGTCAGGCAGAATTCCAAAGCTCAGGTCTCTCTGCTGCCAAGGCCAGTGCCCTGAACATCACACTACCACACTAGTGTGCCCTTTTTCATAAATTAGGATAAAAAGCCCTTCACCTCCAACATTTTTTGGCTTATCTTCCATACCTCCACCCACCCAACAGTCATACACACCCTAAATTCGAGTCTTATTAGATGCCCCTGAAACACATCGTGTACTTTAAAGTTATCAAAGGGTGAACATATCCAAAGGAAATGAAATGTGGCTCACAAAGAGATATCTGGATTCCCATGTTCATTACAGCATTATTCACAATAGCCAAGACAGTCAAACAAGCTAAATGTCTGTTGACAGATGAATGGCTAAAGAAAATGTGATATATATGCACAATGGAATATTATCTAGCATTTAAAAGAAGGAAGTCCTGCCATTTGCAACAGCAGGAATGAATCCGGAAGGCATTATATTAAATGAAATAAGCCAGACATGGAAAGGCAATGTTTCATGATTTTACTTACATGTGATTAACTTAAATGTCAGATTCATAGACCCAGAGAGCAGAATGGTGGTTACCAGGAACTGCAGGGGAGAAGGAATGGAGAGATGTTGGTCTAAGGGTGCAAAATTTCACTTATGTAAGATGACCAAGTTCTGGAGATTTAAGGTACAGTACGGGACAATAGTTAACAATACTGTATTGTATACTTGAGATTTTCTAGGAGAGTGCATCTTAAGTGTTCTCACTGCAAAAATAAAAATAGTAACTATGTGAGATGGCAGTATGTTATTTAGGATTGTGTGTGACTATTATATTATACTTTATCTATGTCAAAACATCAAGTTGTACACCTTAAATATATACAATTTTTTCTGCCAATTACACTTCATTAAAACTAGAGAAATTTTATCTTATCATATTTGACAGCTAGTATGGTTACATTCAAAAAGTATATGGACTATGTGGGAGAAGGCGAGGGTGGGATGATATGAAAGAATATCATGTAAAATAGATGACCAGTGTAAGCTCCATGCATGAAGCAGGGCACTCAAAGCCAGGGCTCTGGGACAACCCAGAGGGCTGGCGGGGGAGGGAGGTGGGAGGGAGGTTCAGGCTGCGGGCACACACGTGCACCTGTGGCTGATTCGTGTCGATATATGGCAAAACCCACTACAATATTGTAAAATAAGTATCCTCCAATTAAAATAAATAATTTAAAAAAATTTATATGGACATCCCTGGTGGTCCAGTGGTTAAGAATCTGCCTGCCAATGCAGGGCACATGGGTTCAATACTTGGTGGGGAAGATCCCACATGCCACAGAGCAACTAAGCCCATGCACCACAAGTACTGAGCCTGGGCACCCTAGAGCCTTGCTCGGCAACAAAAGAAGCTACCACAGTGAGAAGCCTGGCATGCCACAACTAGAGAAGGCCCTCGCACAGCAGTGACGACCCAGTGCAGCCAAAACAAACAACCAACCAACTTATTTTTTAAAAGATGAACATCCTCCTATCCACTTCTGTATGAGGCCTCGCAGTTTCCCTCCTCTCATTCAGTACATTTATGTGTCTTATTCATTTTCAGAGATATCTTATGCATGACTGACTGATTCAGAAAGGTTGTTGCTGAGCCGTGAAAGATGCTGGGATTCTTGAGTTCTGGAGGAGAGGAATTCAATCCTGAGCCAGTGACGAGGCTTGATCGCTCAGAGATTTTGTGTAATAAAGTTTTATTAAAGTATAAAAGAGATAAAGACAGCTTCTAAAAGACATCAGAAGAGGGCAGAAACAGTGCCCGCTGCTAGCCTTCAGTAGTACGTTATATTCCTATCAGCAGGCTGCTATTTAGGGAAAGGAAGTGTCTCAAAACTCAGAGTGCCACNTTTTATTAAAGTATAAAAGAGATAAAGACAGCTTCTAAAAGACATCAGAAGAGGGCAGAAACAGTGCCCGCTGCTAGCCTTCAGTAGTACGTTATATTCCTATCAGCAGGCTGCTATTTAGGGAAAGGAAGTGTCTCAAAACTCAGAGTGCCACCAGGCCCCTCACCCACAACATGCATTTTGAGATAACATTGGCACAAGGTGAGTCATCCCGGGCCATAAAATGATTGACATGGATCTTGAAGAAAGGCAAGTTTCCAAGCAAATACATAGTCTCATTAACATAGCTTAAGAAAACATTTGCATGAGTAAAACATAGTGGTTTGTCAAGTCAGTTCTGAGTCTTAGGCAGAACGACTTGAAGAAAGAGTCTAGGGTAGTTCATTAACATAGCTTAAGAAAAACTATACAAAACAACTATACAAAAAAAGATCTTCTTGACCCAGATAACCATGATGGTGTGCCTAGAGCCAGACATCCTGGAATGCAAAGTCAAGTGCCTTAGGAAGCATCACTACAAACAAACCTAGTGCAGGTGATGGAATTCCAGTTGAGCTATTTCAAATCTTAAAAGATGATGCTGGCAAAGTGCTACACTCAATATGCCAGTAAATTTGGAAAACTCAGCAGTGGCCATAGGACTGGAAAAAGTCAGTTTTCATTCCAGTCCCAAAGAAAATGTCAAAGAATGCTCAAACTATCTCACAACTGCACTGATCTCACATGCTAGGAAAGTAATGCTCAAAATTCTCCAAGTCAGGCTTCAGTGTGAACCGCTGAACTTCCAGCTTTTCAAGCTGGATTTAGAAAAGGCAGAAGAATAAGAGATTAAATTGCCAACATCCACTGGATCATCGAAAAAGCAAGAGAGTTCCAGAAAAATATCTACTTCTGTTTTATTGACTATGCCAAAGCCCTTGACTGCACGGATCGCAGCAAACTGTGGAAAATTCGTCAAGAAATGGGAATACCAGACAACTGACCTGTCTCTTGAGAAACCTGTATGCAGGTCAAGAAGCAACAGTTAGGACTGGACATGGAAGAACAAACTGGTCCAAATCAGAAAAGGAGTACACCAAAGCTGTATATTGTCACCCAGCTTATTTAACTTCTATACAGAGTACATCATGTGAAATGCTGGGCTGGAGGAAGCACCGTTGTATCCACGCACTCCAGGAAACAAACTCACTCAGAAGGACAACGCAGATAGTGGAGGGCAGTTTATTCCACCGGCAGGGCCAAGGCAGAGTCTCCTCTTAGCCAAGGGCCCTGACCAGTTTTTGTGAAAACCTTATGTATTCTAAGTATACGTGCCACCTCCTGAAATTCCCTGAAACTAGTCTGAACAAAGGAAAAGAAAGATACAATGAAAATTAACCGTGATTCATATGCCTTAAGCCTAGGTAGTTAACAGTGGACAATTATCAATAGGCTGTGGTCATACCCCAATAGGCATAATAGAATTTATGATTCTGTTTGGTCACACAGATATTTAGGATATTCTTTTAGGTGACAGAGAGTCTAGGTGTGAGCCCTGGGGCTCTTCCATCAGAGGGGTCTGGTTTTCCAGTTGGTATGTTGTTTCCATAGGTACTGGGCACATAGCTCAAAGTCCACAGTCCGGCCCAAGATGGAGTCCTGCTTTCAAGATGGAGCCTGTTCTGTCTGTTTCTGCCTCAGCACAAGCTGGAATCAAGATTGCCAGGAGAAATATCAATAACCTCAGATATGCAGATGACACCACCCTTATGGCAGAAAGTGAAAAAGAACTAAAGAGCCTCTTGATGAAAGCGAAGGAGGAGAGTGAAAAAGTTGGTTTAAAGCTCACCATTCAGAAAACTAAGGTCATGGCATCTGGTCCCATCACTTCATGGCAAACAGATGGGGAAACAATGGAAACAGTGACAGACTTTATTTTGGGGGAGCTCCAAAATCACTGCAGATGGTGACTGCAGCCATGAAATTAAAAGACGCTTGCTTACAGGAAGAAAAGTTATGACCAAACTAGACAGCATACTAAAAAGCAGGGAGATTACTTTGCCAACAAAGGTCCATCTGGTCAAAATTATGATTTTTCCAGGAGTCATGTATGGATATGAGAGTTGGACTATAAAGAAAGCTGAGCGCTGAAGAATGGATGCTTTGAACTGTGGTGTTGGAGAAGACTCTTGAGAGTCCCTTGGACTTCAAGGAGATCCAACCTAAAGGAAATCAGTCCCAAAAGTTCATTGGAAGGACTGATGCTGAAGCTGAAACTCCAATACTTTGGCTACTTGATGAGAAGAACTGACTCATTTGAAAAGGCCCTGATGTTGGGAAAAATTGAAGGCAGAATGAAAAGGAGATGACAGGGGACCAGATGATTGGATAACATCACTGACTCGATGGACAAGTGAGTAAGCTCCGGGAGTTGGTGATGGACAAGGAAGCCTGGTGTGCTGCAGTCCATGGGGTTGCAAAGAGTCGGACATGACTGAGCGACTGAACTGAAGAAAAATGCATTGGTTAGCTCAAGGTTTGAGAAAAGTTAAGTTTAGGTGGAACCAAGTGTCATGGCAACACAGAATTTTAAAAGAAACCTCCTTTTAAATGTGTATAGAGAAGGGAAAAAAACCTGACGCCTGCACTTTGTTTCTTCCTGTTGCTTAAGAGAGAGATAAAACGTGCCTGAGGATTGTAGCCTATTTCCTCAGTTTGGAGACCCCTAGCCTTCCTGCCTGTTACCCTCTCAGTTATTTCTATTTACTCTTTATTTTATTCTGTCCACTTTTTTCATACAAATAGTCCTCTTCCTTACCTGCTATTCTGAACCTTGTACTTTTCCTTTGTCAAATGTCTTGGAGATGGTTCATTTTTTATGGCACCGTGCTATTGCACTGCTGTGTCTTTTCCCAGTGCCCTGTGACATACATTTAAGGTGTTTCCAATCTTTTACTACCCCAAGGTATGTTGCAACACTTAACCTAGTGTGTTGTGCACAAGGATGAATGTATCTCTAGCACAACTTCCTCAAAGAGGATTGTAGATTACACGGAAGCACACTTGCAATCACAAGTGATCGGCCAGGTTGTCCTCAGTAGGGCTCAGGCAAGTTTACACTCCAATAGCACACGACAAGGCTTGTTTCCTGCCCACACGGGATCACATACTTTTTCAGCCTTTGACCATCTGATAAGTAAAAAAAAATTGGACTATACGTTTCAGGCATCCATGCCTTTGCCTTTATTTTGACCTTCCTCTGCCTCTCACCCAGATCCCTCTGACCTGTGACCTATCTACTCTGAGCACTGCCAGTCTCTATAATTCCCACAAGCATGTAACTTCTATAGCTGGTCGTTATTGAATCTCCCACGTTACTTGGTTAGACGTCTATCTCCCTATTAATTTCTCCAAGGCAGGAACTTTGACTTAATCACCTTGATGTCCTCAGCACCCGACACCGGGCCTAGAAGATATACAGTTGTTTAATGAATATTAAAAATACTTCAATTGCATATGAGTTCGTGACACCATTATTAACAGCACACTAGGCTTTTGTTTGGAGAAGGAAATGGCACCCCACTCCAGTGTTCTTGCCTGGAGGATCCCAGGGATGGGGGAGCCTGTTGGGCTGCTGTCTATGGGGTCGCACAGAGTCAGGCACGACTAAAGCGACTTAGCCGCAGCAGCAGCAGCAGGTTTTTGTAGTTTGAGATAACTTCTCCTCTCTCATACACGTGACACTCTGTCCCTGGAGCCACTCTGCATCATCAGGAGCCTCCCTGCTTTGCCCCTGAGAACCCATTCTGTGTAGGCTTCCCTGGTAGCTCGACTGGTTAAGAATCCGCCTGCAATGCAGGAGACCCTGGTTCGATTCTTGGGTTGGGAAGATCCCCTGGAGAATGGATAGGCTACCCATTCTGTTATTCTTGGGCTTCCCTGGTGGCTTAGATGGTAAAGAATCTGCCTGCAATGCGGGAGTTCTGGGTTGGGAAGATCCCCTGGAGAAGGGCATGGCAACCCACTCCAGTATTCCTACCTGGAGAATTCCCAAGGACAGAGAAGCCTGGCGGGCTACAGTCCATGGGGTCACAAAGAGTCGGATGCCACTGAGTGACTAAGCACACACAACACATTCTGTGCAGAGATCAAGGAGATAGTGCCTGGGAAAGAACTGTAGACCCCATCGTCAGATCTGACACCATCCGTCCAGGAAAAGGTCTGGGTTGGACTTCTGAAGGCAAAGTTGGAAAAATGGCAAATGTTTTCTGCTGCCATGTATGCTAGACTTAAAGGGAATACATCTGATCCAAGGGGGCTTCCCAGGTGGCACTAGTGGTAAAGAACCTGCCTGCCAGTGCAGGAGACATAAGAATTGCAGGCTCGATCCCTAGGGCAGGAAGATCCCCTGGAGGAGAGCATGGCAACCCACTCAGTATCTTGCCTGGAGAATCCATGGACAGAGGAGCCTACAGGCTACAGTCCATGGGGTCACACAGATCCAGACACGACTGAAGTGACTTAGCATGCATGCACACATCCTACCCACAACATAACTAGAAAGGGGTTAGCTTTACCATTTCAGCCATGGAAACTTTCTCCCAGCTTTCCTTGCAAATAGTCATTGCTTAAATAAAAGGTTATATTATTGCCAAGTAAAACAAGCCAGATTTCTTTGAAATGAAAGCATGGAGCTAGTTTGTATATTAAATATGTATTTGAGCTTCCTGAGAACCACTCCTGACTACTTTGAAAAGGAAATGAATGTGACTTTATCACCAGCTCTGCCCATTTTTCTCATGTATGCAATGTGTCATCCTCCTAGTCCACCTCTATGCTGGACAAATGAAGAGAAATGATGATGTATCACATCTGCTTACCTTAATGTCATTGTTTCGCATCATGAGCAGTTTATATGAGAACTGACATTAATTAATTCCACCTTCATCTGTCATTTAGTTCAACATTTAATCTAGTCCCATGCATCAGATAAAAATGTAGTGTTCTAAATGCTGAAGTTTTTGCCTTGAGTGAAAAAGGAGGTCATAAATCTAAGACAGCACTGGCGTCTTGTCCTTTTGCCTGCCACTCCATCAACCGCAAGTAGATACTGGGTTCAGGAAAGTTCAGGAAACAGAGCTGTCAAGATGGATGGACTTAATGTGGAGGTGTGTGTTACCACGACCAGACTCTCAATTCTTAATGACCCTCACAGTAAGAAGTCTACTCTGAGGACTGCTATCAGAAATTCTAGCAGCCTTCACGTTGAGTCAATACCATTTCTAGCATTTCACCATTATGGTGAGTTCCCTTTTAGAGCCACAGCAAAGATCAGACACATTCTGCTGTGCCCCTTTGAAGAGCCACCCTCGAGGCTAAGGCCCGCAGCGCTTTCCCATTGCCCGCGATCCCGCTCTCGAGTCTTCCTATCCGGAGCTCAGCACACCTGGCCCCCCGTGTGGGCTTGCTTCTCCCCGCTCCCCACCACTGCTCAGTGGCCATGCTCTAAGTGAGCAGATCACTCATCTGTGTTCTGAAGCTGGGTTCTGCCTCTTCCTTCACAGGTCCATGGCTGTGGCCCTGTCATTCCCCCTGACTCAAGTCTGTGTGTCCTCCAAACGTTCTCATTTTCTCTTGTCATCTCGCTTCGCTCCACCCTAAGGGCTGAGGCCCAACCTTCGCCCCTGAGGCTTGTGGTTAAGCCTCTGATCCTACTGCCAAGCACATTCCAGTCCACACTCCTAGCCACCAGACACCTGGGGGTGAGGATACCCTGTATCCTGGGGACCATGGACAGTGGTTGCTCGCCTCGAATATTCACCGTTCACCATTCTCCCTGAATTCCTGACTCTAGGTGTTGGATGTATTAATGCTTCTTCCCAGCCCTATCAGAGCAACAACACCGCCCTTAGCCCAGCCCTCCCTTAGCAAAGGTAGGCCGAGAACTCATCCAGACCCTGCTCTCCGTCCTCTTTTGCTGTGGTTAAGCCATCCTCACCCATTGAGCTCATGATGGATGGTGAGAGTCCTAGTGATGTAGAACACGCAAAAACATGTTTTATTGTCACTTTCAGTTCAGTTCAGTTCAGTCGCTCAGTCGTGTCCGACTCTTTGCGACCCCATGAATCGCAGTACGCCAGGCCTCCCTGTCCATCACCAAATCAGATTGATTATATTCTTTGCAGCCAAAGATGGGGAAGCTCTATACAGTCAACAAAAACAAGACCAGGAGCTGACTGGGGCTCAGATCATGAGCTTCTTATTGCCAAATTCAGACTGAAATTGAAGAAAGTAGGGAAAACCACTAGACCATTCAGGTATGACCTCAATCAGATCCCTTATGATTATACAGTCGAAGTGAGAAATAGATTTAAGGGCCCAGATCTGATAGATAGAGTGCCTGATGAACTATGGGATGAGGTTCATGACATTGTACAGGAGACAGGGATCAAGACCATCCCCATGGAAAAGAAATGCAAAAAGGCAAAATGGCTGTCTGGGGAGGCCTTACAAATAGCTGTGAAAAGAAGAGAAGCAAAAAGCAAAGGAGAAAAGGAAAGCTATAAGCATCTGAATGCAGAGTTCCAAAGAATAGCAAGAAGAGATAAGAAAGCCTTCTTCAGCAATCAATGCAAAGAAATAGAGGAAAACAACAGAATGGGAAAGACTAGAGACCTCTTCAAGAAAATTAGAGATAACAAGGGAACATTTCATGCAAAGATGGGCTCGATAAAGGACAGAAATGGTATGGACCTAACAGAAGCAGAAGATATTAAGAAGAGGTGGCAAGAATACACAGAGGAATCATACAAAAAAGATCTTCATGACCCAGATAATAATGATGGTGTGATCACTCATCTAGAGCCAGACATCCTGGAATGTGAAGTCAAGTGGGCCTTAGAAAGCATCACCAGGAACAAAGCTAGTGGAGGTGATGGAATTCCAGTTGAGCTATTCCAAATCCTAAAAGATGACACTGTAAAAGTGCTGCACTCAATATGCCAACAGATTTGGTAAACTCAACAGTGGCCACAGGACTGGAAAAGATCAGTTTTTATTCCAATCCCAAAGAAAGGCAATGCCAAAGAATGCTTAAACTACCACACAATTGCACTCATCTCACATGCTAATAAAGTAATGCTCAAAATTCTCCAAGCCAGGCTTCAGCAATACGTGAACCGTGAACTTCCAGATGTTCAAGCTGGTTTTAGAAAAGGCAGAGGAACCAGAGGTCAAATTGCCAACATCCGCTGGATCATGGAAAAAGCAAGAGAGTTCCAGAAAAACATCTATTTCTGCTTTATTGACTATGCCAAAGCCTTTGACTGTGTGGATCACAATAAACTGTGGAAAATTCTGAGAGAGATGGGAATACCAGACCACCTGACCTGCCTCTTGAGAAACNATTGCTGATAGTAGTCTCTTATTATCCTTTGTATTTCTGTGTTGTCTGTTGTGATCTCTCCATTTTCGTCTCTAGTTTTATTGAGTTGGTTTTTCTCCTTGTTTCTTGATGAGTCTGGCTAATGGCTTGTCAATTTTATTTATCCTTTTAAAGAATCAGCTCTTGGCTTTGTTGATTTTTGCTATGGTCTCTTGTTTCTTTTGCATTTATTTCTTCCCTAATTTTTAATATTTCTTTCCTTCTACTAACCCTGGGGTTCTCCATTTTTTCCTTTTCTAGTTGCTTTAGATGTTGAGTTAGGTTATTTATTTGACTTTTTTTCTTGTTTCTTGAGGTATGCCTGTATTGCTATGAACTTCCTTTTAGCACTGCTTTTACAGTGTCCCACAGGTTTTGGGTTGTTGTGTTTTCATTTTCATTCGTTTCTTTGCATATTTTGATTTCTTTTTTGATTTCTTCTGTGATTTGTTGGTTATTCAGCAGCGTGTTGTTCTGACTCCATATGTTGAAATTTTTAATAGTTTTTCTCCTTAAATTGAGATCTAATTTACTGCATTCTGGTCAGAAAAGATGCTTATAATGATTTCAATTGTTTTGAGTTTACCAAAGCTAGATTTATGGCCCAGGATATGATCTATCCTGGACAAGGTTCCATGTGTGCTTGAGAAAAAGGTGAAATTCATTGTTTTGGGGTGAAATGTCCTATAGATATCAATTAGGTCTAACTGGTCTATTGTATCATTTAAAGTTTGTGTTTCCTTGTTAATTTTCTGTTTAGTTGATCTATCCATAGGTGTGAGTGGGGTATTAAATTCTCCCACTATTATTGTGTTATTGTTAATATCCCCTTTCATACTTGTTAGCATTTGTCTTACATATTGTGTTGCTCCTATGTTGGGCGCATATATATTTATAATTGTTATATCTTCTTCTTGGATTGATCCTTTGGTCATTATGTAGTGTCCTTGTCTGTCTCTTTTCAGAGTTTTTGTTTTAAGGACTATATTATCTGATATGAGTATTGCTACTCCTGCTTTCTTTTGGTCTCTATTTGCATGGGAAATCTTTTTCAAGCCCTTCAATTTCAGTCTGTTTGTGTCCCCTGTTTTGATGTGGGTCTCTTGTAGACAACCTATATAGGGGTCTTGTTTTTGTATCCATTCAGCCAATCTTTGTCTTTGGTTGGGGCATTCAACCCATTTACGTTTAAGGTAATTATTGATAAGTATGATCCTATTGCCATTTACTTTATTGTTTTGGGTTCGAGATTATACACTCTTTCTGTGTTTCCTGTCTAGAGACCATCCTTTAGCATTTGTTGTAGAGCTGGTTTGGTGGTGCTGAATTCTCTCAGCTTTTGCTTGTCTGTAAAGTTTTTTATTTCTCTTTCATATTTGAATGAGATCCTTGCTGGGTACAGTAATCTGGGCTGTAGATTTCCTTCATTGTGCAAAAACTTTTAAGTTTATTTAGGTCCCATGTACTTATATTTTTCTTTTTATTCTCATTGCTCTAGGAGGTGAATCAAAGAAGATATTACTGCAATTTATGTCAAAGAATGTTCTGCCTATGATTACCTCTAGTAGTTTTATAGTATCTGGCCTTAAATTTAAGTCCTTAATCCAGTTTGAATTTATTTATTTATTTATTTTGTATAATGTTAGTTGTTGTTGTTCAGTTGCCCAGTTGTGTTCCACTCTTTGCAACCCCATGGACTGCAGACTTCCAGACTCCTCCACCCATGGCATTTTCCAATGGCTGGAGTGGGGTGCCATTACCTTCTCCTATCTTGACTATAATAGGGAAATTAATATTTTCAACCATGGACTGCCANTCAGTTGCCCAGTTGTGTTCCACTCTTTGCAACCCCATGGACTGCAGCATGCCTGATCTCCCTGTCCCTCATCATCTCCCAGAGTTTGTCTAAGTTCACATTCATTGCATCAGCGATGCCATCCAGCCATCTCATCGACTGACATCCTCTTCTCATTCTGCCCTTGATCTTTCCCATCACCAGGAACTTTTCCAATGAGTCATCTGTTGGCACAAGATGAACAAAATACCAGAGCTTCGGCTTCAGCATCAGCCCTTCCAGTGAATATTCAGAGTTGATTTCATTTAAGACTGACTGGCTTGATCTCCTTGATGTACAAGGGACTTTCAGGAGTCTTCTCCAGCATCACAGTTCAAAGGTACCAATTCTTTGGCATTCTACCTTGTTTATGGTCCAATTATCACAACTCTATTTGATCACTAAAAAGAACATAGTCTTGACTATACAGACTTTGTCAGCACAGTAATGTCTCTGTCTCTGTAATGTTACAGACCATTCTACTTTTATTCTTTTACATGCAGCTGTCCATGTTTTCTAGAACAATTTATTATATAGACTGTCTTTTCTCCATTGTATATTCTTGCATCCTTTGTTACAGACTAGGTGACCATAGGTGCATAAGTTTATCTCTGTCCTTTCCATTCTATTCCATTGACCTATATTTCTGCTTTTGTGCTAGTACCATACCATTTTGATGACTGTTTCTTTAGAGTATAGTCTGGAGTCACAAAGCCTGATTCCTGCAGCCCCATTTTTCTTTCTCAAGAGTGCTTTGGTTATTTGATGTCTTTTGTACTTTCATATAAATTGGAAAATTTTTGGTTCTAATTTTGTAAAAACAAAATGGAAGTGGTGTATTGCATTGAATCTGTAGATTACTTTAGGTATTATAATCATTTTCACAATATTGATTCTTCCAATCCAAGAACATGGTATATATCTCAATCTGTTTGTGTCCTCTTTGATTTCTATCATCAGTATATTGTAGTTTTCTGAGTATAGGTACTTTCTTCCTTAGGTAGGTTTATTCCTAAGTATTTTATTCTTTTTTTTTTTTGATGTGATGGTAAATTGAATTGCTTCCTTAATTTCTCTTATTGATTTTTCATTAATAGTGTATAGGAATCCAAAGGATTTCGGTGCATGAATTTTTTAACCTGCAACTTTACCAAATTCATTCTTTAACACCATTACTGTTTTTAGTAGTATCTTTAGGATCTTCATGTATAGTATCATGTCATTTGCAAAGAGTGAAGTTTACGTCTTCTTTTCCAATTTGGATTCATTTTAATTATTTTTCTTCCAAGACTGTTATGGGTAAAGCTTTTAAAACTATGTCAAATAAAAGTGATTACAGTGGACATCCTTGTTTTATTCCTGATCTTAGACAAAATCATTTCAGATTTTTAACCATTTAGTATGATATTTGCTGGTATGTTTCATCTGTGCCCACTTTCTTAAGAGTTTTTTATCATAAATGGGTGTTGAATTTTTTTCAAAAGCTTTTGCTACATCTATTGAGATTGCCATATAGATTTCATGTCTCACTTTGTTCTGGTATATCACACTGACTGATTTGTTGTTACTGAAAAATCTTTGTATTCCTGGGATAAAACCCATTTGACCAGTGTGTAAAATCTTGTAAAAATATTTTTGAGTTTGGTTTGCTAATATTCTATTGAGGATTTTTTGTGTTTATGTTCATCAGTGATATTGGCCTGTAATTTTCGTTTTGTGGTATATTTGTTTGATTTGGTATCGGAGTGATGATGGCTTCATAGAATGGGTTCAGAAGGTTTCTTTTTAAAAGTTGGAGTACTGTTAAGTGATTCCTGACATAATGCTATTTCTCCACTAAATACTTCAGTTTATATTTTCAAAAAAGATAGATAAGGATATTATCACTAAAATTCCATCATCATAACTTAAAAAAAATAATAACTTCCCTGGTGGTTCAGATGGTAAAGCGTCTGCCTACAATGTGAGAGATCCAGGTTCAATCCCTGGGTCGGGGAGATCTCCTGGAGAAGGGAATGGCAACCCAATCCAGTATTCTTGCCGCTCTCCACCAAAGAAAAGTGGGAAATTTGACAATTTATCAATAATTGTAATTTACACATCACATATTCCCTGATTGTCTAAATATGTGATTTTACTATTGTCAATTTGGATCAAGATCCAAATTCTACTAATTTTATTTAGAAATCATGTCTTCAATATCTTTAAGTTGTTTTATTCAGACCTCTCCTCATTTCCCCACCCCATTTTAGTACTTATGAGTGCTACTCTTTTAAGCATATGCCTTTCAGCTTGAGAACGTAAAGGATTAATTTACCTTTTTCTGAATTCATTATTAGTTACAAATTAGCTGGGACAGCCACAAATACATTTATTAATTCAATAGATTCTTTTCAAGTACTTATTGCTGTCTCTTATACACATCTGAATATTCACTGGAAGGGCTGATGCTGAAGCTGAAGCTCCAATACTTTGGCCACTTGATGGGAAGAACTGACGCATTGGGAAANAGCTGGGACAGCCACAAATACATTTATTAATTCAATAGATTCTTTTCAAGTACTTATTGTGTGCCAAGCATATTGGTGGTTCTAGGTATCTTAGAATCCTTTAGAAGAAATGGAGTAGCCATCATAATAAACAAAAGAGTCCAAAATGCAGTACTTGGATGCAGTCTCAAAAATGATAGAATGATCTCTGTTCATTTCCAAGGCAAAACATTCAATATCACAATAATCCCAGTCTATGCCTCAACCAGTAATTCTGAAGAAGGTGAAGTTGATCAGTTCTATGAAGACCTACAAGACCTTCCAGAACTAACATCGCCCCAAAATTGCCTTTTCATTATAGGGGACTGGAATGCAGATGTAGAAAGTCAAGAAATACCTGAATAACAGATAAATTTGTATTTGGAGTACACAAGGAAGCAGGGCAAATGCTAACAGAGTTTTGCCAAGAGAACACACCTGTCATGGCAAACACCATTTCCCAACAAAACAAGAGAATACTCTACACATGGACATCACCAGATGGTCAACACTGAAACAAGATTGATTATATTCTTTGCAGCCAAAGATGCAGAAGCTCTATAGAGCCAGCAAAATAAGATCAAGAGCTGACTGGGTTGAGATGATGATCTCCTTATTGCCAAATTCAGATTTAAATTGAAGAAAGTAGGGAAAAACACTAGACCATTCAAATAAGACCTAAATCAAATCCCTTACGATTATACAGTGGAAGTAGGAAATATAATCAAGGGATTAGATCTGATAGACAAAGTTACTGAAGAACTATGGATGAAGGTTCGTGATACTGAACAGGAGGCAGGGATCAAGACCATCTGCAAGAAAAAGAAATGCAAAAAGGCAATATGCCTCTCTGAGGTGCCTTACATATAGCTAAGAAGAGAAGTGAAAGGCAAAGGAGAAAAGGAAAGATATACCCATTTGAATGCAGATTTCCAAAGAATAGCAAGGAAAGATAAGAAAGCCTTCCTCAGTGATCAGTGCAAAGAAATAGAGGAAAACAATAGAATGGGTAAGACTAGAGATCTCTTCAAGAAAATTAGAGATACCAAGGGAATATTTCATGCAAAGATGGGCACAATAAAGGAACAGAAATAGTATGGACCTAACAAGCAGAATATATTGAAAAGAGGTGCCATGAATACGCAGAAGAACTACACAAAAATATCTTCATGACCCAGATAATCATGTTGATGTGATCACTCACCTAAAGACAGTCATCTGAAATGCAAAGTCAAGCGGGTCTTAGTAAGCCTCACTACAATCAAAGCTAGTGGGGGTGATGGAATTCTAGTTTAGCTATTTAAAATCCTGAAAGATGATGCTGTGAAAGTGCTACACTCAATATGCCAACAAATTTGGAAAGCTCAGCAGTGGCCACAGGCCTGGAAAATGTCAGTTTTCATTCCAATCTCAAAGAAAGGCAATGCTAAAGAGTACTCAAACTACCACACAATTGTACTCATCTCACATGCTAGAAAAGTAATGCTAAAAATTTTCCAAGCCAGGCTTCAACAGTATACGGATCATGAATCTCCAGATGTTCAAGCTGGGTTTAGAAAAAGCAGAGGAACCAGAGATCAAATTGTGAACATCTGTTGAATCATCAAAAAAGCAAGAGAGTTTCAGAAAAACATTTGTTTCTGCTTTATTGAATATGCCAAAGCCTTTGACTGTGTGGATTACAACAAACTATGGAAAATTCTTTAAGACATGGGAATACCAGACCACCTGACCTGCCTCTTGAGAAAACTGTATGCAGGTCAGGAAGCATCAGTTAGAACTGGACATGGAACAACATACTGGTTCCAAATAGGAGAAGGAGTACGTCAAGGATGTATATTATCACACTGCTTATTTAGCTTATATGTAGAGTGCATCAAAAAACAAAAAGGCTGGGTCAGATGAAGTACAAGTTGGAATCAAGTTTGTTTGGAGAAATATCAATAATTTGAGATATGCAGATGACACCACCTTTATGACAGAAAGTGAATAACTAAAGAGCCACTTGATGAAAGTGAAAGAGGAGAGTGAAAAAGTTGGCTTAAAGCTCAACATTCAGAAAATGAAGATCACGGCATCTGGCCCCATAATTTCATGGAAATAGATGGGGAAGCAATGGAAACAGTGACAGACTTTTTTTTTAATCTCCAAAATCACTGAAGTTGGTGACTAAAGCCATGAAATTAAAAGATGCTTGCTTCTTGGAAGAAAAGTTATGACAAACCTAAACAGCATATTAAAAAGCAGAGACATACTTTGCCAACAAATCTAGTCAAAGGTTTGGTTTTTCCAGTAATCATGTATGGATGTGAGAGTTGGAGTATAAAGAAAGCTGAGGGCCAAAGAACTGATGGTTTTGAATTGTGGTGTGGCATTGGAGAAGACTCTTGAGAGTCTCTTGGACTGTAAGAAAATCCAATCAGTCAATCCTAAAGGAATCAGTCCTGAATATTCATTGGAAAAACTGATGCTGAAGCTGAAATACCAGTACTTTGGCCACCTGATTCAAAGAGCTGACTCAGTGGGAAAGACCCTGATGCTGGGAAAGACTGAAGGCCAGAGGAGAAGGAGATGAAAGAGGATGAAATNAATCAGTCAATCCTAAAGGAATCAGTCCTGAATATTCATTGGAAAAACTGATGCTGAAGCTGAAATACCAGTACTTTGGCCACCTGATTCAAAGAGCTGACTCAGTGGGAAAGACCCTGATGCTGGGAAAGACTGAAGGCCAGAGGAGAAGGAGATGAAAGAGGATGAAATGGTTGGATGGCATCACTGACTCAATGGACATGAGTTTGAGTAAACTCCAGGAATTAGTGATGGACAGGGAAGCCTGGTGTGCTGCAGTCCTTGATGTTGCAAAGAGTCAGACGTAATTGAGTGACAGAACTAAACTAAGATATTTTATGGTAAAAGTGACAGATACAGTCCAGGCTCATGCTGTGGAACTTAAGATGGCAAATAGTTCCATAATATAATGTCAATTGTGATAAGTTACATGATATAAAATAAAGCATAGTAAGGGGATAAGGTAGGTATACAGTGAGGAAGCTAAGATAATCTGATCATAACAGTTGTATAAGTGGCCAATTTTCTCAGGAATAGAGTATAGCATGATAAGTTTGCTAAGTTGAAAGTCACCCCAAAGTTTACACAGTCCAGTTTCTGGACTATTTGATGATTTAGTATTTGCTAGATGACTTGTAAAATATCTAGGGTTCAAAGATTTTACTATCCAGGTAGCTTTAAAAATTTTATGGTGTTTTTGAGTTGGTAGGCAATGAATATATCTACATATACTTACATTTTGAGCATATGTTTGACAAATTTTGGAATGACCCAAACCAGATAATTCAGAAATACATACGAGCTCACTCTATTTATCAAAATAGCTTGTTTAATTAGGAATTTTATAACTTAACTGAGTATAACTTGAGAATTGTATAACGTTATCTAAATTTCAAAAGAGAGAAACAAGTATTCTGATATTAGTTCAGTTCAGTTCAGTTGTTCAGTCGTGTTCGACTCTTTGCGACCACATGAATCCCAGCATGCCAGGCCTCCCTGCCCATCACCAACTGCTGGAGTTCACTCAGACTCACGCCCATCGAGTCAGTGATGAAATCCAGCCATCTCATCCTCTGTCGTCCCCTTCTCCTCCTGCCCCCAATCCGTCCCAGCATCAGAGTCTTTTCCCATGAGTCACCTCTTCACATGAGGTGGCCAAAGTACTGGAGTTTCAGCTTTACAATCATTCCTTCCAAANGCAGCAGCAGCAGCAGCAGCAGCAGAGTTAATCAATCACCTGGTGATGGTCTTTGAACTGCAATATTTAACATGTTTTCAGCCAATTATTTGTGTCTTTTCATAATTCTAGATGTCTTATCTTCCTTCTAACATCTTATCTGTGCTGCTCCAGAGCACAATATACTGTACTTTAGGGCTCTCTGCCTCCCAGACAAACTTAAGATAAATTGCATATCATCTCCACAGGGGCAGGGCATTTTAATTTGATTCAGTAGTGATGGGGAGCCTATAAGATTTTAGTACAAAGGTACTCAGATTTGAGGTTCCTAGATGTACTTTCCCTCTCATGGTATGGCATTGTGTCTGTCTCACTAGTTGACCCTAGCTCTCATTACATGGGGGTAAGGAGGACTCAAATAAAACACCAATAGATCTTGTTTTCACATAAAATCTATGGTGTTGCAGACCCAGTATCAGCAGGTATTGAAGAAAAGGACTCTGTCCAACCAACAGGACCATGCGGGCCCAGCAGACATCCATCTCGAGGACAACAGACATTGAGAAGCACCAATAGAAAGTTCCCCTCAGGGGCTTCAGAGACTTTGCACTATTTGCAACTGTCATTTTTGCAGTGAACTGAAGCCAGTGTAGGAGAAGTGGGAATATATGGGAGAGGCAACCTGGGAGTCAAGAAGGATTCGCCTTGGGAGTGATCTGACTACTCCTTGTTCTGTTCATCGGTTCTTGGGATTCGCAAGGGGCGGGAGTGGCTCTGAGAAATGCTCAGTGAGTGTATGCTCAGTAAATGGATGAATCACTGAGCGAGGGAGTGAGCAACTGCCTGCCACAGAAGTCTTTTTTCACCACTCATGTCTTTTAGGAGCCTCCTCTGTCTGTGCAGGAGGAAGCGGATCTGGGGCATAACTCTTGGAGTCCTGTCCAGGAGAGGAATGCTGAGTAAGCAGAGGCTGTGACCCCTTCACGTTCCCCTCTCATCCCCTCACACGGCTCCAGAGGACTCTGAGAGTGTCTGCTAGCTTTGTTTCTTATGTTTCCCTGCATCTTTAATAGCATTCCACTGAAACATCCCCTGCATTCGTGACCTCTTGCTTTTCTTCACTAACCCCTTGAATAAAGCAAGTAAAATAGCAAAGGAGACAGAAATCAATACAGCTAATGACAACAGCCAGCTCCTACACACAACTAAATGTGTCAGTTTCTGTCTCAAATTTTCTATTTAAATACTTTAAAAGGTAGGTATATATTTTATCATGCCCATTATGCAAGTGAGGAAACTGAATTAACAGAGAGGTTTAGTAACTTACCCAAGGTCACTGCTCTGGTAAACAGGTCAGCTGAGATTTGAACCAGAAAGTTCTCTCTAGAGACCATGCACTGACATACTATACCTTTTCTTTGGCATGTGTACGTGTGGGTTAACTTCACTGAAATAGAACAGAAACACAGTCAAGGGCTTCCGTGGTGGGCCAGTGGCTAAGAATCTGCCTTGCAATGTCGGGGACACCGGCTTGATCCCTGGTCCAGGAGGAGCCCACACGCTGTGGAGCAACTAAGCCTATGGGCCACAGCTGCTGAAGCCCCATGTGCCCTACAGCCTGTGCTCCGCAACAACAGAAGCCACAGCAACGAGAAGCCCACGCACCACAGTGAAGACTCAAGTACAGTAAAAAATAGGTAAAAAAATAAAAAAACCCACCAAGTGCACAGAACAAGTGCATGACTCAGAGAATTTTCACAAAGTGAGCACACCGGTGTAACAGCAGCCACCTCAAAGAACAGAACACTCCCAGCACCCCTGAGCAGAGGATCCTAACATGCTCCGCCCCAATCTCTACCCCTTTCCCATCAAGGGAAACCACTCTCCTGAATTCTTTCATCGTTCTCCTGGGGGTTTCTTTCTTGTCTATTTTAATCACACTGTATTTCAAGTATCAGGGGGTCTATTGCTAAAGTTAAAAAGATTCTATTTTGCAGGTGTGGGGCTGGGGGTGGTTGAGAGAATACACCCCCTAGATAAGAGAAATGATTGAGGATGGGGAGGTTAGGGGGCTGTTCTCCATCTGCCCTCATTCTCTTTGCCAATGTGAGGCTCTGCTCTTTTCTCTGTCCTCCTCCCCCAGGACTACATCTCCCAGCAGGCTGTGCTCTGACAGCTCTCGGATTTAAATAGGATTCTGGGCTACGCTCAGAGCCAGGCTGTTGCTGAGCACCCAGGAGCGAGAGGAGCTGGAAGAGAGAGAAGCAGCAAGAAGCAGCCAAGAGTTGGAGCCAGACCAGGAGGAGCCTGAGCCAGAGTTGGAGTAGAAGTTGCTCTTGCTGAAGCAGCAGCAACTAAAGAAGTTGAAAAGATGCTGGTTGTCTTGGGACTGCTCACCTCCTTCCTTTCTTTCCTGTATGTGACAGCTCCATCCATCAGGTTTGTCTTAATTCAGTAATTCATTGAATAGTTTACAAAGCCCTGAGTTGGGAGCCATGGAGCTTGTAAGGAGATGAGTTCTCAGCAGCTGAAGGAGGAGAAAGGGATGGAGGCCAAGGGAGAGAAAGTGAAGGCAGAAAAAGCACGAAGGAAGGAGGTGGTTATGAATACCATGGTGGAAGATGAGAAGGAAGCACCTGGGGCTGGGAAAGGAGAGGCGGGTTTGAATTCTGAAGCTAGTGAAAGGCTGAATGGATGACTCTATTAAGTAGCTTGAAAGCCATCTTATGGGGGAGCGCTTGTTCTTTCATTCTACTCCCTTGGTTCCTCTGAAGACCTCCCTTTCTTCAGTATCTCCAGCCAAGGTGAGCTTGCTGCATTACCATGGGTGGTCCTTGCCAAGGGACTCATTGTTAAGTACCAGGCATCTTGGGAAGGAAACAAACTCTCTCCATGTTGAAACTGCTGACAAGTAATGTTTGGGGATGGCTATTTTGCTGTAAGATTTCTGGAGATGTCAGAGAAATGTGTGTTCTGAGTAGAGAATTTTTAAATTGCAGATGGTCAAGAAGGTTAAAGGGACATATCAAGGACAAAGTATTACTCTTGGTCCTGGCAGGGAAACCTGGGTTCAGATTCCAGTTTTGCCACTGTTAGCTAGTGAACTTCAAGCCTCAGCTTTCTCCATTTAATATGGGGATAATAACAGAATGACTGAATTAAATTCCCTTGGAAAGTGCCTGGCTTAATGCTTGGCAGGTGGACGATGTCCGGGTCATGTCAGGTCTGTTCCCTCCTGTCCTATTTTGGGGAACTTGTCAGGTCAACTCTATGTAAAAGGATGCTCTTTGCACAGAGGTCTGAGCAACGGAGGTTTTCCTCTCTGTGCACTGACTGCTAGAGTGAAATCTCTAATAAGATAGCAGAATATTCTGGCTCTCTTAAAACTGGCAACGCAACCCAAGAGCCATGTTTCCATATGGGACCCCTGGAGGTGCTGTTCATCAGTTACTCACCACTGATGCTTATTGAAGACTGAGGGCTCAGGACCACTGATTCCACGAATGCCCACCCATCTCATGTTTGTGGCACAGGTTAGAGGAGGAATCTGACCTCTGGGAACCTCTAGAGTTAAGAGCAAGATATCTTTGTTATCTAACAAGGAAGGTCTCCATTGGCTCTGGCTCAAGAGAATTGATTTTATTTGCTCTGATGATCATTTGTAGCTTCCGGGCACATGACCTCCCCACCTGAGCTGCTAAGCAGGAGACTGCCTTGCTCACTGGGACAGCGCTGTCCCCTGAAGATTAGCTGCTTTAGGTCTCCTGACAACAATGCAAAGAAATCCCTCTTGGAGGGCGGGTGAGTTTTATGAATCTCCTTCTGGGGTTAGAAGAGACGGTGCATAAATGTTTTGTTTCCTTTGCCTATAGGAAGTTCTTCGCTGGCGGGGTTTGTAGAACAGATGTGCAGCTTTCTGGGAAGGTGGTGGTGATCACTGGCGCCAACACAGGCATCGGCAAGGAGACGGCCAGAGAGCTTGCTCGCAGAGGCAAGTCTTTCCCTTCGTCTCCACAGGGCAGGACCTCCTGCCTTTCTTGCCAGGAGCTCTGCTCACATTCCCTTATCTTTCCTCCTGGGCCAGGAACTCAAGGATACTGGGGTTCAAGTCCAGCTGGGACACCAACTTACTCTATGGCCTGAAACCTTCCTTCCTGCCTGCCCCTTCCTTATTATATAAAGTAAGGAAAACAGTGGTGCCTGCGTATAATATTGGTCAGGTTGGTTATTCTAAAAGGAGATCCTTAGCTACAGTAAAAATAAAACCAGGGTTGTAAAAGTCAGGGTTCCCAGGCTGGGCTGAAGCTGATAGCAAGGAGAATCCAGAAGTGGCAATATAGCCACTATTGTTTTAAGAATGGTGAGGGGGAGTGCTCTGTCCACCAGTGCCAAACTGACTTACTAGACTCTTCTTCAGCTCAAGCTCTGAACATGCAGTCCTCTGTTTGCTTTGGCCCTAGGAGCCCGAGTATACATTGCCTGTCGAGATGTACTGAAGGGGGAGTCTGCTGCCAGTGAAATCCGAGCTGATACAAAGAACTCCCAGGTGCTGGTACGGAAACTGGACCTATCTGATACCAAATCCATCCGAGCCTTTGCTGAGGGCTTCCTGGCAGGTAAGGCCCCAGTAGGTGGCTAGAAAGGCAGGACGCTGGGTGTGGGAGTGGCCGCTCCACCCTGGACCATCTTTGACTATAAAATCAGAACCATTATGGATCCCACTGGACAGGTTCTGCTGCGTGAACTAGCAGGGCAGGGAACTGTCATGGGGACAGCGGGTGGACAGGTTGGGCAGGATCCTTATCATTCTCTTGCCTCAGCAGTGGGGATGTTGGAGGTGTCAGCTCCCTGTCTGGGCTTGCTCCTTGGCATCAAGGTGTGGCCCTGATGCCATACTCTTCTTTGATTCTGAGAATCAGCTTTCTGTGGCCACAGGCACTATAGGAAGTTGTGTTGCTGCTAATATTCTTCTATATCTTGGAAAATGACCATCTCCCATCAAGGACTATGAAATCTATGAAGGATAGGGACCGTGTCTGTCTTATTTACCACTGTGTGCCCAGTGCCTAGCCCAGCCCTGAGTCAGTCCTGAATACACATTTGCTGAATGAATGGATGAATGGCATCCAGGAAGACAACAGCAACCAAAATTAGAAACCCAGTGACAGCGGTTACTGAATATCACTGAGATAGGCCCAAAGGCAAGGAACAAACACTCAGAAGTGGGACAGGCAGCTAACCACATGGTCTCCTTGGCTGTGCTCTTTAGAGGAAAAGCAGCTTCATATTCTGATCAACAATGCAGGAGTGATGCTGTGCCCATATTCCAAAACAGCTGATGGTTTTGAAACCCACTTGGCAGTCAACCACCTGGGTGAGTATCTTTGAGTGACTGAAAAGCAACGCATTCTGGTTTTTCCTTCATTATCTCTCTCCTAACCAGTACAAAAAAGTGAGCTCCTCTTCCTCACACCATTAAGAAACCCCCCAAATTAGGAGATACCAGGAAGAAGAATGTCATTCTTGAAGGGAACCATGGTAACGAAGACTTGCCAGGCAGGGCCAGATGTGGGGGTGCAGGGATCTTTGGCTGCAGGGGGTCAGTTACTGTAACAAGTAAAGCAAGGGTTGGTCCATGGAGGAGGCAGACCTTCGAGACTTGAGGTATGAGAGAGGTTATGGTTTAGAGTTCAGGGCGATGGCTTTCATGAGGGTATCATGGAGCATGTTCTCTGATCATAAGCACGTGTTATTTTCCCTGAATATTTCATCCTTCCTTCTGTCCATGGCCACAGCTGTGTGATCATAGCTAGAGGGGAAATGTCCTAAGCTCGCAGTTGCCCCTGGCTGGGGCAAGGGCAAAGGTACAAATAACTACAGATTACATCTGTATTGCCTTACCTACAATCCAACTCTGGCCCTTGCCTTGAGGACTCCACTAACTCAGACTGACCACTAGCGCTAAGTTGCTCATTGTATCAATGTGTTCACACCCAGAAGATAGTGAGCTAGTGCTAAAGTCTTATCATATGTCCGCTCTCACACCCAAGCCCAGGCTGCCAGTTCACTCTTACATCCCCCCCGACTGGCTCTCCTCACAGGTCACTTCCTTCTCACCCACTTGCTCCTCGGGCGGCTGAAGGAGTCCACTCCCGCACGGGTGGTGAACCTGTCTTCAGTGGCCCACCATGCTGGCAAGATTCGCTTCCATGATCTCCAGGGTGAGAAGTACTACAACCGGAGTTTCGCTTATTGCCACAGCAAGCTGGCCAATGTGCTCTTCACTCGCGAGTTGGCCAAGAGGCTCAAAGGTGAGTCTAGAGAAAGGGCCAGAGTTAAGACAGGAAAAGCATGGGCTCAGCCCAGTTTTGAGGTTGGTGGAAACTTCTGAAGTCAGAATGTCAAGCACGCACATTTCAGTGGCAGCTCTTTGCACTAAGCAGAATGAGGTTACCAACAGAGCGAAAAATGAATGAGGTTATAAAACAGAGTCCTTGCCCTTGGGAAGAGCTGCTAAAATTGAACAGGGGTCAGGAAAGCCTATAAACCTTATGTGTTTTGCTACATCTTATTGCATTGGCCAAAAAAGCTCATTTGGGTTTTTCCATAACATCTTACAGAAAAATCTGAACGGACTTTTTGGTCAACCCAGTATTTCACATTTATAATCTCATCTGATTTAAAAAATAATGTTATTTATTTTTGACTGTGCTGGGTCTTCATTGCTGTGAGGGCTTTTCTCTTGTTGCGGAGAGTAGGGGCTACTCTCTGGTTGCAGCATGCAGGCTTCTCATTGCGGTGGCTTCTTTTGTTGCAGAGCATGGGTTCGAGCGCATGCAGGCTTCAGTAGCTGGGGTACTTGGGCTCCGTAGCTGCGGCTCCTGGGCTCTAGAGCACAGGATCAGTAGTTGTGACGCACAAGCCTAGTTGCTTCACAGCATAAAGGATCCTGCTGGGTCAGGGATCGAACCCATGTTTCCTGCATTGGCAGGCAGATTCTTTACCACTGAGCCACCAGGGAAGCCCTCATCTGATTTTTTTTTATGACAACCTCTTGCAACAGGCAGAATAGGTATTGTTTTTACTCTTTTATGGGTCCAGGTCCACACTGAGATTTAGAGAAGTGGCCGGCCCAAAATTATACAGCAAGTGAAGGACAAGGACTGGAATGTGGGGAATGAGATTTAAATCAGGTTGCTTCCTTCACTGGGCCTTCTGCTGAGGTTCACATGGTGAGCTGAGCTCCAGAGCAGACACTCGCTGCCTGGGGTCAGGGTTTCAGATTCTTGGATCTGAGTTCTTGCTCTGCCGTATGTAGAGCCACGTGTATATGCGAACATGTCCCTTTAATCTCCCTTGACTTCATCCCCTCAGCTGTAAGGGGAGATGAGGCCACTCTTAATCCTATGCTTCTGTGCTCCCCTGGAGTTTTTGTTGAGCTGTTGACTTTGATATCTTTGAATCTAGAGGGCCATTTGCTCTAGTGAATAAGCCAGAGTTTGGGGGAAGTGATATTTACTATCGGAATGCACAAAGTAGAAGAATAGGGTCACTCTGTTCAATATCATGCGGTGGCCTGGGTAGGAGGGGAGCTTGGGGGAGAATGGACACATGTGTATGTACGGCTGAGTCCCCCTGCTGTCCATCTGAAACTATCACAACGTTGTTAATCAGCTATACTCCAATATAAAACAAAAAGTTAAAAAATCTAACAATGACAACAATAATTGAGAGTTTGTGTGTGGCACGTACTGTGGATGGCTTTACTCATTTAATATAATATTCCTATGAGGTAAATGCTATTATTTTTGCCCCCTCTACAAAGGGAGAAATGAGCACATATATCTTAAGAAACTTGCCCAAGCAGGATATATTATTCCTAAATGAGACAGGATTCAAATTCAGGCTGCTTGGAAGTCCATGCTCTTTGCTCTACGTTCGGGTTCAGACCTTAGCTCTGCAGCCTGCTGGGTGGGACCTTGGGCAATTTCCTTAACCTGTCTGATGAGAACTCAGTTTCCTTAGCTGTAAGTGGGCTTCTTAGCATTGCTTACCTCATGAACCTCTTTGAGAGTTAAATGAGATAACATGTAAAACATGTAGCACAGCCCTTGTATGTAATAAACACTGAAGACAGCAGAGGTAGCAGGGCTGTCTTAGGGGCCTGTCTGTAGCCCCCATCATATCCATCAACAGCCCTCAACCTATATACTTCATCAAATGCGCTTGCCTGGCAAAAGCAGTTTACAACAAGGTCCTAGCTTCCTACCTTCTAACAAAACTGTTACCCCTGAGACTCTCCAGTAGAAATTCCAAAGATACCATTTAAGCCAAAGATTAAGATAACACTGAAACAGGGACTTCCCCGGTTGTTCCAGGGACTTTACCTTCCAGTGCAGGCGGTATGGATCTGATTGCTGGTTGGGAGCTCAGATTGCATGGGCCTCATGGCCCGAACATCAAAACATAAAAACAGAATCAAGATTGTAACAAATGAAATAAAAGACCATAAAAAACAGTCCACATAAAAAAATCTTAAAAGATGACACTGAAATAGAAGGACCTTCAACCAAGCATTCCATCTGGCGCATAGAAGGCTGAGAAAGGTATAGATCTTTCTGGATAACATCAATGAATTACTTGTGAGCTTCTACCTGGAGACTTAGCGACTAAACCACCCCCACCACCTGGCTAGAATTGGTGTCTTTGGAACACAGGGGTTCCCGAGGCCCTTCTTGTCGCTTGTGCATGTTGGTGCGGGAGGTGAGCTGTTTTCTTGGCCTGGGAGTGTGTCTCTGGTCTGACTGTGCCCTCTTGTGCTAGGCACGGGAGTCACCACCTATGCGGTACACCCAGGCATCGTCCGCTCCGAGTTGGTCCGACACTCCTTCCTGCTGTGCCTGCTCTGGCGGCTCTTCTTCCCCTTCCTCAAGACGACGTGGGAGGGGGCCCAGACCAGCCTGCACTGCGCGCTGGCTGAGGGCCTGGAGCCTCTGAGCGGCAAGTACTTCAGGTGTGTAGCAGCTGTGTGCCTGATGGGGGAATCCAGATTCAGGTTGGGCCAGGAAACCACGTGCTTTTACTTTTTAAAGGAAGCTTAGATTTGATCCATAGGCTTCCCTGGTGGCTCGGTGGTAAAGAACCTGCCTGCCAATGCAGGAAACGTAGGTTCAATCCCCAAGCCAGGAAGATTCCCTGGAGAAGGAAATGGAAACCCACTCCAGTATTCTGGCCTGGAAGATCCCATGGAGCCTGGCAGGCTACAGTCCATTGGGTCTCAACAGAGTCAGACACAACCTAGTGACTAAATAACAGCTTTGAAGCATTGCAAGAACTGGTTTCAATAACAACAAGAGTTGGTTTCATGGCTCTGTTTGAAACCTATGTGCCACGTTTCCGGGTAAGCTTTGCAGAGCCTTTTTCTTTTCCTTGAAGCTTTTGGCTGACTTCCTTCATGAATTTTTAAATAGCACATAGCACAAAGCTCCAGGGCAAAGCCACTGCTTCCCAGTGTGAACTCTGTCTCACAAAGATGCCGAGATTGGCATTAACTGGTGGAACGTAAGAATAGACATTTTGTTGTCTACTAGATGAGCTAGCCTGGGGGCCAATCACTACCAGATTTCAAAGGATTGGTGAGCAGAAGTGACATTTTGTGGTCTCTGCAACCACTGCAAAGTGACATGAACATGTTACTATGCTATACCTTTGTTTTTAAAATATTTTATACTATATATAAGATAGATAACCAACAAGGACCTATTATATAGCACAGGGAAAGCTACTCAGTATTCCGTGATAACCTTTGTGAGAGAAGAACCTAAAACAGAATGAAGATATGTACATGTCTAACTAAATCACTTTGCCGCACACATGCACCAAACACAACACTATAAATCAGCTCGACACCAAGAAAATTAAAATTTTTAAAAAGTCAATACAAACCCCAAAATATTTTAAAATTGCATTTTAGTACAGTTAGTTTATTTTTTATCTAATATATTTTATACAGTTAGAAATTTATTCCGAGGAGGAGGACGTGAACTTTTCCGGACTGAAAAGCAGTCCATTTTCACTGCTGAATATTCACTCTCTTTCTCTGCCCTCCAGTGACTGCAAGAAGACCTGGGTGTCGCCCAGGGCCCGGAATAATAAAACGGCTGAGCGCCTGTGGAACGTCAGCTGTGAGCTTCTGGGAATCCAGTGGGAGTAGATCTGGTGGAAGAGGCACGGTTGTATCAGGCCGAGTCCACACCATGAGAGACGGGGACCGAGGAGAAGGCCTACCCTGCAGGCTTGTCCTGGCAGGCTGCTGTAGTGAACCCTGGCCCGCTCTGATACTCCCGACCCTTCTAGAAATCTTTGCACACCCAACCCTCTTGTGAGTCTGGCTCATGGCATAAGATGATCACAGCTACAGAACACTCTTCTTCATGACTTACAAAGTTGGCCACCCTCTTGGGCCAGTAGAATGGGGCGGACGCCAGGCTGGGCATGAGAATGGCAGAAGAACCTGGGAAACTGGGTCAGTTTCCTCACCAAGACCAGAAATGCCAGTTAGCACACTCAGCTGAGGTGATGAACATCAGTGTTACATCTTTCTAGGATCTATAGGCTCAAAGACTATTGACTGATCTCTTTTTTGTAATGCTAGACTGGAGTCTGGACCAACTCCAGAGGATCTTGGCTCAACCTTGGCTGACTTTATTTCCTTCCTCTGAGCATCCTGGAGCCGTAGTGTAAAGGCTCCAATGTAAAGACACAGGAGCCTATTTTCTCTTCCCAGTAGTTTTTTTTTTTTTAATTAAAAACAATTTTTTTTCAGCTCTACTGAGATATAATTGACATGTAACATTGTATAAGTTTGGACCTTCCCATTTTCAATCATGTAGATGGTTTCTTTTTCTGAAGAGTTGCCTTTGCCTCAATTTTAGAGAAAATAAAGACTGTGTATTCATCTTATTGCCTTATTTATTCTCTCAGGGTAGCAAGGGAGAAATGAAACCAACTTCAATGAGTAATATTTCACTTTCTCATTCACTGACCCATAATCTTCTTATAATACGTCCTCTAGGTACAGAATAAGATGGTTCAGTTGGGTGTTTTCTCAAGTTTCTTTCAGCTCTCACATTTTACTATTTAAGAAGTGGTGGAAGTGATTTAAATTATACAGATGCTGAGCTTCACTATAGATCAAGGTCAGAGGCAGTAGAGGACTTCATTTAGTTTGATACATAAAGACAGAAAAATCAAGCTCTGATAAACCCTCTAACTAAAACCGTAGCTCTCTTCTCTTCTGGCCTCCCTGTTCTCATCTACTGTGGCCCTCGGTGACCTGCTCCTTGCCTTAAGTGCTGAAGGTCACCAAGAAGAGACAGAGAGATGCCACATTGTTAAGTCAGTTGACCCAAGAAGTTATGTTATTGCTTCCAGTTTGAACGTATCCAAAGGGCATATGGTGACAAAAAAGCCCTTTCTTTCCGTATCAGACAGACTTAAAAAACAGACAAGCAGGACTTCCCTGCTGGGCTAGTGGTTAAGAATCCACCTGCCAATGCAGGGGCCACGGGTTCAATCCCTGGTCTCAGAAGATGCCACATGCTGTGGAGCAACTAAGCCCGTGCCCCAAATATGGAGCCCATGCCCTAGAGCTGGTGCCCCACAGCAAGAGAACCCACCGTAATGAGAAGACGTGAAGAACAGCCCCCCCTGGCTTCAACTAGAGAAAGTCTGCCTGCAGCAAAGACCCAGCGCAGTCAAAAACAAATAAAATAAATTTTAAAAAAACAAGGAAGCAACAAACTATTTTACTAAGGACGTTTTCAAATAGATGAATGTAAAGCAAGTAGTGGACTTCCCTGGTGGCTCAGTGGTAAAGAATCTGCCTGCCAGTGCAGGAGACGCAGGTTTGATCCCTAGGTTGGGAAGATCTCCTGGAGAACGAATTGGCAATTCACTCCAGTATTCTTGCCTGGAAAATTCCATGGACAGAGGAGCCTGGTTGGCTATGTAGTCCATGGGGTGGCAAAGAGCTGGACAAGACAGCGACTAAACAACAATGAAGCAAATAGTTTTGTGAATCTCCAGGTACCTACCTATCATCCAGCTTTAACAATGTTAACATTTTGTCAATCCTGTTTCATCTATTTCCTCTTGACATTTTTGGTGCCAGGGGTGGGGGTTGGGGGTTGGGGGAGAGTTGGGTAGATATTTTAAAGCACATACTGCCGCTTAGTCACTCAGTCGTGTCTGGTTCTGTGCGACCCCATGGACTAAAGCCCATCAGGCTTCTCTGTCCATGAGATTCTCCAGGTAAGAATAGTGGAATGTGTTGCCATGCTGCTCTCCTCCAGGGGATTTTCCTGATCCAGGGATCAAACCCAGGTCTCCTGCATTGCAGGCAGATTCTTTACCATCAAGCCATCAGGGAAGCCCTTTGAAGCACATTCCAGACATCAAATATTCACCCATAAAGACTGTAATGTGCTTATCTCCATAACCTCCGTGTTTTACAAAGTGACAATACCATTATTACTCATAACAACATTAACAATTCCTGAATCTCATTTATTAATAATATTCAGAGTTTCAGTTCCCCTGGTTGCCTCACAGATGTCTTTTTACTGTGGGTTTGTTCAAATCAGGTGAAGAGAAACGGTCTTTCTGAAGAAAGAAGAGGCTTTTCTTTCCAGAAGCCCCAGCAAGTCTGCCTGTGCTTCACTGGCTGGGAGGAATACTGGCTTCCCTCCTGAACCCATCACTAAGGCTAGGGATAAGCTATGTTCATTCCGTTCACTTCAGTCACTCAGTTGTGTTTGACTCTTTGCGACCCCATGGACTGCAGCTCGCCAGTCNTTCTTTCCAGAAGCCCCAGCAAGTCTGCCTGTGCTTCACTGGCTGGGAGGAATACTGGCTTCCCTCCTGAACCCATCACTAAGGCTAGGGATAAGCTATGTTCATTCCGTTCACTTCAGTCACTCAGTTGTGTTTGACTCTTTGCGACCCCATGGACTGCAGCTCGCCAGTCCTCCCTGTCCATCACCAACTCCTGGAGTTCACTCAAACTCACGTCCATTGAGTCAGTGATGCCATCCAACCATCCCACCCTCTGTCATTCCCTTCTCCTCCTGCCTTCATTCTTTCCCACCATCAGGGTCTTTTCAAATAAGTCAGCTCTTCCCATCAGGTGGCCAAAGTATTAGTGTTTCAGCTTCACCATGAGACCCTCAAATGAATATTCAGGACTGTTTTCCTTTAGGATGGATTGGCTAGATCTCCTTGCAGTCCAAGGATTCTCAAGATCCTCTCAAGAGAGGACGTCCAACATCATAGGTCAAAAGCATCAATTCTTCTGTGGTCAGCTTTCTTTATAGTCCAACTCTCACATCCATACATGACCACTGGAAAAACCATAGCCTTAACTAGACGGACCTTTGTTGACAAAGTAATGTCTCTGCTTTTTAATATGCTTTCTAGGTTGGTCATAACTTTCCTTCCAAGGAGTAAGCATCTTTTAATTTCATGCTGCAGTCACCATCTGCAGTGATTTTGGAGCCCAGAAAAATAAAGTNAAAACCATAGCCTTGACTAGACGGACCTTAGTCGGCAAAGTTATGTCTCTGCTTTTTAATATGCTTTCTAGGTTGGTCATAACTTTCCTTCCAAGGAGTAAGCATCTTTTAATTTCATGCTGCAGTCACCATCTGCAGTGATTTTGGAGCCCAGAAAAATAAAGTTAGCCACTGTTTCCACTCTTCCCCATCTATTTCCCATGAAGTGATGGGACTAAATGCCATGATCTTAGTTTTCTGAACGTTGAGCTTTAAACCAACTTTTTCACTTTCCTCTTCCACTTTCATCAAGAGGCTCTTTAGTTCCTCTTCACTTTCTGCCATAANCTTTTTTACTCTCCTCTTTCACTTTCATCAAGAGGCTCTTTAGTTCCTCTTCACTTTCTGCCATAAGGACGGTATCATCTGCATATCTGAGGTTATTGATATTCCTCCCAGCAATGTTGATTCCAGCTTGTGCTTCATCCAGCCCAGCATTTCGCATGATGTATTCTGCATATAAGGTAAATAAGCAGGATGACAATATACAGCCTTGATGTACTCCTTTCCCAACCTTTATATATAAGGCAGCCAAATAAATAAGTAAATATTTTTAAATTTTTTTACTGAGATAATTGTAGATGTAAATGCAGTTTTAAGAAATTAATACAGAACTTGGACATGTTGGCTGAAGTGTCCACCCACACACACGAAAGCTCCTTCCTGGAGTGACAGGGCGGGCCTCTGGACAGAGGCAGAGGGATTCTAAACTGGAACCTTGTTTTCCGTGTCATTGTGAAGTTACATTTATCAAGGAAGGAGGATATGAATGCCGTTTAACAGTATGTTAGCCTGACTTACATCTGGATTTATAGACATGGCTGCAGGCCTCTCTTCATACTGTTGCCGTGCAAAGGTTAGGGATGAACGGAGGGCCAGAGGGTAGTTTATTCACAAGTTAACGACCCCCTAGAGATAGTTCTGAACCCTGTCTCCAGTAGTCTGCTGAGGCCCAGAAAGCCTCCTGCGTCTCTTGTGCCCGCATGTTAAGTCGCTTCAGTCATCTCTGACGTTTTGCAGCCCCAGGGACCATAACCCGCCAGGCTCCCTTGTCCATAGGATTCTCCAGGAAAGAATACTGGAGTGGGTTGCCATGCTCTCCTCCAGGAGAATTTCAGGACCCAGGGAACCCGGGTCTCCCACATTGCAGGCAGTCCGTCTGAGCCGCCAGGGAAGCCCTATGTCTCCCCTGGAGAACCTTCTTAAGAGTCTTGGCAACCAAAGGGAGAGGTTTGCTAGGAATACTGGGGACGTTGTTTGGAAAGCAGGGTTTGGGGAAGGTTCTCTTCGTAANACATTGCAGGCAGTCCGTCTGAGCCGCCAGGGAAGCCCTATGTCTCCCCTGGAGAACCTTCTTAAGAGTCTTGGCAACCAAAGGGAGAGGTTTGCTAGGAATACTGGGGACGTTGTTTGGAAAGCAGGGTTTGGGGAAGGTTCTCTTCGTAAGGGGCTTCCCAGGTGGCACTAGTGTTAAAGAACCTGCCTGCGAATGCAGGAGATGGGAGTTGATCTCAGGGTGGGAAAGATCCCCTGGAGGAGGGCCTGGCAGGGAAGACTGAACTCTTGTTCCTTCCAGATAAATGATCCATATCTGTTTCTCTGCTTTGGTTGTTTCTTTGTCTCTTTTGCTCTCTTGCTTTGGGGATGTTCCTTAGCATCCCCGTGAAATTTCACAGGAAAACCACCTGTATGTCTTGGCTAAGCTGAGAGGCTCAGGGGAAGGTGTACCTGTGGGCGTGGGTAGATGGCCAGGCCAGAGCCTGCAATGAGAATGGGCTGGGGGAGCCTGGAAGCATTTTGCGGCCCCTGCCACCTTGCCCTTTATGGCAGCTTCAGGCATTCAGGGCCTGGTCCTGTCCCATTCTGGTGCCCAGGGCGTGTGTGCTCAATGTTTGTTAAACAGATGAACAAATAGCCTGATCTCACATGCTACTCCAAGTAAACAATCAATGAATTGTTAACTCAAAGAATTTTTCTTAAGTATTGTTGTTCAATCTGCAACCTCACGGACTGCAGCATGCCAGGCCTCCCTGTCCCTCACCATCTCCCAGAGTTCACTCAAACTCACGTCCATTGAGTCAGTGATGCCATCCAACCCTGTTGTTCTCTGTTATCCCCTTCTCCTGCCTTTAATCTTTCCCACCATCAGGGTCTTTTCCAATGAGCCGGTTCTTTGCATCAGGTGGCCAAAGTATTGGAGTGTCAAGTTCAGCATCAGTCCTTCCAATTAAATCTTACTAATAATTATGATTAACAATAAATATAAATAAATTACCTATATACATAGTGTATTGTAATTATATAAATAATATGTACCCATAGTAATAAAATATAATTAATAATTATTGTTAATTTTGTTAACATCTAACTAGGAAACAATAAACTATTTAGACCATTTCACTTAGTTTATTAGAACTAAATTTACAACCAGAAAGTTCCACTACTTTGTCTAAAGAGAGAGAAAAGCTAATTGTGATGTTACTAAACTGAAAAGAGGGGGAGATTTAAAAACAGCTGCAAGAAAACACATCATTATTTCTTCCTGGTTTTAGTATATGGAGGACCAGGTTCCAAATTGTTTGCAGTGTCCTTGATGGATGTGACCTTCCGTAAAATATTTACATGTAAATATTTGTGGGATGAGTTCAACTATGGAGATAAGCACCCTTTCTTCTAGGTCAGGCCTTCCAAGTAAGGCTGCTCAGGTTGTCTCTTCATATATTTATTTCAAGCTCTTGCAAAGGTCTCTAAATTGCTCTCTCAGCGCTTGTGTTTGCAATATCTTAAAGTTAACAGCTCTACTCTTTTATCAAATTTACCAACTGCTATGTACATCTGAACTTCCTGATGTTCAAGCTGGTTTTAGAAAAGGCAGAGGAACCAGAGATCAAATTGCCAACATCCNATGGTGTGATCACTCACCTAGAGCCAGACATCCTGGAATGTGAAGTCAAGTGGGCCTTAGAAAGCATCACCAGGAACAAAGCTAGTGGAGGTGATGGAATTCCAGTTGAGCTATTCCAAATCCTAAAAGATGACACTGTAAAAGTGCTGCACTCAATATGCCAACAGATTTGGTAAACTCAACAGTGGCCACAGGACTGGAAAAGATCAGTTTTTATTCCAGTCCCAAAGAAAGGCAATGCCAAAGAATGCTTAAACTACCACACAATTGCACTCATCTCACATGCTAATAAAGTAATGCTCAAAATTCTCCAAGCCAGGCTTCAGCAATACGTGAACCGTGAACTTCCAGATGTTCAAGCTGGTTTTAGAAAAGGCAGAGGAACCAGAGGTCAAATTGCCAACATCCGCTGGATCATGGAAAAAGCAAGAGAGTTCCAGAAAAACATGTATTTCTGCTTTATTGACTATGCCAAAGCCTTTGACTGTGTGGATCACAATAAACTGGGGAAAATTCTGAGAGAGACGCAAATACCAGACCACCTGACCTGCTTCTTGAGAAATCTGTATGCAGGTCAGGAAGCAACAGTTAGAACTGGACATGGAACAACAGACTGGTTCCAAATAGGAAAAGGAGTACGTCAAGGCTGTATACTGTCACCCTGCTTATTTAACTTATATGCAGAATACATCATGAGAAACGCTGGACTGGAAGAAACACAAGCTGGAATCAAGATTGCTGGGAGAAATATCAATAACCTCAGATATGCAGAAATGTCACTTTAATTGTCACTAAATAAGACATCTTCCCGTGAACAAAAACAATATAAAGGAGCTTTCCTGATGGTCCAGTGGCTGGGACTCTGTGCTCCCAATGTAGCGGGCCCAGCTGGACCCCCGGTCAGGAAACCAGATCCCACACGGTGCCATTAAGAGTCTGCAGGCTGCAGCTAGAGAGAGATCCCACAGGCCACAGCTAAGACGCGGTGCAGCCAACAAAGAGACAATAAAGAAATAAAGCGAAAAACAAGAGACTCTCTCCTTCAACCACAGTCCATCCCTTTTCCCGAAGGTGAAAATTGGGAAAATTCACCTCCAGACTTCTACTGTGTGTATACATCTTACTGAAATGGAGCAGCTCCACATGGTCCTTGCTCCCCACCGTGTCCTCCACATGCTTTTAGCCTGGGGAAAACTTTCGTCAAAGAATAAGCTTGATCAGAGAAGTGAGAAATGCGGAAACAAAGGAAAACAGCCAAGGAGACTAAATAACAATAACGCAGTCATCAAGCGCAGTCAAGGGCTTCAGTTCTTCCCCAAGGGCTATAGATGATATTCCGAGCTGCGCCCTGTGAGCGGTCTTATAGATACCAAAATACCAGGTGAAAAAGCTAACTACCTGATGATCAGACTGCACCCAGGACATGAGCTGCCACAATTCTGAGAATGGACCCCAAAGAAATGGGAACAAGTGCACCCCAGAACTGAAGAGGAACTGAACGAAACCAAGATGATGCTGGTCAGACACCGACACCAGTTGAAGATGACTGAAAGGGATGGAGGTGCTGTTTCTGCATGTAACCTCCTGTCCCCAACTCTGTCTGCAAAACCTCTCAGCCCTGCTCGTCGGAGTGGGGGAGTCAGCCCTGGGACAGATGTCTGCCACCTACCCCCAGTTGCCAGCATCTGAAATAAAGCAAACATTCTTTTCTACCAACCTGGCCTGCTTGTGGGCTTCTGAGCAGCGAGCAGCCAGAACCTCGTCATGTGCCTTTCGGTAACATTATAAGGAGACGAACACACACAAAGAAGATTTAATTTAAGGGGAAATGACACCATGCTATACACTATTATCTTCAATTTGATGGGTTTTTTCATTAAGTTTGATATTGATATAACAGATACAATTCCCCATTGATATACACACCTATCTTTACACAACAGCATAGTATTCCATAGTTTATATGAACTGTTGTCTATTTAACCATAATTCTGTTGACACATACTTAAACTGAATACAGTTTTTCAGTACTACAAATAATGAGGTGAGCTACATTTTCATACAAAATATTATAAACAGTTCCACAAGCTGCCCAGCGAGGTGTACATTTAAGTGACAAAGAGTCGGTGGAGCAGCTGGTGAGGCATTGGAGAGAAAGGCAAGGGAAAGAATCACGTAGAGCTTGTGATCTTCACAACCATGGAGAGACCAAGAGTGATTTCCATAGAAGAATGAAACAGCCATTGTACGTTTTGGAAAATCAGTTTGGTTGGTTTATAGAAGAGAGATGAGAAAAGAGCAAGATTAGAGCCACAGCGGTATTTAGAAGGTTGTTGACATCCAGGCTATTGTGGTAAGTGTATACACGGGGGAGGGGTTGTTCATCCCACGCGACAGGTTACATAGCTCTTCAAGCTACATTAATATAAAAGATTCATCATTTTAAAACACAGACTAGGGCTTCCCTAGTGGCTCAGTGGGAAAGAATCTGCCTGCCAATGTAGGAGACACGGGTTCCATCCCAGATTCCGGAAGACCCCACGAGCTGTGTACTGCTGAACCCCTGTGCCCCAAGTGTTGCGCCTGTGCTCCAGGAGCCACAGATACTGAGCCCTCCTGTTGCAACTACTGAAGCTCGAGTTCCCCACAGCCCCTGTTCTGCAACAAAAGAGGCCACCACAATGAGAAGCCCGCATACGCCAACTGGAGAGTGGGCCCCGCTCCCCCAAACCAGAGAAAAGTCCTTGCAGCAATGAAGACCCAGCACAGCCAAAAATATACTTTAAAAAAAGGCAGAATAACTCACACGGCTAGCATATTGATTTTTGTTGGTAATGAAATAAAGCAGTCACCAGCATATGCACATAAAAAGGAAACCGGGCAATAAAAGTTGCCTACAAATAAATTGTAATGACTTTTCTGAGTCACCAAAATAAAGGAGATTTAATCTCAGGCTACATTTTAAATTCCAACAACCTAATCTGGGAGACCTGGCTGAAATTCTGAGAGGAGACATCACCTTTTTGGGTCTAAAAAACAATTTTAGGCCCAGCCAGTTCTAAACAGTTACCTTGGCTATGGTACAGGAATAATTAGTGGGGAAGGCAGTACCCATCAAGGGCGCTTGAAAAGGACTCCAATCAGATGGGCGTAGGAGGTGGTCCCCACTTAAGTAACAAGGGTCTGGAAGCAAATATGCTTAGAAAAGAGTTCATTTCCACTTGGCCTCCAGGGTACAGCCCACTGTCTGCATTTTCCTATGGACTGAGAAAGGACAAATGCATTTCCTTTTGTCTTAGAAATGTTTACCTTTGTCTTTACCCAAATTTATATTTCATATTCACTTAATATCAGTTCATCAGTTAATATCTGGAGAGAATGAAAGAAGCACCCCTGAACTGGTCTTCTAGCTAGAGAGTTCGATGACTCACAAGTAAGTAGCAAGAGACTGACGCTGACAGGAAGAGAATTAGCCTGGGAATCTGAGGCTGAGCCAGATGAGAGCCACTGGGCTTCTTCGCCCTCTCTGGATGCCAGCGCTGCCCCTTGTCATAGGATGTGGTTGCCATGGTGACAGCGTAGAAAGGAGAAGGAGTAGAGGGTACCCTCAGACAGCAGTGAAATGTCTGCTTCTACGCCTCTAACCTGGCTCACATCCTGAGATGCCCACAGCCTGCTGAGGACATGACGAGGCCCAGAAGGCCAGGCAGCGGCTCCTTTGTGTCCCCGTCGCCAGCGTGCAGGCCCCACAGCGTCGGACTCCTCCCACACACTTTTGGTGATTTTTCTCCCAGGGTTTCAACACCCCCCTGTGCTATCTTGCTTCCATCACGACTGTGTCAGCTCCGTCAGTCCTCGTCCGTTTAGCCCAATCTTTCCTCGGACACAGGGGAGCTACGTGCAGCAAGGGCCGTGTCCAGAGGCCGGGGCTGTGCTGCCACCCGGTTTCCTCCAGCAGCTCATCCCAGCCTGAGCTCTGCTCAGGTAGGATCCCTGCCCCACCCATAGGCACCCAAGTGCCGGGCCACTTCTCTAGGTGATTTATAATAGGGGGAGTGAAAAGTGAAAGTGAAACTGTTAGTCCCTAAGTCATGTCCGACTCTTTGTGACCCCATGGACTGTAGCCCGCCAGGCTCCTCTGTCCGTGGGGATTCCCCAGGCAAGAATACTGGAGTGGGTTATCATGACTTTTTCCAGCGGACCTTCCTGACCCAGGGACTGAAACTAGGTCCCCCGAATTGCAGGCAGATTCTTGGCCATCTCAGCCATAATAAGGAGAAGAGATCGATAAATATCTCAACACGCCAAACAAAAGCTAGTAACGACAGATAAGAAGGACAGCTTAACAACAGGAAAGAACAACCCCAGAACACCTAAGCTGATATGTTTCGATGTGTAGACCTCGAGTGTGTATTTGTTTGTAAAGATTACAAAAGAGACTACAAAAGAATCAGTGACTTTGAAAAGAACCAGAAAAAGTCGATTTTGTAAAGCCAAATGCAATTCGGAACTTTAACAGAGATCTGACTTTTAGACTTCTGCCTAAAGTGAAAAAAAAAAAGGGGGGCGTGGATTTTATATTCCCTTTGACTTGTTCTCCTTAAAACTTTTGGAAATCTTTAAAAGCATTTTTAGAATGAGGTTGTTGTGCTCTGGTCATGTGCCAGGCCCAGTGCTGGCATCTTCAACTAAGCGGCACCAATAACAGCACTAAATCAAACTCGGATACTTTACTACTTTTACATAATAATTCAGTATAAATTATTTCCTTTGTGATTTTTCTTTGACCCATGGATTTTAAGAAATATGTAGCTAATTCGCCACTAACGAATATGTAAAAAAGGGTTAATATATTGGGTCTGAGACCACCATCCTTTGAAAGGTCTGTGAGGTTGGTCCTTGGCTCCCAGATGGACACTTGGAGTTTTCTCACCATTTGAGAACAGAAAGAGGGACTCATTGTACCAAAATAATTTATACAAATAGTGTTTCTCGTGATGAACACCAGCTTCCTTTTGGGGAATCCAGAATTTTGATCCATGCCAAGCACAAGGTGCCTATATGCCTGAGCTCCAGTAAAAACCCTGAACACCTAGGTTCAGGCATATTTCCCTGGGAGACATTTCACGAATCTCATAACCATTTGCTGCTGGAGTGATCGCTTCCTGTGTGGCTCCACTAGAAGAGAGCTCTTTGGAGATGGCACTTGTCTTTCTCCAGATTTCCTCCACAACCCCCTTGAAAAGGGGGACAATTTTGTTCTGTTTCCTTTACTCCACTCTGTCCAGGTACCTGTTAAGCCTTTCAAATAAACTTTTCATCTCTGTTATCACATTTTTATTTCAACATTTCCATTTTTAAACGCAATTTTCATTTATGTGCTAACATTCCCTTTTCACATACGTTGTCCACCTTTGCTACCACATCCTGACCTATGCTTTTCAGTTATTTTATTTTTTGTTGGGATATAGTTGCTTTACAACGTCATGTTAATTTCTGCTGTACAACAACAAAGTGGATCAGCCACACATATACATAAATCTCGTCTTCCTTGCATTTCCTTCCCATTTAGGTCACCACAGAGCATTAAGCAGAGTTCCCCGTCCTACACAGTCAGTGCTCTTTAGCCTCCTATTTTTTACATAGTATGTACAGTTTCTATTTTACACATAGCCTGTAGTATATATAGGCTTCCAAGGTAGCGCTAGTGGTAAAGAACCTGCCTGCCAATCCAGGAGACATAAGAGACACGAGTTCGATCCCTGGGCCAGGAAGATTCCCTGGAGGAGGGCATGGCAACCCACTCTAGTACTCTCGCCTGGAGAATCCCCACGGACAGAGGAGCCTGGAGGGCTACAGTTCATAGGATCGCAAAGAGTCAGACACCACTGAAGCAATTTAGCACACACGTGCACACACAGTGTATATATGCCAATCCCAATCTTCCAATTCACTGCACCTCACTTCCCCACATGGTATCCATACAGTTCTCTGTCTCTATTCCTGCTCTGCAAATAAATTCATCTTTTCCGCTTTTCTAGATTCTGCATCTATGCATTAATATATATATTTTTCTCTTTCTGACTTACCTCTACATGACACCTGTATTTTTTCAGTTAAAGTCCTTACTTTCTAGTTCCAACAGTTGCCTCTTCTCTAGGTCTCCTTCTATGATGACTCTGTTCTTGTCCAGGGGTTGAATCTCCTTTCCTTTTTGAGTGTCTCATTTTTTTTATTTTTTGGTATGCTAGCTATTTTTTGAAAAGAGCAGTTAAAACAGAAATAAAAACCACTGATGCTCAGAAAAGGGCCCAACTGTTCTGTCAGGCTCCTGGTGCACACGCGCATGTGTGGGGCTGATGGGCATGGGAGTGGTCCTGCCTCAGTCAAACCTCTAGTTACCCAAGTCTAGCCTTGCATCTTTCCTTAGATTCTGTTTAATACTAGCCGCAAACATTTTGAAGGTAGCACCAGGGTTTTCTGGGGATTAAGACACCTGCTCTGTGGTATCTTCTCATGCCAGCCCCAGCAAATTAACACAGATAGGAATGAAAGTATCAAAGTACTATCTTTGAGCGGGTTGTCCAGCATCAAAAAGGCAGAGGGAGAACAAAGTTCCCAAACTATTGCAGCAAAACCATAATAATCTTTATTTAAAATCAGAGTCCACAGTAAGAAGCCATCCCATGTAAGTATGTACATGCCTGACGCCCTGGGTTTTCCCATATCCCTCCGTTCTCTCGGCTCCTGGATCATCACCAAAACCTGTGGGGAAAAAACAAGGTCCCAGTTAGTGGACTGTCAGCACTGAGCCCTGGCAAGCCAGGTGACATCTGTGGGCCCAGTGAACTGATTCAACCATACTTTATTCCTTCAACCATATTTACTGAGCAGAGCTGTGCCACACACTCAACCCAGAGCGAAAAGATACAGGGTAAGAGGAGAAGGTGGGGAACACCCCATTGTCTTCACGTCAGGAGTGGCTAGCCAACCCCTGTAGTTGGTGCCTGGGGGCAGGAGGCAAGGGGAGCAGAACTGCCCAGACTGGGAAAAGTCACTGCAGCCCTGCGAGAGGCCTTAGAATTCCTGAGTGGCCTCCCTGGGAGGAATTCTCCACACTGGGCAGTTGAATCCCAACCTTTCAGTCACAAAACCTGGAACATCTACTTTCTGAGCAGTCTGGTTAAAGAGCACCAGGGTCAGAATCAGATTCCAAGGCCTTTCCCAAGATCTGCACAGTCAAAATCTCCTGTGTGACAACCTCCCAGGTCAAACAAACAAACCACCACCACCAACAACAACAAAATAACAAGAGCCCCAGGCTCCACACCTAGCTTTGAACTCAACAAGCTCTGTGAGCATGGGAAATCACATCTCTTCTTAAAGTGTCTTTAAGTTTCTTCCTACAAGCATGGGTAATATCTTTTCCAGGAGTTTTAAGAATTAAACAAGATAACACATGTCCAGCACCTGGAGCCCCCAAGTTTCCAGGGGGCACAGTGTGTTGGTCACTCAGTCGTGTCCGACTCTTTGTGACCCCCATGGACTGTAGCCCACCAGGCTCCTCTGTCCACGGGATTCTCCAGACAAGACTCCTGGAGTGGGCTGCCACGCCTTCCTCCAACAGATCTTTCCGACCCAGGGATCAAACCCACGTCTCCTGTGTCTCCTGCGTTGGCAGCTAGTTCTTTACCACCAGCACCACCTGGGAAGCCCTCTCTCAGCGACAGTGACAATTATATGTCCCCAAACATGAGAAATGTCAAATGTTTAAATATGATTACCAAACATTCGGTAGTAAAATTCCAATGCTACCAAGTTTTGGAGGGGGGAACCCTGAGAATACACAGGCTGAGGAAGGCCCTGGGGCAGAGGTGCCCCCCACTGCCACATATGCCTTCCCATCTTCCTCCCTCCACCCTCACCTTCAGGTCCCTGCTCCTCTCCTTCCGGGTCACCCTTCTCTCTCTGTAGGCAGAATAATGTCGAGGGAACGAGGACGAGTGCCAGCCATGCCCTCACTCTCGGGCCGCGCCATCCCAGCACCTACTCACACAGCCCTGAGGGGCAGGCGGTGGCATGGTCTCCGTTTAAAGGGGAGCAACTGAGGAAAACAGGGGGTAGGGGTCTGCCAATCCCACAAGCAAGTCACACAGCTTGAATGGGGTGGGACCAGGAAAGGAAGCTGGGCAGGCTCTACTCCAGACACCTGAGGGGGGTGTGTGTGTGTGTGTGTGTGTGTGTGTGTGCGCGCGTGCGCGCAGTATGCCTGTAGTGTGGTGTGAGTGGGGTGTACAGTGTATGCAGGGTGTATGTGTGTACTATGTCTGTAGTGTGATGTGAGTGGTGTGCACAGTGTATACAAGGGTGTGTGTGTATCTGATGTGGTGTGTGTGTAGTATGTCTGTAGTGTGGTGTGAGTGGGGTGTACAGTGTATATAGGGGTGTCTGTGTGATGTGGTATACAGTGTGTCTACAGTGTGGTGTGAATGGTGTATACAGTTTATATAGGGCTGTGTGTGTGTGTGTGTGTGTGTGTGTGTGTAGTATGTCTGTAGTGTTGTGTGAGTGGTGTGCACAGTGTATAGAAGGGTGTGTCTGTGTGATGTGGTGCGTGTGGGTTTGCACACATGCAAACACGTGTGTAGGGAAGATCCTGGTGGGGGTGGGGTGCAGGATGCTGTCCTCTGAGAGGCACCTGAAGAGCACCTCTTCTAACCCTGCAAAGTTTCTCCTTCCAGCCTAGCTCACAGAGGAGCCCTGGACTCCAGCAGCCCCTCAGGGGAAGCGGCCAAGCAGGAGGGCAGCAGTGGGGAGGTGGCCGCCTCTTGCACCCCAGGCCCCTCTGCCTTCTGCTCCTTCCGCATCCGTGCGGGCCCGGCCCCTGCGCACCCGGACTGTGGGCGGGCTGGGCCCGATGTGCTGCTGGGACGCGGCCTCCAGGACCTGCAGGGGTCCCTGGCTGCCTGACCCCAGCGTGCTGAGGGGCTTCTCGTCCACAGGGTGAAAGGCCCCCAGCCACGCGCTGTCCTCTGCCCGCCTGGCACAACTCGGGCGGCTGGCCTCCCCCAAGGAGTGGATTCTCCCCCATCATTTCCTGAGTGCGCCGCCCGGCCGGGCCTCTGGTGGGAGACAGTCTGCCTGCACAGGGTCCCGGGCGCTATCAGCGGGGGTAGGCTGGCTGCCTGGGCCCTCAGCCTGGCTGCCCTTGGAGGAGTTCTGCAGGCAGCGCCGCGGGTTCCAGAGGGCAGAGACGATCCTCTTGTATTCCCTGCGGAAGTTCTGGTTCAGAAGCCCATAGACGATGGCGTTCAGGCAGCTGTTGAAATAGGCCAGGAAGTAACTAGAGATAAACAGCCCCTCTGGGATCCGGGGAGCCACGTCTTCGGGGTCAATGGCCACGGCGAGGCCAATGCAGTTCAGCGGCGCCCAGCAGATGGCGAAGATCACAAAGACCACGAACATGCTCAGAAAGCTCCGCACACGACCGGCCCACGGGCGCGCCTTGCTCTCCGCCTTGACCTTCCTGCGGGCGCGCAGCACCAGCACCCAGATGTGCAGGTAGCAGAAGCACACGACGGCCACGGGCAGCAGGAAGTGCACGAGCACCAGGGCCGCCGTGTACCCGGCACTGGCCGTCTGTGCGAAGGTGCACGAGTAGACGCGCGGGTCGTACTCCAGGGACCCCACGAAGAAGTTGGGCAGCAGGACCAGCAGGGTGAGCAGCCAGACGAGGCCGACGTAGAAGGCGGCCTGCCGGCGGTGGCAGAGGCGGTGGTAGGTCACGCTGCGGCAGACGTAGCAGTAGCGGTCGACGGCGATGGCGGTGATGTTGAAGACGGAGCCGACCACGCTCAGTCCCATCACGAAGGCGCTGGCCTTGCAGTGCGCCTCCCCCAGGGCCCAGCCGTCATGGAAGATGGCCACAAGGGTCAGCGGGTAGGGGTACAAGGCTACGGCCAGGTCAGCGAACGCCAGACTCACCAAGAACAGGTTACCTGGAGCAGGAAACAGGCAGAGAGAGTCAGGAGGAGACCTTTCGATCTCCATCCTCTAGAATATTCTAGAATATTCTAGCTTCTGTCCCTCCCAGGAGGGACTCTCCCAGGACACCGATGTGCCACTGTCACCGTGCCTCTGGGGGCCTCTGCAGAGGCTGCAGTGACCACCTCAGGGGTTCAAAGCACCTGGCCGATGGAAAGGACCCAAAAGGCACAGCAATCAGAAAAGTCAGGTCTGATCCGAAGGCAGTTTGGGAAAAGGGGGCTCAGAGCCACTAAGCTGGGAGCGCCCCCAATCGGACCTTCAGGAAAAGCCGATTCTATACCTGTAGCTACAAACAGACCTACAAGGTAGAGAAAGTCCTCCCTGTCCAGATACACATTGTCACCCGACCTCAGAGAAGACTCCTGGAGAAGCTGGAAGACCTACAAGCAGGCTTCTTAAAATGTCTGTTTTAGCCTCAGATGCTTGAGGCCACCTGACTCAGAAACAACCGAAAAGACATTTGTTAGTTCCCTGGGAGTTCTCCAGACCCAACTGTTCCTGAGTCCAGACCTAAGTTAGGATCTGAGGGAAAAGTGTTAGTCACTCAGCTGTGTCTGACTCTCTGCGACCCCACTGACTAGTAGCCCTCCAGGCTCCTCCAAACATGGAATTCTCCAGGCAAGATGCTGGAGTGGGTTGCCAAGCCCTGCTCCAGGGGATTTTCCTGACCCAGGAATCAAACCCAGGTCTCCTGCATTGCAGGCAGACCCTTTACCATCTGAGCCAGCAGCGAAGGGTCTGAAGGAAACAGAGTGCAACTGAATAGAAAGGAGCTCATTTGGACATGTGGAAGTGCTTCCAAGCACTGAGCTTCCCTGTCTCTTGAGACTTTAAATACAGGTTGGATGGTGGAGGAGAACCCTGCCTTAGGGTAAACTGCGAGATTCCTTCCTCGTCTACTCTCTCGGGGACTCTGTTTAGTTAATGGGAGAAAATCCCCCTCAAATTATTTCATGCTGGTACTACAGGCAAGAAATGCACATCTCAGGACCTGCTTGGATGTGGGGGAATCGCCTGCTTTTTCATTTAACTCTCAGCCATGTTCTCTGTTTCCATGGGTAGATTTCAGTTTCTGATTCCACTGTGCATATATGCATGCTAAGTCGCCTCAGTCGTGTCCGACTCTGTGTGACCCCATGGACTGTATCCCACCAGGCTCCTTTGTCCATGGGATTCTCCAGGCAAGAATTCTGGAATGGGTTGCCATGCCCTCCCCCAGGGGATCTTCCTGACTCAGGGATTGAACCAGTGTCTCATGTCTCCTGTACTGGCAGGCAGGTTCTTTACATCTAGTACCACTTGAGAAGCCCTTCTGACTCTACTACTTAGACCTTACTTGGTCTCAGAGAGTGAGGGATTACCTCTTTCAAATCTGCTGTCAGATGACTCAGGAATAATTATAGCTGATTTACACTGTTGTATTAGTTTCAGGCGTACAACATAGTGATTCAGTATTTTTATAGATTATACTCCATTTAAGGTTATTATACAATATTATCTGTATTCCCTGTGCAGTTCTTAAAGTTTATTTTGCACACAGTATTTTTCTCTCTGAATCCCTTATTGCTTTGCTGCCCCTCCCCATACCCTCACCCCAAGGATAACCATGAGTTTGCCTCTGTATCTGTGACCCTGCTTCTTTTTTGTTATAGTCACTATTTGTTCCATTTTTAGATTCCACATAGAAATGGAAACACGCAGTGTTTGTCATTCTCTGTCTGACTTATTCTACCAAGTAGAATGGCATCCAGTTCCATCCAAGTGGTTGCCCGTGGCAAAACTTCACTCATTGTTGTGGTTGAATAATATTCCATTGTGTGTGTGTACACCGCATCTTCTCTATCCAGTCGTCTGTTGATTGCCTCTATACCTTGATAATTATAAATAATGCTGCTATGAACATTGCGATGCATGTGTTTTTTTTTTTTTGAATTAGTATTTTCTTTTTCTTTCAGACATGTAACCAGCAGTGGAATTGATGGATCATATGGACAATCTATTGAATGTGAGAAAATATTTGCAAATGGTATGTCCGATAAGGGGTTAATATCCAAAATGCAAATAGCTCATAAACTCAATATAAAAAAAAAAAAAACCAAATAAACTGATCAAAAAAATGAGCGGAAGACCTAAACAGATGTTTTTTCAAGGAAGACACACAGATGGCCAACAGGCTTATGAAAAGATGCTCAGCATCACTAATCATCAGAGAAATGCAAATCAGAACCACAGTAAGATGTCACCTGACACTGATCAGAATGGCTATGACCAAAAAGAAAACAAATAACAAACGCTGGTGAGGATGGAGCGAAAAGGGAACAGAACCTTAATACACGGTTGGTGGGAATGTAAACTGACGCTGCCATTGTGGAACACAGGATAGAGACTCCTCAAAAAAAAAAAAAAAAGAAATTAACTGTTGTTTTGACGTTTGGAAGTGGGCGCTGGAAGTTGGAGTGACCAGGGGTAATCTGAGTGCTGTAACTTTTTAACTTGACCAAGTCCCTGAACTTTTCTCTGTGAAAATTGCTTTGTCGGTTCTGTTCTTTCTTTTTGGAGCACTCTTTTCCCCTCCTCAGACACACGTAGCATGGCTATTTCTGTGACAAAAAGCCCTTCTTTCCAACATGGGGATGCTGGCCTCCGCAGGGCCCGTGGCCTCCTGGCGGGGTGGCAAAGGAGCTTCCAGTCTTTGCAAGCACGGGTGGACAAAGGCTGGAGCAGCTGGGAGCAGGTGCGGCTCAGCCCACTGTGTCTCAGGAAGCAAGTCAAGCTCTGCAGTGTTAACGTGACTCAGCCTGGAATAACATCCCAGAGGCGGCAAACAGCCTGTAAACAGTGGGTGGAACACATTCGGCTCCTCGTGGAAAGTGATTCAATTACTCTTCCCCATTACTCCGGCTGTTCCTAAAAGGCTGAAATCAACCAGTTCCTGCTGTAGATCCATCTGCCCAGACGTCCTACCGTCGCCAGACTTTCTTGACAAAATTCCAAATAGAGGAATAAAATTCTTGCTGTGTTTCCCATCTCTAAGAAGCCAGGCCCTGTCTAGAGGAGAGTCAAGGGGAGGCTGAGTTCTCCAGTCCCATTTCCTACAGACAGGCGAGAAATCGAGCAGGACACACAGTGTCGCTCGTCACCCTGGGCACAGGCCTCTAACGAGCATTTATCTCACAAGCCTCGGCGTGACTTACTTCCATCGGCCTCCATCAGACAGGCCATGTTAGTGGAGACAGACCTTCACAAGAGGGTTTTGTATTAATATGGATGGAGCTCCTCCCAGTATTCATACACGAAGCACATCCTTCCACATACACAGCCACCACGGTCCCCTCCCTCTCGGCCTACTTTTCCTTTTTCAGGAAATCTAGTCCTCACTGGGGATATGTTAATCTGGAAGACAGCCAGCAGATGTTGAGCTATCTAGTCTTCATAAGAATTCTGCCTCCCTCTTTCCTGTGCCCACTCTATTTTCTAAGAAGAATGTGTTGGTTTTAAATTGTCTCTGCTCTTTGAGCTAAAAGTAGCAATGCAGAAATAAGACACTTGTGGACTCATTTGCTCAACAAATACTGCTGAGTATTTACTGGGTGCTGGCTCTGACTGTGGGCTTCCCTGGTGGCTCAGCCGGATGCTCTGACTATGCTGGGGCTGAGGGTAGTGTGGTAAGCAAGAACGACGCATCTTCTCCTCTTACAAACCTCATGGTCTCACACAGGGGACAATGAAATGAAAGTGAGATGTAATGGGACTTCCCTGGTGATCTAGTGGTCACCATGCAGAGTGGCCAGGTTTGATCCTGGTCAGGGAACTAGATCTTGTATGCTGTAAATAAAAAAAAATCCTGCATGCAGCAACTAAGGAACCCCCAGGCCTCAACGAAGACAGGAGGCGTGCTGCAACGAAGACCCAGTGCAGCCATGTAAATTAATGAAATACAGTTTTAAGTGAGATGCTGTGAGTGTTAAATGATGGAGAAGTTAAGACTATCATCTCTGCAATCCTTTCCAACAAGGTTAAACTTCCCATGCCTTGAGGTCTTCCTCTGTCTTTCACTTACTCAAAAATGTGTGCTATGTCCACTGAGCACCTATCATGCTTGGGAAGGGCACAGTGATGGCTGAAAGACATGCCCCTGCCACTGAGATGCCCACAGTGCTGTTGGGGAAAAAGACAGAGAAACTGCCTTTTTGTGCAGGGAGAGCTGGGCAGGAGACCAGCATGAGGCGGTGAGAACACTGGGGAAGAGTCGAGTCATCTTGGGTCTGAGGGCAGTGGGTGGTGGGGTGGGGATGAGGCTGGTCAAGCATGACCAGCCAAGGGATCAGCTACAAATCACAAAGGCCCTTCTTACAGGCCTGCCTCCATCCCAGGCTAGCTATTTGCCTCAAATGGGATCTTGCATGGGAAAGGATTTAAGAAATAATAATAATCTTCTAACAAATCTGAGATATTCTTATTAGTTATATTCAGGGATAGGCATTTGAAATAACTGAATAGGTAATTTATTAAAAATGTGACTTCTTCACAAATACTAAAACAATGTCCTTTCATATTAATGTAAGCTCCTAATTGGGTTTCTCTGGTGGCTCACTGTTACAGAATCTGCCTACCAGTGCAGGAAACCCAGGTTCGATCCCCGGGCTGGGAAGATTCCCTCAAAGAGGGCATGGCAACCCACTCTAGTATTCTTGCCTGGGAAAATCCCATGGACAGAGAAGCCTGGCAGGCTGCAGTCCATGGGGTCGGAAAAAAAGTCAGACACAACTTAGAGGCTGAACAACAAACAGAGTTCCTAATTAGTCCCCAAATTCTTTGAGGGTGGACATTGTTTTCTTCCAAAATCACATTATTTATGAAAACCCTGGATCATGTGGGTAAATCATACCAGGGCTCAGTTGAAATCTAACATGATTTTAACTTACACTTAGCAAGCAAACAGCATATGCAAAAATACGATGGAGATATTTTAACCACCTGAAAGAATATATTTAAGAGCACAAGCATCAACTTAATAAGTAACTAAAATGCGTATTGCTTTGCTGTGCTCAGTGGCACAGTCGTGTCTGACTCTTTGTGACCCCATGGACTGTAGCCCGCCAGCCTCCTCTGTCCCTGGAATTCTCCAGGCAAGAATACTGGAGTGGGTTGCCATTTCCTTCTTCAGGGGATCTTCCTAACCCAGGGATCAGGATCAAACCTGCGTCTCCTGCTTGGCAGGTGGATTCTTTACCACTCGGCCACCTGGGGAGCTCTAGAAGATGCTTACCACAAAATCTTATACCATAACCATTAAAGCATTCCTTGGAAACTCTTATGGAAGCATTTTATTACTTTAATTAGACTTATTTATAACAAGAAGGCTTCCCTGGTGGCTCGGATGGTAAAGAATCTGCCTACAACGTAGGAGACCCGAGTTCAATCCCTGAGTCGGGAAGATCCCCTGGAGAAGGGAATGGTGACCCACTCCAATATGCTTGCCTGGAGAATCCCATGGCGGGAGGAGCCCGGTGGGCTATGGTCCACGGGGTCGCACAGAGTCGGATGTAACTGAGCCACTCACACACATAACAGTAAGAAAAAAACTGGTATGGCACCTTAATGTTTATAATATGCACTCACACTAACTGACTCAGTTGTTTTTCACAGGAAGCCTTTAAGGCTGATTTTATGATGGATGAGCTGATTCCATTTTACAGATCAAGACATTAGCACCCAGAATATGTGAACAGAGAAAGAGGGGAGGAATAAAAAAGAAAAGAAGAGAAACAGGAGGAAATCAGGAAAAAGAAACGTCAAAGGGATTAAGGGTGTAGAGTTTTTGGTCATCCCAAGAGTGAGAAAGTGCAAAACAGTGCCCTCTCACCTGCCAGCTAGGAGACCAGCAGGGACGTGAGCAAGGGCGAGCCTGGTGAGTGCTGGAGGACACGCTTCTGCACTGGAGGCCACCCTCCTAATCTGCTTTGCCTTCAAGAGGAGGGAAACGAACTGGTGCTTGGAAAGGGCTGTCCTTTGATAGAGAGACTGTGTAAGGTTTTTTTCTTTTTCTCTCTTTTAAATGAGAGAGGCTTCTATCTGACACGTAATAAGCACATAGTAGTCTTTTTTTTTAATTTACAATGAGGTGCTGATATCACTACAATGTTGTGTTGATTTCTGCTGTACAGCAGTGATTCAGTTATACATGTACACACTTACTTTTCTTATATTCCTTTTCATTATGGTTCAATCGTAGGATATTGAACATAGTTCTCCGTGTTACACAGGAAGGCCTTGTTGTTTATCCATTCTGTACATAGTAGTTTGCATCTGCTAAGCCTACGGATAACAGTCTTGGCTATTACCTATTATTGGGATTTTTATATTATTCTCACCTGCATTATTATTTATATTATCAGTCTTATATTATTATAATTACATAAAATTATGACAACTTGATACTATAATGACAAAGAACAAGAAAGAGGCTCATAATGTTGGACTAGGCTCCCTGGGAGGTAAGATGTGACAAGTCCTATAGGCTGAGAATGGTGAAGTTAGGACATTACTTCTAAAGTGTAAACTCCCTCAGAACCGGAACTTAACACCCTAAGTCTTCCTCTTTCAGCCATCAGTATCTTAAACTGTAAGACCTAATGGGGTACAGGATTTTCTGAGTTTTGCAGCATATCATGCTAAATGCAGACACCGAACTTTGTGGGGAGGGAAAAAAAGGCAGTCTAACATGAAAATGTTCACACTCGGGGATACTGAGGACTCCAAGGGGGCAATTAACAAGGATTATGAGCGTTCTGGCTATTTGGCTAAAAGACATAATGAAGAGATTTAAAATGCTTCTATTTTTGCTCAGTAAAGAGAAAATACTTAGAGCTAAAATGTGAAGTTGGAAGGCTCAGGCAACATCAGAGAAGGAGTCTAACGCAGGGCAGTTTGGTTTTCAGCTGATAAGAAGCCCTCCAAAGCCTGAAGGCTCAGCAGCTCAGAAGATGCTTGCCACCAAGGGATGTCTCCAAGAATGCTTGATGGTGGATAAAGCCTGGCTGAGGCAGGGCCACTTACCGGGTAACGCCTGGAGGGCGGGGGCTGTGGGCCCATTAAACATTTCCTCCAGGCCCTTCAGAAGCTTTAGCTCAGGGTCAGCCTGTGACGTGTAAATAAATCACCACTTATCTCCTCAATTCAGGATCTGCTCTAACCTAACTGGGGATGCCACCAGGGCCAGGCTGAAATCCCCCCCAGGAAGTCTGCAGTGCAGCCAGTGGTTCTGGGTGAGAGGTGATACAGACTCTGCTCACTGCTGGGCGTCCAAGCGACAGAGTGGATTCCAGACAAGGACCTGGGTATTCAGCAAGCGCTCCACGTCTTTCTGGGTAATCCCAACGTCAGATATTCCACATCCTTCTTCCTTACAAATTACAGGAATGCCCTAGGTATGGCCATACCTCCACTCACCAACACCACCTCCCCGACAGCCTCTTAATCCACCTGCAGAATAAGGATCCATTGTCAGGCAGTGGCTTCTGATCATCACTGGGAAACTAGGGTCCCTGTGCCGGTGGGCCAGGAACCATGGATGTCGTGGTGCCTTCCGCTAGCTGACAGAGACTATCTCTGCATTACAGTAAGGATACGTTTCTCTCAGCTCTTTTCGGTGTGGCTGACAGTCTGGATGGTGCAGGGTAATGACAGGAGGCTCCATTTTATAGGCAGTTTACAGTGAGTAGCCTCAAGCCAGAATGGGCAAGAGGCATATACACATTACTATATATAAAACAGATAACTGGTAAGAACCTGCCGTGGAGCACAGGGGACTCTACTCAGTACTCTGTAATGGCGAAGATGGGAAAGAATCTCAAAAAGAGTGAATACATGTATATATATGTGACTCACTTTGCTCCCCGCCCCGAAACTAACACAACTTTGTAAATTAACAATACTCAAATAGTTGGAGAAGACTCTTGAGAGTCCCTTGGACTGCAAGGAGACCAAACCAGTCCATTCCAAAAGAAATCAGTCCTGAATATTTATTGGAAGGGCTGATGCTGAAGCTGAAACTCCAATACTTTGGCCACCTGATGTGAAGAGCTGACTCTGGGGAAGACCTGANTGCTGATATCACTACAATGTTGTGTTGATTTCTGCTGTACAGCAGTGATTCAGTTATACATGTACACACTTACTTTTCTTATATTCCTTTTCATTATGGTTCAATCGTAGGATATTGAACATAGTTCTCCGTGTTACACAGGAAGGCCTTGTTGTTTATCCATTCTGTACATAGTAGTTTGCATCTGCTAAGCCTACGGATAACAGTCTTGGCTATTACCTATTATTGGGATTTTTATATTATTCTCACCTGCATTATTATTTATATTATCAGTCTTATATTATTATAATTACATAAAATTATGACAACTTGATACTATAATGACAAAGAACAAGAAAGAGGCTCATAATGTTGGACTAGGCTCCCTGGGAGGTAAGATGTGACAAGTCCTATAGGCTGAGAATGGTGAAGTTAGGACATTACTTCTAAAGTGTAAACTCCCTCAGAACCGGAACTTAACACCCTAAGTCTTCCTCTTTCAGCCATCAGTATCTTAAACTGTAAGACCTAATGGGGTACAGGATTTTCTGAGTTTTGCAGCATATCATGCTAAATGCAGACACCGAACTTTGTGGGGAGGGAAAAAAAGGCAGTCTAACATGAAAATGTTCACACTCGGGGATACTGAGGACTCCAAGGGGGCAATTAACAAGGATTATGAGCGTTCTGGCTATTTGGCTAAAAGACATAATGAAGAGATTTAAAATGCTTCTATTTTTGCTCAGTAAAGAGAAAATACTTAGAGCTAAAATGTGAAGTTGGAAGGCTCAGGCAACATCAGAGAAGGAGTCTAACGCAGGGCAGTTTGGTTTTCAGCTGATAAGAAGCCCTCCAAAGCCTGAAGGCTCAGCAGCTCAGAAGATGCTTGCCACCAAGGGATGTCTCCAAGAATGCTTGATGGTGGATAAAGCCTGGCTGAGGCAGGGCCACTTACCGGGTAACGCCTGGAGGGCGGGGGCTGTGGGCCCATTAAACATTTCCTCCAGGCCCTTCAGAAGCTTTAGCTCAGGGTCAGCCTGTGACGTGTAAATAAATCACCACTTATCTCCTCAATTCAGGATCTGCTCTAACCTAACTGGGGATGCCACCAGGGCCAGGCTGAAATCCCCCCCAGGAAGTCTGCAGTGCAGCCAGTGGTTCTGGGTGAGAGGTGATACAGACTCTGCTCACTGCTGGGCGTCCAAGCGACAGAGTGGATTCCAGACAAGGACCTGGGTATTCAGCAAGCGCTCCACGTCTTTCTGGGTAATCCCAACGTCAGATATTCCACATCCTTCTTCCTTACAAATTACAGGAATGCCCTAGGTATGGCCATACCTCCACTCACCAACACCACCTCCCCGACAGCCTCTTAATCCACCTGCAGAATAAGGATCCATTGTCAGGCAGTGGCTTCTGATCATCACTGGGAAACTAGGGTCCCTGTGCCGGTGGGCCAGGAACCATGGATGTCGTGGTGCCTTCCGCTAGCTGACAGAGACTATCTCTGCATTACAGTAAGGATACGTTTCTCTCAGCTCTTTTCGGTGTGGCTGACAGTCTGGATGGTGCAGGGTAATGACAGGAGGCTCCATTTTATAGGCAGTTTACAGTGAGTAGCCTCAAGCCAGAATGGGCAAGAGGCATATACACATTACTATATATAAAACAGATAACTGGTAAGAACCTGCCGTGGAGCACAGGGGACTCTACTCAGTACTCTGTAATGGCGAAGATGGGAAAGAATCTCAAAAAGAGTGAATACATGTATATATATGTGACTCACTTTGCTCCCCGCCCCGAAACTAACACAACTTTGTAAATTAACAATACTCAAATAGTTGGAGAAGACTCTTGAGAGTCCCTTGGACTGCAAGGAGACCAAACCAGTCCATTCCAAAAGAAATCAGTCCTGAATATTTATTGGAAGGGCTGATGCTGAAGCTGAAACTCCAATACTTTGGCCACCTGATGTGAAGAGCTGACTCTGGGGAAGACCTGACTTTGGAGAAGACCCTGATGCTGGGAAAGATTGAAGGCGGGAGAGAAGGGGACGACAGAGGATGAGATGGTTGGATGGTATCATCATTGTCCAACACGATGGACGTGGGTTTGAACACACTGTGGGAGATAGTGAAGGACAGAGAAGCCTGGAGTGTTGCAGTCCGTGGGGTCACAAAGAGCTGGACACACCTTAGTGACTGAACAACAACAACATACACCAATAAAAATTTAAATAACAAACTCCCTAAGGAGTCACTGGGGCATAATTTTAGGGAGCCGGCTGGCCACAGAGGAACAACAGGAATCAGTACACGCTAGAGAAGGTGCCAGCCAGCTTTTGAGGACAAGAATGAGACATACTTTGGGCTTTTAGTGCTCATGGCAATTCAGTTTCCTGAGATTCGTGCTGATGGTGAGTGGTGCTGAGTATACCTCACCTGGTGAAGCAAAATTAATACCCTCTGTCTCACTGCTTTCTTGGCATTTTGTCCATTTCAGTTCGTTTCAGCAGACCTAAATTAAGTGTAAGAAATGGAATAAAAGTCTCTGCTCTCAATAATTTCACAGTTCTGTGAGGAGAGAAAAAACTCAGAGTGGTACTGCAAGGGAAGTGCTGTGTGGACTGGGCAGGGTCGTGGGTGGGGACAATAACCACACCTTTTCTGATATTAACTATAAAGCCAACAACCAGCAGGAGGGCTGAGGAAGGGGGCTGAGCTCGTGTCTTGGGAGAAGACAGTCTACCTCTGTGTTGGCTACTTCTTTTGCTATTCAAATTTGATTTTGAGGTCTGCAGAAAGAAGGTGAAAGTGGCTCAGTTGAGTCTGACTCTTTTCGACCCCAGGGACTATACCGTCCATAGAATTCTCCAGACCAGAATCCTAGAGCGGGTAGCCTTTCCCTTCTCCAGGGCATCTTCCCAACCGAGGGATCGAACCCAGGTCTCCCGCATTGCAGGCAGATTCTTTAGCAGCAGAGCCACCAGGGAAGCTGAAGAATACTGGAATGGGTAGCCTCTCCCTTCTCCAGTGGATCTTCCTGACCCAGGAATCGAACCTGGGTCTCCTGCATTACAGGCAGATTCTTTACCAACTGAGCGACCAGGGAAGCCCTTGAGGTCTACAGCTGGTGTGCAATTCTTAGAGCCTGAAAGAGCCTCCATTTTTTGGCTGAGCCTTATAGCATATGGGATCTTCCCTGACCAGGGATCGAACCCAAGCTCAGGGTTTTAATTACTTACCACCATGGTAGTAAGGGATTTGAGGGAGATATTCTCTAGCCAAAAAGAGGCAGGGGAGCTTCCCGAGATGAAGAGAGAGCATCAGAGAAGACAGGCCGGGAGCGGGTGGCAGCAGCTCCCGTCTCTGTGAGCCGGAGCAGAGAGCCAGGGCTGTGACCCTGGGGAGTCCCGCCGGCCCTGCAGGCTTGTGCCAGGGGCGCTGGGGCTGGGCCCCATTCTGTAGATGCAGGAAGTGGTCCCTGGACGCAGGGGTCCATCTGGCCATGGTGACAGGGAGGGCGGAGGGGCGGGGAAAGCTGTCTGGGGACCAGGGACATGGCTTGTTTAGGGGAGGATAAGAGTGTGAATTGGAGCATGTAGAGATACTATGAGATCAAAATTGGGAGGACTTGGGGAACAAAGCAACCAGTGATGACTCTCGGGGATCGGGTGTCTCAAAGATGAAGAGAGGAAGGAGGTTCAAGAACTAGCATCAGGTGAGCCGAGGGAATGGAAGGTCCCGGGAGGGAGCCGCCCGCAGCAGCCCACAGCACAGGGCATCTCCCAGGAGGGCAGACCCAGGGGGCTCGGGGGAAATGGGGAGCAATGAGTGATTAACGGATATAAACCGTTAGTCAGACGTCTGCTGAAAAGGAGAAAGGAGTCATGAAGCTAGAAGGACACATAAGACCAAGGAACGATTACTTTTTCTTTTAATCAAAGGATCCCCAGTGTGTGGGGGTGGGGAGAGGGGCAAGAGAAATTGAAAATACAGCCAGAAAGAAGGAAGGAGATGGAGGAAGGTTCTGTAAAAGCAGGAGAGGAAAACAGAAAATACCGGGGTGGATGTTGGCGAGGCCTGGACAGGGGACGGACAGCAGGGCCGGCCACAGGGAGAAGTGCCCAGACGCTCCCGGAGAGCCTGGGGTGCGGAGGGTCCCCAGGGAGCGCTCGGGAAGCGGAGACGCCGCAGCCCACGCTAGGCAAGGAGTAAGGCTCGAGAAGCGCGGCAGGGAGCGAAACACACTTGGCCTTACCATCTAAGTGGGCAGTGCTCCGCATCTGCCTCCCTTCCTTCCTGTCTGCCATGCTCCAGCACCATCTCTGAGAAAGTTAGCCCAAGGCATGAGCACAGAAGTTGCAGACAGGGGAGTCCCCCGTGCCCACAAAAGCACAATCTCACCTCTACACGGCTATGGAACATCCCTGTTATTAACAATAAGAATCTGCCAGACAGAGAAACTGAGTTCATAATAGTCAAGTAGAGGATAATGACAATCGCTAAGAATTCGGCTGTGACTTTAATGTGTGCTGTGTGCCTGAGTTATTGTAAATATACATGGTCTCATTATTACAGCCCTATTTTCTTAATACGGATGAATTAAAGAACTAGATTCAATTACAGAAAGGTCCGAGATGTTTCTTAAAGTAACTCCAAACTCTTCAGTAAGAGGAAAAACAGACGAATAGCAGTGAAAGTCGCTCAGTTTTCTCGACTCTTTTAAATTATATATAAATTATATATATGGGTGTGTGCATGTTAGCTGCTCAGTGAAGTCTGACTCTTTGTGATCCCATGGACTCTAACCTGCCAGGCTCCTCTGTCTATGGAATTCTGCAGGCAAGAATACTGGAATGGGTGGCCCTTCCCTTCTCCAGGGGATATTCCCAAGCCAGGGATCAAACCCAGGTCTCCGACATTGCAGGTGAATTCTTTATCAGCTGAGCTACCAGGGAAGCCGATGAATAGTAGAAGGGGTGCTGACTATTCAAAGTGCTGAAGGCGTTTGGGCATCTTGTGAAGTCTCAGTCTGCCAAATGATTTTTCATGACCATTATCAGTAAAGCCAAGGGTCAAATAAAAACTGGTTAAGTTGCATGATTAGGGTAGGAAAGTGTCAGAAATAGGAAGATCCCCTGGAGGGAATGGCTACCCACTCCATTATTCTGGCCTGGAGAATACCATGGACTGTATAGTCTATAGGGTCGCAAGAGTCGGACACGAATGAGCTTCTGTCACTTTCACGCACAGACGTGGTATTAAATTCTTTTTTCTGGTGCTGGGCTGTAGCAGATTCGCCAAGACACAGGATGAACACAGGGAATGCCAGTGTTTTAACACGCTCATTACCCACCCCAGCCATACTCTCAAATCAATAAGGTCTTTGAACTTCACTAGGAAGGAAGACGAGGCCAGCCTGCCTGCGGACAGAGGAAGGGAGTAGAAGCTTGCCTCCTTCAGGCAAGGGAAACAGCACCAGGCCCCAGCCACCCTGCCCAAGGGAGGAAGCCCACAACACCTCCTCTAAACACCTGGTTAATCTGGGAGAGAGGCCCTGCTTCCCTGGGCAGGAAATGAATCCTTGTGGCTGCTACAAAAGACAATATGATCAAAATGATTTTAACCCACTCTTTCCTGAAGGATAAGCCTCTATTCCAAGGACACAACAATATCCTGAAAAAGTCATTGCAGATACTAAAAGTCACCACTACTGAAATGACTGAGTTAGAAAGTTGAACTTTTCCTTTCCTTCCAGTTTAACTGAGATGTAATTGAGACCCAGCACTGTATATTTAAGGAGCAAAGCAAGCTGATTTGATTTACATACACCATGAAAAGATTACCACAAGAAGTTTAGTGAACATCCATTATCTCAAATAGATGCAAAAAGAAACAGAAAAAAAATTTCCTTGTGATGAGAACTCTTAGGGTTTACTCTCAACAATTTTCATATGACATACAGAGTTATATTCACCATGCTGCACACGGCATCTTATGTTATCTGTTTATCTTAGAAGTGGTCATCTGTGCCTTTAGATTGCCTTAATTCAGTTTCCTCTGCCCTCAGCTCTTGCCTCTGGCTCTACAAATCTGACTTCTTTTTCTGAATTTGTTTTTGAAGTATAACTAACCTATAACAATATGTTAGTTCCTAGCGCACAACACAGGGATTCAATACTTCTATACATTTCAAAATGATCCCTATAAATAGTTACCATCTGTCACCATACAATTACTTCAAATGCGGTTTCCAATATTACACATAGAAACTCACATTTTTGTTTGTTCTTTAGATAAAAAATCTTGGGAGTCACTGGGTCACATACAGTGTTTATAACAATGTACTAGAAATAGCCTTTCTGAATGGTCTGCCTCCTTAGAAAAGCATGATTAAGTTATCTGATTGGTTTTCTGCTATCTTTTCATTTTAATTCACTCTAACATTTGAGTTGCCCCTAAGGCCCAAACAGGAAAATGACAAATGGACAAACGGGTCACTGAGCTTCTCCAAAAGCTAGAATGGTCAGCATGCTCCGATGACCCTCGGGGTCAGAGTTCAGAGACTCCCTCCCTCTGGTTTTGTTCCCTGGCACACCTACATATGAGAAAGTTGAAATGAGTGTATCCAAAGGGAGAAAGACTGCAACACTATTTTGCCAAATTAGTATTTTAATCTTCGTTTAGTCCTACGAAGTCCCTGCCTTCATTAAAGATGGGGGTTATTTGAAAATAATGCAGTTCCGACCAAGTAGAGGCTGTTGACGGCTGCCTTTGCACTCTTGTTTGGAACCAAGATGAGGAGCTAAGAATCCGGACCAAAACTCTCTAGAGCGTTTCCACTAATTTACTCATTGTCTCAGTAAATATTTTCTAAGCATGTGCTGCGTGAACCACAGTGCTTGGCAGGGAAGGGAGGTGTTGAAGATGAGATTCCTGTGGCCACGGAGGGGCACCATCCAAATCTGCAAAAATTGCAGCGCCTTGGAGAGCTTTGACTTTCAGACGCTCCTATTTTCACAGCTCCCTGCTCTGCCAAGAAGTGCGCGAGAAAAACTTTACCCGATTCACACCGGCACTGATGCGCCAAGTGCTTCCCGGTGCGTTTGCAAGAGCCACACGTCGGGGAAAGGCAGCAAACTCAACCTAATTTTGAGTTCAAGACCAAACCTGGGGGACTTGAGAGACGGGAAGGCGGCGCGGGGAGCGGAGGACAGACCGGACGGCCGACTGCGCGGTCAGGGTCAGACCAGAGACCCGGCTCCTGGGAGCGGCCGACGCGGCAGCGTGCGCAGCGCTCACCTGCGTTCCGGAGCTTGCGGTTGCCGAGCACCGAGAGGATGACCAGGAGGTTGCCCACGATGTCCACGGCGGTGGTGACGACGAGCACCGCGGACAGCGCGGGCGCCACCCAGGGAGGCCGGGGCGCCCCGGAGGGCCGCGCGCCGCCCGCACCAGTCCAGCGGGGGCTCTCGGCCCGACCGCCTGCCTCGCAGCAGTTGGCGAAGGAGCCGTTCTCCGGCATCCCGGACGCTCCGGCGCCGCGCCAGCCACGGCGCACCCCGTCTCTCTGCCCGCGGGGCGCCCCTTTCCCTGCCCAGCTCCGCGCACCAGCGAGGAGGCCAGTGCCGAGGCACCTGGACCAGATGATTAATTAAGCGTGGGCAGGGGGCGGAGAAAAACGTAGGACTGAGAGGAGCATTTGGGGTGCAGGCGCTGCTGAAAGAAGCGCGTCTCCGCTTGGCTCGCTCAGGAGCAGGTGCGACGGCGCGCCGCCCGGAGCCCAGCACATGCCTGGCCCAGTTCCGGCCTCAGCGCCTGAGCGCACCGCCCAAGAAGCTGGGTGTCCAGGGCCATCCAGATTTTCAGACTGGAAAAGGTGCTGCTCGTCAGGACCTGCTGATTGGCTGTCAGAAGGGCACTGCCCCTCTAAAGCGAATACATAACTCCAGGCGTCGCGCAGAGATCAGGCAGGCAGCTGCAGGAGAAAGAAGACCCTGCGCTGTTTATTTGCTGTTTACCTGAGAAGTATTGGCGATGCCTCAGCCCTGTCCTCTTTATAAAACCGCGACAATACTTATGAACATCTTTTTAAACATAATAGTGCTTAAAGAGATGTGTGGTCAATAGTAGGGGTTATTATAAGGTGTTTTTTGAAGGGACTAGACCACAAAGAGGAGTGCAGTATGGTTATAGGAAAGAAGAAACGCAGATGCCCTTTATTTAAAGTGTGTGAGCACTTAATCTTATAACAACAATTGCTTGTCCCTCTCCAGGGTAATTTTATGCCAAGTACTGTCTTATCCACTTTTTGCATCACTAGAATCAAAATGGCTGATAATCTATTTGGCAAAGAAGTAAAGTAGCTGCTTTGATGAGAATGAAAAATGGTCCAGTCACTGCTGTTTGGTAGTTTCTTATACAATTAAACATATTCCATTTTTTGACCAGCAGTGAAATGAAGATGAAACATATGTCCACAAAAAGATTTGTGCAAGAGTTGTCCAGAGCAGGGTTCGTTATAGTAGCTCAGACAGCCCAAAGGTCCCTTGAGAGTGGATAAAACAATTGTTAATTGTCAATATGACTCATCAGTAAAAGTTACGGATACACAACAACATGAGTTAATCTAAACAGTATGATGTCGCGCAAAAGAAGCAAGATATAAAAGCATACATTCTTTATTATTCCAATTGTAAGATGTCCAAAAACAAGAAAATTCATCTATGGTGATGGCTATCAGAACAATGGTTGCCCAGTGTGAGGTGAAGATTGACTGGAACAGATCATGGAATAAATTCCTGGGATGTTATTGGTATGTGTGTTCTTAATGTACATTTTACTCTCCCACTCTGCACACACACACACAAAACAGAAACAAAAGAATGGAGAGAGGGACTCTGACGGTGTGATGTTGCAGATGATAGTTAAAGCAATAAATGCCTTGAGAGGTGAGCGCATCTGAGCCCAAGGAAGGGAGATTATTGTTAGGAGAGAGAGGCTTTCCCCCCTGCAGGGAAAATGAAGCATAAGCCAGTGCAAATTTGGACGTGTTTCTAAATCAGCATGAGATGGGAGGGTTCCTCTCTGGCTGCCGTCTTCTCAGGGAGCTCCGGGCTACCTCATTAGCTGGGATTCGGGGGAAAGAGTGTGGGAGACGAAGACAGGAGGCCTGAAATGTCATTGCGGAAAACAGGAACTTTAAGAAAACGCAGCAGGTGTGTCAGGAGACAGAAACGACCCGATGCAGCTTAAGATGACGGCTCAAAATGAAGCTCGTCAGCCTTGTTGGCGGCACTGTAGCAGCAACTGGGAGCTGCTCAGGGTGGGTGAAGAGAAGGCAGAGTGAAGCTCACTCAGAATGTCGATTTGCCAGTGAGGAGCAGCTCACAGAAGGAAGTTGGGGGGCATGGTGGGAAGATGGACCCCAGGAAGACCTTAAATGGGAGAGGATGAAAAAACAAAGGAGGCTGGTAGTCATCGGAAAGAGGCGGGAGTCAGGGATGGGAGGGGTTGGATTTAACGAGTTGCCGTGGGTGAATTTGAAAAAAAATAGTTTGTGATACTGGGAAAGTGACTTGCTTGACACTGAGATTTCTGAGAATTGTGAATTCTATCGATTTGAGGGCTCTGAGAGTGATGATGGGGGTGGATCGCTGGAGGAAGCTTGTTGAAACTGAGAAGATCAATGACTTGAGAAGTTACAGACTGAGTATTATGGCGATGAGAGAAAAGGAAGCCCATTATTTTGGTGTGAATCCCCAGTAAATGAGGAGTAGTGAGTGACAGGGATGAGGGGAAGACACAGCTAGATGGCCAGAGTGTCCAGGGGCATGAAATAAACTAAATTCTCTCTCTCTTTTTTAAAATTGCTTATTTGGGTGTTCCAGGTCTTAGATTCAACACACGGGATCTATGATCTTCGTTGTGGTACACGAACTCTTTAAGTTGCGGCATGCGGAATCTGTTTCCTGACCAAGGGAACTCTCTGCATTGGGAATTGCAGTCTTAGCCACTGGACCACCAAGAAGTCCCCAGAGGCATTTTCATAGAAGGGACAGCCATGTTTCCCCTGTTCTTGCAAGTGCACATGTAACAAACAAAAAGTAACATTTCCCTGACTGTCAATGGCCCCCAGAGCAATTGGTTAAGTATAACATATGTCGCTCCAGCTCAGAAACACTAATAACACGCAATTGGTTGATTGTGTACGAAACATACAGTATTTGCCCAGGGATGCCCTAGACTGGGATCATGCACATATCCACAACAGATATCGTAAGACCTTTGGACATTAAGAATTGGGGTGCATGCATGCATGCAAAATTGCTTCAGTCATGTCCTACTCTTTGCAACTCTGTGGACCATAGCCCACCAGGCTCCTCTGTCCGTGGGATTCTCCACGCGAGAATACTAGAGTGGGTTGCCGTGCCCTCCTCTAGGGATCTTCCCGATTGGGGAACTTGCAGCCTAAGATGGTCATGTTGTCTCCTGGCAAAACTGCCCAGGCCGTGCCTTAAAAGGTCAGAAAAATGTTATAGCCACTTTGAAAGACAGGTTGGCTATTTCTTGCAAAACGAGAAACATTCTTACCACATGATCCATCAATTGCACTCCTTAGTATTTCTCCAAAGTTGAAAACTTATCTCCATACAAAAATGTGAACATGGATGTTTATAGAAACTTTACTCATAATTTTCAAAAATTGGAAATTACCAAGGTGTCCTTCAATAGATAACTGGGTAAAGTGTGGTACATTCATACAATGAAATACTGTTTAGCACTAAAGAGAAATGAGATATGAAGTCATGCAAAGACATGGAAGAAACTTAAACGCATCTTGCTAGATGAAAGAAGCCGATCTGATAAGGCTATAGCGAAAGTGAAGTTGCTCAGTCGTGTCCTACTCTTTTCGACTCCATGGATTATAGCCTACCAGGCTTCTCCGTCCATGGGATTTTCCAGGCAAGAATACTGGAGTGGGTTACCATTTCCTTCTCCAGGAGATGATAAGGCTATATATGATTCCAAGTATATTATATTCTAGAAAAGGCAAAACTATGGAGACAGTAAAAAGAGCAGTGGTTGCCGGGGGTTAGGGGAGAAAGCGATGGCTAGGCAGAATGCAGAGGACTCTTCGGGCAGTGAGTCTGCTCTGTGCGAGATAACGGTGGGTACACGGCATTACATTTATTCAAACCCATGGAACGTACAATACCGAGAGCGAGCTCCAATGTAAATGATGGACTTTGGGTGATTCATACATCTTCAAGCGAAACAAAATCCACCCTACTATCAACAAGGCAAACTAAAGCAAACCTTGGGGGAAGGTTATGATGACAGGGAGGCTGGAGTTATGGCATCCAAGGTGATGGGGATTTCAGAGAGTATCACCTTCAAAGAATTGAGAAGACATTCTAGAAGAAGTAAGCTCAGGCTGAGATACTGGGCAAGAGAAGTGGCGGGAACTGGACTTTAGAGTCATCTCGACTCTGGACTTGATGCCATGCGTAGTGGAATCTGCTGAGGGGTTTGCAGACATCTGCATCCTGCCCCGCTTTTGCAGACTTCCCTTTCATTGCAGACAGGATGTCTGCTTGGAGAGCAGTTCTCCCATTGAGGACCAAGTGTGGAACAGTGGAGATTGCTGCTGGTGCCCCAGGCCAAGGCCTTTTAACAGAAGAGGTTCTTCCCCAAGAGGTGAGACTGATGGTGGCTGCCCACAGTAAGGAAAATTCAAACCCCAGAAACGGGAAGGGAGAGACACAGAGGAGAGAATTCAACATTCTTGGCTGATTTCTTTAAAAGGTAAATCAACATTTTGAATACCTATGGAGGATCCTAGGGTTCCAAAAGTGAGTGGAATTGGCATTCTTGTACACCAGCCCCCAAGTCCAAATGCAGATAGAAATGTGCTCATGGAAGGTCATCTTCCCACACTCCAACAATAATATCCTACACTCTGGATAATACTTGAAACCTTTCCAAATCGCTTTTACCCAGGCCATCTCGTACTTCCTTTCATCAGCTCCTTGAGGCCTGGGAAGCAGGCATGACTGGTCTAGCTGGAAAAGAAAGGAACAGACTCTCAGAGACCAATAACACACCAGGGTTAGTGGCTGATTAATGGCCAAGATGAGTCTGTAACCCAGCTGTCTGACAAAATTCAATTGTTTTATTGAATGCATAATGGCTTTTACTTCCCTAGTATGAAATATGTACAGCATATAATCAAAATTTCTTTAGGTAAACAGTATGCAACATGGTTGAAAGAGCCACTTGCCCATTTACTGATAGTGCAAGAAATAATCGTAGCAGCCACAACTAATGGTGAGTGCTTTCTATGTGCTAGGAGACATTTCGTTTAATCCTGACATCTCTATGAGATGGATACGGTTAAGAAACTGAGATTTGTCTAGTGGATCTCAAAGCTAGGACGATTCCAAACTCTGACAGTTTGGCTCTTGCGTCAGGGAAGGTTAAAACCCTCTGGTTCTTCTCTGGTGGTCCAGTGGTAAAGAATTCGCCTGACAATGCAGGGGACACAGGTTCGATCCCTGGTCCAGGAAGATTCTGTATGTCTAGAAGCAAGTAAGCCTATGCGCGACAACTACTACAGAGCCAGCACTGTAGACCCTGCGTGCCCTGGAGCCTTGCTCTGCAGCAGGAGAACCCACTGCAACGAGAAACCCACGCCCTGCATCTAGAGAGTAGCCCCTGCTCACTGCAACTGGAGAAAGCCTGCATGCAGCAAGGAAGACCCAGCAGCACGTAAAGAGATAAATGCTTGTTGTTGTTCAGTTGCTAAGTTGTGTCCAACTCTTTTGGGACCCCATGGACTGTAGCCTGCCAGGCTCCTCTGTCCAAGGGATTTCCCAGGCAAGAATACTGGGTTGCTGTTTCCTTCTTCAGAGGATCTTCCTGACCCAGGGCTTGAACCTGAGTCTCTTGCACTGGTAGGCGGGTTCTTTACCACTGAGCCACCTGCCGCTAAATCGCTTCAGTCATGTCCGACTCTGCAATCCCATAGATGGCAGCCCACTAGGCTCCCTCATCCCTGGGATTTTTGAGGCAAGAGTACTGGAGTGGGTTGCCATTGCCTTCTCTGAGCCACCAAGGAAGCCCAATAAATAAAATTTTAAATCTTTAAAAATAAAATAAAGCTTCTGGACACCTCAAGAAAACGCGAGATTGACAATGTTGGGCATGTTGAACCCTGGAAGAAGAAGGTTGTGTGGGTTTTGAAAAAGATGGCTTTTATAAAGATCACTTAGAGGGTATACCGCAGCTTAGCATTGTGAAGCTGCCTTAATCTTTTCCTGAAGTGAAGAATAGTCAGGAAAGAGGGATTTTTTTTTTTTTTTTACAACAGAAGAGCGAAAACAAGACAAAACAACAATGGCAACAGAAAACTCCCATCTGGATAGTCTTCCTCCTGTTACCCAGCACTGGCCCGGGGCGGAGACCAGCACAGTGACCCAGGGCCCCAGCTGGGCCAGAGCACCAGAAGGTGAATCCTCTCCACTGCTATCTGCGTGCTCTTTACCTTCTCTGACTTTTTCGCTCCCTCAGGGGAAACATCCACAGGAGACTTACTGTCCTGGTTATTTCAGATTTGAATCAAATTAACAGCTCAATGTTCAAGCAGAAGCAGCTGACCCTTGCCTCAGAGTCCAGTGAACTCCAGGTCTGTGTTTCTCTGTGATTCTACCCTGTCTGGAATGCGTTATTTAGTGTGTGGAATGAGTTTTTTTAGTGGGTTATTTGGGCTTCCCTGGTGGCTCAGATGGTAAAGAATTTGCCTGCAATGCGGGGGACCTGGGTTCAACCCCTGGGTTGGGAAGATCCCCTGGAGGAGGGAAAGGCTACCCATTCCATTATTCTGGTCTGGGAAATCCCATGGACAGAGGAGCCTGGCAGGTTATAGTCCATGAGATCACAAAGAGTCAGACATGACTGAGCAACTAACATACACACACACACACACACACACACACACACACACACACACAATATATATATACAATTTAAATTGTTTAATTTTTTATTTATTGGGAAAAAAGTTTTTATAGTTTACAATTTACCAGAACAGTATATTTTTCTAGTAAAAATAAATTGAAGCAGAAAATTATAACCAGAAAGATTCATGTGAAGGTGTTACACTATGGTTGGGATGAATTTTATTTCTACAGAAGGAAATTTATTCTGAAATCTTGATTCTTTCTTTTAAAATCTGGTGAAGGACTTCCCTGGTGATCCAATGGTTAAGACATCAAGCTTTCAATGCAAGGGGGTACAGGTTCAATCCCTGGTAGGGGAAGTTCCTCATATCATGGGATGCAGTCAAAAAAATTCCCAAAGGTTATGAAACCTGGGGACAAAGGGACTCAGTCACAGGAAAATCAGTTAAGGGACAAGCTATTAGGAAATTGAGGTCCCCAAGCTGTGAGGGAAGATGGTCTGGTCCAGGGGCCAATGTGGATTCCCTCTCTGGGGACAGAGGGCTGGAGCCTCAGCTTGGGTGGGGGCAGTATGTGGCCACCGTCCTGTCTCTCAGGGGCATAGCTGTTTTAGGAGAACACCCAGTGTCTCTGCAGAGATGCTGTCAGCAGACCAGGCGTCTTCCCCAGAGGCTGGCTGTTAGCCCTGAGGGCCTCAGTGCTGTGCCTTTGTCTCCAAGGCCAGTGAGTGGGATACTCAGCCTGGGACAGAATTTTATTGTTATTACTCTTTAAATTATATAAATTTTTATTCAAATATATCCTTCTAGGTGCAGGTCTCCCAGTCCCTTTAAACATATTCAAAATACACATGCCAACTATCTCATGAATGCCTCCCCCAAACTTTCTCAGGTATCTATACGCTACTTTGGAAATTTCTACCGTTCACTGTCTCTCCATTAATACTCATCCATCAATTTTGTTGGTTCCATTGGGACAGAATTTTAAACACCGGTGACTCATTCTAGGTTCTCTCTGTGACTGCTTAATGACAGCTATTTTTTGTCCAACCAAGTTAACTTGCCAAGGCCTGGCCTGTCCCCAAACTAATATCCACAGCCAGCTGAAACCTTCTTAAATTTAAAGAGATTTGAGTCTGCTCTTGTGCTTGCAGAAACAGCTCATAATGCATGGGACCGACTGTATCTTTGGCTCAAAAGTCACCTACACCAGAAAGCCTGGTGGGTCATTAAAGAAGACGTGGATGACACATGGAAAATTGGTTTGTTTGGAAGGGCCTGTCATCAGCTGCACTATTAGTCAGAGGGCAGAGAACTGCCAGCCACCACCTGCTTACTTGACTCCCTGTGATCTGTTGTTGAGGGCAGGGATGGTTTGATCTGGAAAGTGGCCTGTTGTAAGAGGATACTAGATTCTTGATCCAGTGCCCAGGAGCATCGTGAGAATAAATGGGCACTTGATTGAAGTTCCTAAGAATTCACTATCCACTGTTCACCCAGCACACGCCTCTGTTGGTCCCCACTCCCACTCTTGTACACAGAATCCTCTGGCATGCAGGATGTGCTTTCAACACTGTTGTTCAGTTGCTAAGTCGTGTCTGACTTTTAATCCGTGGACTTCAGCATACCAGGCTTCTCTGTCCTTCACTATCTCCCACAGTTTGCTCAATTCATGTCCATTGAGTGGGTGATGCCATCTAACCATCTCATCCTCTGTCGTCCCCTTCTCCTCCTGCCTTCAATCTTTTCTAGCATGAGGATCTTTTCCAATGAGGCAGCTCTTTGCATAGGTGGCCAAAGTATTGGAGCTTCAGCCTCAATATCAGTCCTTCCACTGAATATTCAGGACTGATTTCCTTTAGCATGGACTGGTTGGATCTCCTTGCTGTCCAAGGGACTCTTAAGAGTCTTCTTCAGCACTGCACATTTGAAAGCATCAGTTCTCCAGTGCTTAGCAAAATAAGATTGATCCTCTTGTGGGGTCTGTATCTACAGACTCCTCACTGTCATCGTTTATTCTTACACCTCTTCTTTTTCTTCTGAACCCACATCTCCTGGCCAGGGCTGCATCTAATGTTAACAGTCATTTACAGTAGCTGACTTTATTTTTCTGGGCTCCAAAATCACTGCAGATGGTGATTGCAGCCATGAAATTAAAAGATGCTTACTCCTTGGAAGGAAAGTTATGACCAACCTAGACAGCATATTAAAAAGCAGAAACATAACTTTGCCAACAAAAGTCTGTCTAGTCAAAGCTATGGTTTTTCCAGTGGTCATGTATGGATGTGAGAGTTGGACTATAAGGAAAGCTGAGCACTGAAGAATTGATGCTTTTGAACTGTAGTGTTGAAGAAGACTCTTGAGAGTCCCTTGGACTGCAAGGAGATCAAACCAGTCCATCCTAAAGGAGATCAGTCCTGGGTGTTCATTGGAGGGATTGATGTTGAAGCTGAAACTCCAATATTTTGGCCACTTCATGTGAAGAGCTGACTCATTGGAAAAGACCCTGATGCTGGGAAAGACTGAGGGCAGGAGGAGAAGGGGATGACAGAGGATGAGATGGTTGGATGGTATCACCGAGTCAATGGACATGAGTTTGGGTGTACTTCAGGGGTTGGTGATGGACAGAGAGGCCTGGCATGCTGTGGTTCATGGGACCGTAAAGAGTTGGACAGGACTGAGTGACTGAACTGAACTGAACTGAACTGAGCATATTTAGATACTGAGCATATTTACCACTTCCTAGGCATTGAAATTGAAAGTGTTAGTTGCTTGGTTGTGTCCGACTCTTGGCAACCCCATTCCTAGGCATTGCCAAACAACAACTCTCTGAAGTAGATAAGTTTGCTGTTTATATTTTACAGATGAGGAAACTGAAGAACAGTCATTGACTCATTTTTCCCAGGCCTTAGAGCTAAGAACTGACAGGTCCAGGTGTGTCTGATTCCAAAGCCTCTTGACATGACTATCTTCCTGGTCAGATAATACCTCTGAGATGTATGATGGGATAGCTAACCCTGGAGCCAGACCACTAGCTTTGTGACTCTGGACAAGCTGTTTAACCTCTTTGTGCCTCAGTTTCCTTGAGTATAAATTATAACAATGTAAAGTATATAGAATGTAAAGTTTTAACACGCTGACCCAGAAATGTCATCATTTCACCGAGGTTCTGGAAGTCAGTTGGTCTCCTTAGTGGCCAGGGGGGAAGCCAGGCCAGCAGCAACTTCCAGCCCTCTCCCTTCTCACTCTGTAAGTGTGCTGAGGCAGGTGGCCCACTCTGGATGTGAAAATGTCTTTGGGAGTCTCAGGTGGTTCAGTAGGTAAAGAATCTGACTGCAATGCAGGACACTGCCCGCAGGAGACCTGGGTTCAGTTTCTGGGTCAGGAAGAACCCCTCTGGAGAAAGAAATGGCAACCCCCTCCAGTATTCTTTCCTGGAGAATTCCATGGACAGAAGAGAGTGGTGGGCTACAGTCCATGGGGCCGTAGAAAGTTGGACACGACTAAAGACCCGCACCCACGTCCTCAGGATCCAACCTGGTGAGTGTCCTGAGTGCCAGGCACACACAGACTCACACACACACAGACTCAGTGGAACTGGCTGGCTCTGGCTCTGAATGTCCAGACCCAGATTCTACAGGCAGGAATGATCAGAACCAGTGAAGTTGCAAATGCCCACTGCACACATGTAAATGTTTCTAAATTCCAAACCCTGGAGTGATTATATCTGACCGTCTGGTGTCTAAGGAGGTGACAGTGAGCATCTTACCTATACCCAGAGGGTGAGGGAGCAAGCTTGGAGACGTGACTGAAATAAAACTAACCCACTGTTTTTGATGCCTCAGTCGCTCAGTCGTGTCCGACTTTTTGCAACCCCATGAGCCGCAGCACGCCAGGCCTCCCTGTCCATCACCACCTCCTGGAGTTTACCCAAAGCCATGTCCATTGAGTTGGTGATGCCATCCAGCCATCTCATCCTCAGTCCTCCCTTCTCTTCCCACCTTCAGTCTTTCCCTGCATCAGGGTCCTTTCCAATGAGTCAACTCTTCGCATGAGGTGGCCAAAGTATTGGAGTTTCAGCTTCAACATCAGTCCTTCCAAGGAACACCCAGGACTGATCTCCTTTAGGATGGACTGGTTGGATCTCCTTGCAGTCCCATTGCAAACATAAAATGGACACATAACCTCTGCATGAAGCCTCTGCTCACCCCTTCCGTCCTCACGAGGCACCAGGCACCCTTTACCTCCTTTGCTCTCTGCCCTCCCATCTCCTCTTCTCCATGGGCCTTCTTATTTGATACACTAGCCAGTCCTAGAACCTAGACTCTTCATGACATTCCTCCATGGTCAGATATCTCTTTCTGTTTTCAGACCTTGGGTTCTTCCCGTTCTTGGTTGAAAATGCACGCAGCATGCTTCTGTCCCCTTTAGGCATTACTATTTTTTGTGGCACAGTCTGAGGTCACCCGGACTGGCTGTCTCCTCATCTCACAGAAAACACAAGTAGGGCTATGAACACAGTGAAAAGCACCATAGACTCTTTAAATCTTTTTTAAAGTGATTAATGCTTTAATTTCTGGCTGCACTGGGTCTTCGCCACTGTGTGCGGGCTTCTCTTGTTGAGGCGAAAGGGGGCTGCTCTCCAGGTGGGCTGCACGGCTTTTCGCTGCACTGGCTTCTTTGCCGCAGAGCACGGGCTCGAGATGTGAACTCAGGAGTCGTGGTGCGTCGGCTCAGTTGCCCCTTGGCAAGCGGAATCTTCCCGGAGCAGGGATCAAACTAGTGTCCCCCTGCCACTGGCAGGCAGATTCTTAACCACTGGGCTGCCAGGGAAGTCCTGTAGATTACTGTTTAATTGTCTCGGGTATGCAGGGGATTATATCTATACCATGGGCAAACTATGTTAAGGCCCCTTTAAGCTGTGCCCTCTCTTTTTTTGAAGTTGTTTTCCTTCATTGACTGACTCTCTGCAGCTGCTTCCCCACTTGGCCCAGCTTCTCTTCTCCTCTCCTGATCCTCTGGCCATGAGTCCATTTTAAAGGAGAGAAACGAAACCCTCTACTAACCTTACCTGTCACCCTCATTAACGAAACAGCCTCTTGGTGTTTGTCTTCCTGCCCACTTTGATTCTCCAGCTGGAGGAAGGAAATTCATCCTTCTTCAGAAGGAATAGGAAAGACATGGAAAAATACCATCATAATGAGAAAAAGAGGGAGAAGCTGAACATACACCACGTAGCTGTTATACACCGGAGAGACTGTCATTTATATCCCAGAGAGACTGTCATTTATATGCCGGAGAGACTGTCATTTCTTCAGGGAGTGAAACCAGTTTGGCTTGGCCACAGAATTACGGCTCTGAAGGTACTTTGTAAATATTTTAATTAGATGTCAACAGTTGGAAATAATAAGATCTCACATGAAAGTACTGACATCTGGTTTCTCTTGACTGGAGACTTGTACTGCCTGGCCTGACTGTAGGTAGAACTTAATTGAGGCTGCCTCTCTCACCTGCCCTAAATGGGGCCTGCTTTCTACTGTGTCCCCTTCATGGATCACAGCCTCGTTGTGGCGAAGAGGCTTTTGTAACTCGATGAAGCTATGAGCCGTGCTGTGCAGGGCCACCCAGGACAGATGGGTCAGAGTGAAGAGTTCGACTAAACGTGGTCCACTGGAGGAAGAGATGGCCCCCCATCCCAGTATTCTTGCTGCAAGAACCCCATGAACAGTATGAAAGGCAAAAGGATAGGACCCCGGACGATGAGCCCTCCAGGTCAGAAAGGGACCAATACGCTGCTGGGAAGAGCAGAGGGCATGACTAATAGCTCCAAAAAGACACGAATTTGGGCAAACTCTGGGAGACAGCAGATGGCAGGGGAGAGTTGGGTGCTGCAGTCCGTGGGGTTGCAAAGAGTCAGACATGACTTAGTGAGGGATAGCAAAAACTTCTGTAGGGTGCCACATCCCCACCACTCCCTGTATATTCTTCACAGCAAAGTCCATGAGCTGCCACCCTTCATCATGCTTGCACTGCTTCCTTATGGCCAGAGAACTACATTCAAACGTAGGTGAGTAGAAGACCTCGTGTGCTGCATGCTCCTGCTCTTACACACTAGTTCACTAATCTCACTGCCTAGTTCCCATAAGCACTGAAGTTTGTTGCAGTTTACCTGCTAAGTGTCGTCCAACTCTTTTGCAACCCCATGGACCATAGCCAACCAAGCTCCTCTCTTTATGGGATTCTCCAGGCAAGAATACTGGAGTGGGTAGCCGTTTCCTTCTCTAGGGAATCTTCCTGACCCAGGGTTTGAAGCCAGGTCTGTTGCATTGCAGGCAGATTCTCTACTGTCCGAGCCACCAGGGAAGTCAATGTGTGGCAGGCATTCCGCAATTCCTAATGAACTGAATGACAAGATACATCCGACAGGAAGCCTTGCCTAATGTCTGCTCTCCTGCATTCTCCCTCCTTTACTGCTGCCGCTCAGGAGAGGCAGGCCCTCCTCAGTCCTTCCAAAAAATGTCGAGTGCCCTTTTGAGCCAGTTAGTCCAAAATCTTTTGAAGCACTCATGACTATGCAAGCAGGAGAATATCTCAAAAATATCTTAACAGCACTATATCAGTAGATCATGATAGAGAGTTTCCAGTTGCTAAGTTGTTATAAACCAAGTCTAAGTTAGCTATAACTAGCTCACAGTTTTGTGAGCCAGCCAATTTAGTCCAGAAGCCATTTAATAATCTTTTAAGCCACTCAGCCCTTTTCTCAAGGAGAATTGGCTGGCAGGGTGGGGGCAGGGAGGAGCAAAGAAGACACTGAAAAAAATAGCAAATAATATTGTAGGATACTTGCCCTCGATTTTTCAGTACACCTAATTGTACACTTTAAATAAAGATAATTTATTAATCGAATGAGATGGTTGGATAGCATCCCTGGCTCAATGGACATGAGTTTGGGCAAACTCCAAGAGGTAGTAAAGGACAGGGAAGCCTGGTTTACTGCAGTCCATGGGGTCACAAAGAGTCAGACATGACTTAGTGACTAAGCAACAGCATTAATTGAATAGTCAAATGTGGCCTAATACTTATGTCTTTATAAATTTTCATTGAAATAATTTTAAGCATTAGGGAGAAAATTCATTGTCACACCATCAGTCCAAATTCCCTATGATAGTTAAAAATATATAATTTCTTTCCCAATAAAATTGGCACTTCTTGGAAAAAGCCAAAGAATCCTGAGGCAAGGTGATGGGGTGATGTTAGGACTGGGGAAATAAGGTTTGTGTTCTTCAAGTATCCTCGAGAAAATGTTGATTTTATTTCTTACTTGTGCTACCTCTCTCTTCAGTCTACTTCACCTTTATTTTACTCCCCATTTGGCTCCCTACTGGTTTCTAATAAATGTACACCCTCTCCCTCATTAGTTCAGAACAGTTTGAGGACAGAGTGTACCTTCTTTTTCCTTTTTTTTAGCCTCATTAGTTCCTCACATGGTACCCAACATGCAATAAGCTGAAAATTGCTTCTTGAATGAATGAAAATGCCTTTTTTTGTTGTTCAGTTGTGTAATCATGTCCAACTCTTTCCAACCCCGTGGACTGCAGCACTCCAGGCTTCCCTGCCCTTCACCATCTACCGGAGCTTGCTCAAATTCATATTCACTGAGTCGGTGATGCCATCCAATCATCTCATCCTCTGTTGTCCCCTTCTCCTCCTGCCCTCAATCTTTCCCAGCATTAGGGTCTTTCCCAATGGGTTGGCTCTTTGCATCAGGTGGTCAAAGTGTTGGATCTTCAACTTCCGCACCAGTCCTTCCAATGAATATTCAGGACTGATCTCCTTTAGGATGGACTGGTTGGATCTCCTTGCAGTCCAAGAGACTCTCAAGAGTCTTCTCCAACAACACAGTTCAAAAGCATCAATTCTTTGGTGCTCAGCTNTTGTTCAGTTGTGTAATCATGTCCAACTCTTTCCAACCCCATGGACTGCAGCACTCCAGGCTTCCCTGCCCTTCACCATCTCTCAAATGTTCAAACAACTCTTAACTGCATTTTTACACTTCTGTGGCAGAGATATGGATTCACCAGACTCGATGCTGTTAAAGGAGAACATATATTTGATTCTGCTGATTTGTTTGAGGAAGTGAGAGATGCAAACTGGATTGAGCAGATGGGGATTTGACACAGCACCTAACACCCATTGCTAAATATCCCTGAAGTCAATGGAATCACTGCTGTCCAAGAATTGAAGAGCAATTTAATTTAAATAAAAACCTAATTTCAGAAACAATTCATGGATTTGATGGACACAGATCATGTCTCATGAGTCTGTGCCTGCCTTTAGACTTCAATGCTAAGGATGGATCCCAGTCATTGAAGATCTGTCTCATCTTTGAGGTTGAGCCTCCAGAAAATCTCACTGGACCCAAGCAAAATATATTTGCCAAGATGATTGCATAGAACGAAAATTTTGGAGATACTGTATAAAAAATTTCAGGGATATCTAGCAATTTGTAATTGTGTGTACAGATTTTGNCAATGCTAAGGATGGATCCCAGTCATTGAAGATCTGTCTCATCTTTGAGGTTGAGCCTCCAGAAAATCTCACTGGACCCAAGCAAAATATATTTGCCAAGATGATTGCATAGAACGAAAATTTTGGAGATACTGTATAAAAAATTTCAGGGATATCTAGCAATTTGTAATTGTGTGTACAGATTTTGGAATGGTGGGCCTACTAAGCTATGTATTCCCTTTAATAAAAGGACTGAAACTGGGACACTGAGTATCACTTTCAATATGATACAGGCTTTGGAGTTGCCTCAGAAAATATTCCACTTTCAACAATTTCATCTTGATTGACTAAAGTTGATCACTGACTATCACTAGACCTAGAAGCGGAGAAGGCAATGACAACCCACTCCAGTACCCTTGCCTGGAAAATCCCANGCAAAAACCACTACAATATTGTAAAGTAATTAGCCTCCAATTAAAAGAAATAAATTAATTTTAAAAGAATAAATAAAGTGTGCTCCAGGGAAGAGAAGGGCTAGAATAAAGAAACCAGTTGGTGTTGTTCCAACAGTGGACATGAGCCGTAATAAAGGACACTGACATTGGGCATGGAGTAAAGGGCCCCCTGTGAGAGATGGGGTGTAGAGAAGGAGGGCACTGGTGACCTTGAAGTTGCAGTCTGAGTGACTGGGAAGATAAGGATGACATGATATGAAACAGGTACTTTATACGTTTAATAATGTTTAGTGAGTACATGTTTTTCCCCGGGCATGGGTCTGGAGGCTTGGAGTACTTTCAGGAGCACCACATAAGTTCTCTGTGCTCATGGCTTACATCCTGGAAAGGCACTGTGAGTCTCTGCCAGCTGCTAAAACTAGATAGGCATAGCCCAATCCAAGGGCGAGCTTGAGTTGGCATGACCTGAAAGGCAGACATTGTGTCTCTGTCTTAATAAAAGAGATTTTATGTCTAAAGCAGGTCTCTGAAAATGTTGTAAGAATTTTTTTCTTTTGCTACTTTTTATTATGAAAAATTCTAAACATACAAAAAATAGAAAGACTAGTGGTAGGCTGCAGTCCCTGGGATCGCTAAGAGTCGGACACGACTGAGCAACTTCACTTTCACTTTTCACTTTCATGCATTGGAGAAGGAAATGGCAACCCACTCCAGTGTTCTTGCCTGGAGAATCCCAGGGACAGGGAAGCCTGGTGCACTGCCGTCTTTGGGGTCGCACAGAGTTGGACACGACTGAAGCGACTTAGCAGCAGCAGCAGCAGTATAATGAATACCCCTGCATGCATTACTCATAAGTATCAACTTATGCCAAATTCATCACTTGTGTGCTGAGCTGTGTCTGACTCTTTGAGGCACCTTGGACTGTAGCCCACCAGGCTCCTATGTCCATGGAATTTTCCAGGTAAGAATACTGGAGTGAGGTGCCATTCCCTTCTCCAAGGGATCTGCCCAACACAGGGGTCAAACCTGCATCTCTTACGTATCTCTAAAAGATCAAGACCTTTTAGATATATAACCACAATACCATTGTGATTCATTTAAAAGGTGAGCGATAATTCTTTAACCTTTTTGCTTACTAAAATGAACTAGTCTGAGGTTGCTGATTTCATCATTAAAGAGCTTATGGATATAACTAGAGTTTTAGGGATCTTCTCACCAAAGGAGAGAAAAGACCCAAACAATGTATTTGGAAATCTATATACTGGAGGCTCAAAGTGGTAAACCTGGTTCAGTCCCTGGGTTGGGAAGATCCCGTGGAGGAGGGCAGTATTCCTGCCTGGAGAAACCCCATGGACAGAGGAGTTGGGCGGGAATATAGTCCATGGGGTTGCAAAGAGGTGGACATGACTGAGCAACTAAGCACACACACATGCTGTTTATATCTTGCCACATGGAGGAAGCAGGTAATAAACAAGTAGAGACATAAGGAAAGTAGACCACTGCAGTTAATCCTAAGTGCCAGGAGGAAGATGAAGCGGGGTGGTGTGGTGGTGGGGGGCTTCCTTTCTCAGGAAGAAGCCACCAAAGGCAGAGTGAAAATGGATTGTTTCACAGAGAGAGGCTGCAGACAGAGCAGAGAGCAGGAGGCCAGGAGGCTGGGATAAAGGAGGAGAAGGGGACACTGGTAGCAGATGAGATCTAATCTTGCAACCGTAGGAAGGAGCCTGGAGTGTTTATTCCAAGTGTGAAAGGAAATCATTGGAGGGTTCTGAGCTGGGAAATTAATTGATTTACATTTAAAAAACTGGTCTTGTCTGCTGCATGGGAAAAGTGTCGGAGGCAGGCAAGATAGGAGCAGACAGGCTGACTCATCGGCACTCTTGCAATTGTCGTCCTACCCTTGTGTCACCAAGCAGGACTCACCGGGGCTTCCCCTGCAGAGACTGCCTCCATGTCCTCTATCTCCCACCTGCTTGCAGAAAGACTTCAGCCTCCTAGGCCTTCCCCAAGTGCCAAAGAATAAATTTAGTCAGAGAAGGGAGAAAATGCAAAAATAAAGGAAAATAGTCAAGACAAAATAATAAAAATTTAACCATTCAGTAAAGTCAAGGACCTTTGGTTACTCAAGATAATATTCTGAGCCATATCCTTTGAGCTGTTTTGCAGATATGAAACTCTCACCAAGTAGAAAAAGTTTACTGTATGCTGACCACAAGCCAGCAGACCTCAGACCAGTTAGAACCAGAGAGTTGATGATGTTGACTCCCAGTTACCTCACCACCAACCAATCAGAAGAGTGTCCATGACCCAGTCACATACCCCTCAACCCTCTCCTCAATAAGTGGTCCTTTTCCCTTTTCCCTACATTATCTCTGAGCAAAACCTGGAAGTGAGGAGTTGGTTCTTCGGGACACGAGTCTATCTTTTCCCCAAGAGTCGCTCACTCATGTCTGAGTCTTTGCGACCCCATGGATTATACAGTCCATGGAATTTTCCAGGCCAGAATACTGGAGTGGGTAGCATTTTCCTTCTCCAGAGGATCTGCCCAACCCAGGGATCAAACCCAGATCTCCCACATTGCAGGCAGATTTCTTTACCAGGAAGCCCAAGATTGCCAGCTTCCTCAGTAAAGCTATCTTTCCTTTTATCCAACACTTATCTCTCAGTTCAGTAATACCTTACAGGATGGTGGCAGTGAATGAAAATAATTGGATAAATATGGGAGGTCTTTTTACAAGGAGATGAAAGAGAACCAGCAGGTTTGGGGATGGCTGTGGTAACTTGATTTTAAAGCATTAAGGATAAGGTACCAGTGGACTGGTTTGAGGAAGTTATGGGGATATTTGATGGCATCCATTAAAACAGCTAGTCTTTCCAGGTGGCTCAGAAGTAAAGAATTTGCCTACAGTGCGGGAGATGAAGGAGATGTGGGTTCAATCCTTGGATCGGGGTGATTCCCTGGAAGATGAAATGGCAGTCCATGCTAGTATTCTTGCCAGGAAAATCCCATGAACAGAGGAGCTTGGCGAGTTACAGTCCACAAGGTTGCAAAGAGTCAGACGTGACTGAGTGAGCGTGCATGTGTGTGTACATTAAAACAGCTGGGTTGCTCCTAAACGGTGGATACATGGCAGTGAGGGCCCTGGTGTCCAGCTGGCCACCCCTTCCTGGGAGCCCACACTCCCGGTTCACACCAGCATCACAATCAAGGTGGAATCAAGCTAATCCATGTCTCACTTTCTTCAAAAGTGGGAAAAACTGGAGGTGGGTTTGATTCTGGCTTCTTACTCCCAATGTCCGCAGCCTACTCAGAGTTTCTCTCCATGTTGAGTAGGGAGCAGTAAGGCATAGCTGTGAGAGGGGACTGTGATGGAAAGTAGGAGAGTTTCTCAGTTTTTATGCTAAGTATTATGAAAGTGAAAGCAGAGAGTGAAAAAAACTGGCTTAAAGGTCAACATTCAAAAAACTAAGATTATGGCATCTGGTCCCATCACTTCATGGCAAATAGATGGGGAAACAATGGAAACAGCGAGAGACTTTATTTTCTTGGGCTCCAAAAAAATCACTGCAGATGGTAACTGTAGCCATGAGATTAAGACGCTTGTTCTTTGGAAGAAAAGTTATGACAAACCTAGGCAATGTATTAAAAAGCAGAGACATTACTTTGGCTACAAAGGTCTGTCTAGTCAAAGCTATGGTTTTTCCAGTGGTCATGTATGGAGTATAAAGAAAGCTGAGCACCAAAGAATTGATGCTTTTGAACTGTGTTGTTGGAGAAGACTCTTGAGAGTCTCTTGGACTGCAAGGAGATCCAACCAGTCCATCCTAAAGGAGATCAGTCCTGAATATTCATTGGAAGGACTGGTGCGGAAGTTGAAGATCCAACACTTTGACCACCTGATGCAAAGAGCCAACCCATTGGGAAAGACCCTAATGCTGGGAAAGATTGAGGGCAGGAGGAGAAGGGGACAACAGAGGATGAGATGATTGGATGGCATCACCGACTCAGTGAATATGAATTTGAGCAAGCTCCGGTAGATGGTGAAGGGCAGGGAAGCCTGGAGTGCTGCAGTCCACGGGGTTGGAAAGAGTTGGACATGATTACACAACTGAACAACAAAAAAAGGCATTTTCATTCATTCAAGAAGCAATTTTCAGCTTATTGCATGTTGGGTACCATGTGAGGAACTAATGAGGCTAAAAAAAAGGAAAAAGAAGGTACACTCTGTCCTCAAACTGTTCTGAACTAATGAGGGAGAGGGTGTACATTTATTAGAAACCAGTAGGGCTGTCTCTTATACACATCTTGGATCTTCAACTTCCGCACCAGTCCTTCCAATGAATATTCAGGACTGATCTCCTTTAGGATGGACTGGTTGGATCTCCTTGCAGTCCAAGAGACTCTCAAGAGTCTTCTCCAACAACACAGTTCAAAAGCATCAATTCTTTGGTGCTCAGCTTTCTTTATACTCCATACATGACCACTGGAAAAACCATAGCTTTGACTAGACAGACCTTTGTAGCCAAAGTAATGTCTCTGCTTTTTAATACATTGCCTAGGTTTGTCATAACTTTTCTTCCAAAGAACAAGCGTCTTAATCTCATGGCTACAGTTACCATCTGCAGTGATTTTTTTGGAGCCCAAGAAAATAAAGTCTCTCGCTGTTTCCATTGTTTCCCCATCTATTTGCCATGAAGTGATGGGACCAGATGCCATAATCTTAGTTTTTTGAATGTTGACCTTTAAGCCAGTTTTTTTCACTCTCTGCTTTCACTTTCATAATACTTAGCATAAAAACTGAGAAACTCTCCTACTTTCCATCACAGTCCCCTCTCACAGCTATGCCTTACTGCTCCCTACTCAACATGGAGAGAAACTCTGAGTAGGCTGCGGACATTGGGAGTAAGAAGCCAGAATCAAACCCACCTCCAGTTTTTCCCACTTTTGAAGAAAGTGAGACATGGATTAGCTTGATTCCACCTTGATTGTGATGCTGGTGTGAACCGGGAGTGTGGGCTCCCAGGAAGGGGTGGCCAGCTGGACACCAGGGCCCTCACTGCCATGTATNGGGAGTAAGAAGCCAGAATCAAACCCACCTCCAGTTTTTCCCACTTTTGAAGAAAGTGAGACATGGATTAGCTTGATTCCACCTTGATTGTGATGCTGGTGTGAACCGGGAGTGTGGGCTCCCAGGAAGGGGTGGCCAGCTGGACACCAGGGCCCTCACTGCCATGTATCCACCGTTTAGGAGCAACCCAGCTGTTTTAATGTACACACACATGCACGCTCACTCAGTCACGTCTGACTCTTTGCAACCTTGTGGACTGTAACTCGCCAAGCTCCTCTGTTCATGGGATTTTCCTGGCAAGAATACTAGCATGGACTGCCATTTCATCTTCCAGGGAATCACCCCGATCCAAGGATTGAACCCACATCTCCTTCATCTCCCGCACTGTAGGCAAATTCTTTACTTCTGAGCCACCTGGAAAGACTAGCTGTTTTAATGGATGCCATCAAATATCCCCATAACTTCCTCAAACCAGTCCACTGGTACCTTATCCTTAATGCTTTAAAATCAAGTTACCACAGCCATCCCCAAACCTGCTGGTTCTCTTTCATCTCCTTGTAAAAAGACCTCCCATATTTATCCAATTATTTTCATTCACTGCCACCATCCTGTAAGGTATTACTGAACTGAGAGATAAGTGTTGGATAAAAGGAAAGATAGCTTTACTGAGGAAGCTGGCAATCTTGGGCTTCCTGGTAAAGAAATCTGCCTGCAATGTGGGAGATCTGGGTTTGATCCCTGGGTTGGGCAGATCCTCTGGAGAAGGAAAATGCTACCCACTCCAGTATTCTGGCCTGGAAAATTCCATGGACTGTATAATCCATGGGGTCGCAAAGACTCAGACATGAGTGAGCGACTCTTGGGGAAAAGATAGACTCGTGTCCCGAAGAACCAACTCCTCACTTCCAGGTTTTGCTCAGAGATAATGTAGGGAAAAGGGAAAAGGACCACTTATTGAGGAGAGGGTTGAGGGGTATGTGACTGGGTCATGGACACTCTTCTGATTGGTTGGTGGTGAGGTAACTGGGAGTCAACATCATCAACTCTCTGGTTCTAACTGGTCTGAGGTCTGCTGGCTTGTGGTCAGCATACAGTAAACTTTTTCTACTTGGTGAGAGTTTCATATCTGCAAAACAGCTCAAAGGATATGGCTCAGAATATTATCTTGAGTAACCAAAGGTCCTTGACTTTACTGAATGGTTAAATTTTTATTATTTTGTCTTGACTATTTTCCTTTATTTTTGCATTTTCTCCCTTCTCTGACTAAATTTATTCTTTGGCACTTGGGGAAGGCCTAGGAGGCTGAAGTCTTTCTGCAAGCAGGTGGGAGATAGAGGACATGGAGGCAGTCTCTGCAGGGGAAGCCCCGGTGAGTCCTGCTTGGTGACACAAGGGTAGGACGACAATTGCAAGAGTGCCGATGAGTCAGCCTGTCTGCTCCTATCTTGCCTGCCTCCGACACTTTTCCCATGCAGCAGACAAGACCAGTTTTTTAAATGTAAATCAATTAATTTCCCAGCTCAGAACCCTCCAATGATTTCCTTTCACACTTGGAATAAACACTCCAGGCTCCTTCCTACGGTTGCAAGATTAGATCTCATCTGCTACCAGTGTCCCCTTCTCCTCCTTTATCCCAGCCTCCTGGCCTCCTGCTCTCTGCTCTGTCTGCAGCCTCTCTCTGTGAAACAATCCATTTTCACTCTGCCTTTGGTGGCTTCTTCCTGAGAAAGGAAGCCCCCCACCACCACACCACCCCGCTTCATCTTCCTCCTGGCACTTAGGATTAACTGCAGTGGTCTACTTTCCTTATGTCTCTACTTGTTTATTACCTGCTTCCTCCATGTGGCAAGATATAAACAGCATGTGTGTGTGCTTAGTTGCTCAGTCATGTCCACCTCTTTGCAACCCCATGGACTATATTCCCGCCCAACTCCTCTGTCCATGGGGTTTCTCCAGGCAGGAATACTGCCCTCCTCCACGGGATCTTCCCAACCCAGGGACTGAACCAGGTTTACCACTTTGAGCCTCCAGTATATAGATTTCCAAATACATTGTTTGGGTCTTTTCTCTCCTTTGGTGAGAAGATCCCTAAAACTCTAGTTATATCCATAAGCTCTTTAATGATGAAATCAGCCATCTCAGACTAGTTCATTTTAGTAAGCAAAAAGGTTAAAGAATTATCGCTCACCTTTTAAATGAATCACAATGGTATTGTGGTTATATATCTAAAAGGTCTTGATCTTTTAGAGATACGTAAGAGATGCAGGTTTGACCCCTGTGTTGGGCAGATCCCTTGGAGAAGGGAATGGCACCTCACTCCAGTATTCTTACCTGGAAAATTCCATGGACATAGGAGCCTGGTGGGCTACAGTCCAAGGTGCCTCAAAGAGTCAGACACAGCTCAGCACACAAGTGATGAATTTGGCATAAGTTGATACTTATGAGTAATGCATGCAGGGGTATTCATTATACTGCTGCTGCTGCTGCTAAGTCGCTTCAGTCGTGTCCAACTCTGTGCGACCCCAAAGACGGCAGTGCACCAGGCTTCCCTGTCCCTGGGATTCTCCAGGCAAGAACACTGGAGTGGGTTGCCATTTCCTTCTCCAATGCATGAAAGTGAAAAGTGAAAGTGAAGTTGCTCAGTCGTGTCCGACTCTTAGCGATCCCAGGGACTGCAGCCTACCACTAGTCTTTCTATTTTTTGTATGTTTAGAATTTTTCATAATAAAAAGTAGCAAAAGAAAAAAATTCTTACAACATTTTCAGAGACCTGCTTTAGACATAAAATCTCTTTTATTAAGACAGAGACACAATGTCTGCCTTTCAGGTCATGCCAACTCAAGCTCGCCCTTGGATTGGGCTATGCCTATCTAGTTTTAGCAGCTGGCAGAGACTCACAGTGCCTTTCCAGGATGTAAGCCATGAGCACAGAGAACTTATGTGGTGCTCCTGAAAGTACTCCAAGCCTCCAGACCCATGCCCGGGGAAAAACATGTACTCACTAAACATTATTAAACGTATAAAGTACCTGTTTCATATCATGTCATCCTTATCTTCCCAGTCACTCAGACTGCAACTTCAAGGTCACCAGTGCCCTCCTTCTCTACACCCCATCTCTCACAGGGGGCCCTTTACTCCATGCCCAATGTCAGTGTCCTTTATTACGGCTCATGTCCACTGTTGGAACAACACCAACTGGTTTCTTTATTCTAGCCCTTCTCTTCCCTGGAGCACACTTTATTTATTCTTTTAAAATTAATTTATTTCTTTTAATTGGAGGCTAATTACTTTACAATATTGTAGTGGTTTTTGCCATACACTGACATGAATCAGCCATGGGTGTACATGTGTTCCCCACCCTGAAACCCCCTCCCACCTCCCTCCCCATCGCATCCCTCAGGGCCATCCCAGAGCACCAGCCCTGAGCACCCTGTCTCATGCATCGAACCTGGACTGGCAATCTGTTTTGCATATGATAATATATATGTTTCAATGCTATTCTCTCAAATCATCCCACCCTCGCCTTCTCCCACAGAGTCCAAAAGACTTTACACCTGTGTCTCTTTTTCTGTCTCACATATAGGGTCATTGTCACCATCTTTCTAAATTCCATATATATGCATTAATATACTGCATTGGTAGTTTTCTTTCTGACTTACTTCACTCTCTATAATAGGCTCCAGTTTCATCCACCTCATTAGAACTGATTCAAATGCATTCTTTTTAATAGCTGAGTAATATTCCATTGTGTATATGTACCATGGCTTTCTTATCTATTCATCTGCCGATGGACATCTAGGTTGCTTCCATGTCCTGGCTATTGTAAACAGTGCTGCGCTAAACATTGGGGTCCATGTGTATCTTTCAACTCTGATTTCCTTGGTGTGTATGCCACCAGTGGGATTTCTGGGTCATAAAGCAGTCCTATTTCCATTTTCTAAGGAATCTCCACACTGTTCTCCATAGTGGCTGCACTAGTTTGCATTCTCACCAACAGTGTACGAGGGTTCTCTTTTCTCCACACCCTCTCCAGCATTTATTGCTTGTAGACTTTTTCATTTTGACTAGCATGAGATGGTACCTCATTGTGGTTTTAATTTGCATTTCTCTGATAATGAGTGATGTTGAGCATCTTCATGTGTTTGTTAGCCATCTGTATGTCTTCGTTGGAGAAATGTATGTTTAGTTCTTTGGCCCATTTTTTGATAGGGTCGTTTATTTTTCTGGAATTGAGCTGTATGAGCTGCTTGTATATTTTTGAGATTAATTCTTTGTCAGTTGCTTCATTTGCTATTATTTTCTCCCATTCTGAAGGCTGTCTTTTCACCTTGCTTATAGTTTCTTTCATTGTGAAAAAGCTTTTAAGTTTAATTAGGTCCCATTTGTTTATTTTTTGCTTTAATTTCAATTAGTCTGGGAGGTGGGTCATAGAGAATCCTGCTTTGATTTATGTCAGAGAGTGTTTTGTCTATCTTTTCCTCTAGGAGTTTTATAGTTTCTGGTCTTACGTTTAGATCTTTAATCCATTTTGAGTTTATTTTTATGTTTGGTGTTATAAAGTGTTCTAGTTTCATTCTTTTACAAGTAGTTGACCAGTTTTCCCAGAACCACTTGCTAAAGAGATTGTCTTTTCTCCATTATATATTATTGCTTCTTTTGTCAAAGATAAGATGTCCATAGGTGTGTGGATTTATCTCTGGGCTTTCTGTTTTATTCCATTGATCTATATTTGTGTCTTTGTGACAATACCATGCTGTCTTGATGACTGTAACTTTGTAGTATAGTCTGAAGTCAGGCAGGTTGATTTCTCCAGTTCCATTCTTCTTTCTCAAGATTTCTTTGGCTATTCAAGGCTTTTTGTATTTCCATACAAATTGTGAAATTATTTGTTCTTGGGTTCTCTGAAAAATACCATTAGTAGCTTGATAGGGATTGGATTGAATCTATAGATTGCTTTGGGTAGTATACTAATTTTCACTATATTGATTCTTCCAATCCATGAACATGGTATGTTTCTCCATCTACTTGTGTCATCTTTGATTTCTTTCATCAGTGTTTTATAGTTTTCTATATATAGGTCTTTTGTTTCTTTATGTAGATTTATTCCTATGTATTTTATTCTTTTTGTTGCAATGGTGAATGAAATTGTTTCCTTAATTTCTCTTTCTTTTTCTCATTGCTAGTGTATAGGAATGCAAGGGATTTCTATGTGTTGATTTTATATCCTGCAACTTTACTGTATTCATTGATTAGCTTTAGTAATTTTCCGGTAGTGTCTTTAGGGTTTTCTATGTAGAGGATCATGTCATCTGCAAACAGTGAGAGTTTTATTTTTCTTTTCCAATCTGGATTTCATTTATTTCTTTTTCTTCTCTGGCTGCTGTGGCTAAAACTTCCAAAACTATGTTGAATAGTAGTGGTGAAAGTGGGCACCCTTGTCTTGTTCCTGACTTTAGGGGAAATGCTTTCAATTTTTCCCCATTGAGGATAATGTTTTCTGTGGGTTTATCATATATGGCTTTTATTATGTTGTGGTATGTTCCTTCTATTCCTGCTTTCTGGAGGGTTTTAATCATAAATGTATGTTGAATTTTGTCAAAGGCTTTCTCTGCATCTACTGGTTTTTATTTTTCAATTTGTTAATGTGGTTTATGTTAATGTGGTTAACATTCCTATGCACATTGATTTGCAAATATGGAAGAATCCTTGCATCCCTGGGATGAAGCCCACTTGGTCATGATGTATGATTTTTTAAATATGTTGTTGGATTCTATTTGCTAGAATTTTGTTAAGGATTTTTGCATCTATGTTCATCAGTGATATTGGTCTGTAGTTTTCTTTTTTTGTGGCATCTTTGTCTGGCTTTGGTATTAGGGTGATGGTGGCCTCATAGAATGAGTTTAGAAGTTTACCTTCCTCTGAAATTTTCTGGAAGAGTTTGGGTAGGATAGGTGTTAGCTATTCTCTAAATTTTTGGTAGAATTCAGCTGTAAAGCTGTCTGCTCCTGAGCTTTTGTTTGCTTGAAGATTTCTGATTACAGTTTCAATTTCCATGCTTGTGATGGGTCTGTTCAAATTTTCTATTTCTTCCTGGTTCAGTTTTGGAAAGTTATACTTTTCTAAGAATTTGTCCATTTCTTCCAAGTTGTCCATTTTATTGGCATATAGTTGCTGATAGTAGTCTCTTATGATCCTTTGTATTTCTGTTATCTGTTGTGATTTCTCCGTTTTCATTTTTAATTTTGTTGATTTGGTTCTTCTCCCTTTATTTCTTGATGAGTCTGGCTAATGGTTTGCCTATTTTATTCATCCTTTCAAAGAATCAGCTTTTAGTTTTGTTGATTTTTGCTATTGTCTCCTTTGTTTCTTTTGCATTTATTTCTGCCCTGATTTTTATGATTTCTTTCCTTCTACTAACCCTGGGGTTTTTTCTTTCTTCCTTTTTTAGTTGCTTTAGGTGTAGAGTTAGGTTATTTATTTGATTTTTCTCTTGTTTCTTGAGGTAAGCTTGTATTATTATGAACCTTCCCCTTAGCACTGCTTTTACTGAGTCCTGTAAATTTTAGGTTGTTGTGTTTTCATTTTCATTCGTTCCCATGCATATTGTGATTTCTTCTGTGATTTGTTGGTTATTCAGAAGTGTGTTGTTTAGCCTCCAAATGCTTGTATTCTTAATAATTTTTTCCCTTTAGTTGACATCTAATCTTACCACATTGTGATCAGAAAAGATGCTTGGAATGAGTTCAATTTTTTTTTTTAATTTACCAAGGCTATATTTATGGCCCAGGGTGTGATATATCCTGGAGAAGGTTCTGTATGTGCTTGAGAAAAAAGTGAAATTCATTGTTTTGGGGTGAAATGTCCTATAGATATCAATTAGGTCTAATTGGTCCATTGTATCATTTAAAGTTTGTGTTTCCTTACTAACTTTCTGTTTAGTTGATCTATCCATAGGTGTGAGTGGGGTATTGAAGTCTCCCACTATTATTGTGTTACTGTTAATTTCCCCTTTCATACTTGTTAGCATTTGCCTTACATATTGTGGTGGAGCACACTTTTTAAATGTTATCAGAGAGTTCTTTCAGAAGCAAGTTGAAAAATCTACTTGGTTCCCCAATCTGGCCCCTTATTAGTAAAAGCATATCTATATTTTCCAGAGAAGGCAATGGCAACCCATTCCAGTACTCTTCCCTGGAAAATCCCATGGATGAAGGAGCCTCGTAGGCTGCAGTCCACGGGGTCTCAAAGAGTTGGACACGACTGAGTGACTTCACTTTCATGCATTGGAGAAAGAAATGGCAATGCACTCCAGTGCTCTTGCCTGGAAAATCCCAGGAATGGGGGAGCCTGGTGGGCTGCTGTCTATGGGGGTCGCACAGAGTTGGACATGACTGAAGCGACTTAGCAGCATCTATATTTTCATAATGTCAAACAAGCATCAACAGGAGTATGTTGGATCCCACCAACAAAAGATATCCCATATCCAAGGGCAAAGAAGAAGCCCCAGCAAGATGGCAGGAGGGGCAAAATTGCATTTAGAGTCAAACCTCATACCCACCAGAGGCACTCAGAGAGCTCAAACAAATCTTGTGTACAGCAGGACCCAGAGACCCCACAGAGACTAAGCCAGAACTGTGTTTGAGTGTCTCCTGTGGAGGTACAGGTCAGCAGTAGACTTCTGCAGGGGCAGGGGCTCTGGGTGCAGTAGACCTGGGTGTGGCATAAGCCCTCTTGGAGGAGGTTGCCATTAACCCCACCATAGAGCCACAGAACTTACACAGGACTGAGGAAACAGACTCTTGGAAGGCACAAAATATACCTTGTGTGCATGAGGACCCAGGAGCCAGGGGCAGGGACCCCACGAGAGACTGACCTAGACTTGCCCATGCGTGTCCAGGAGTCTCTGGTGGAGGCGTTGGTTGGCAGTGGCCTGCTGCAGGGTTGGTGGCACTGTGTGCAGCAATGCCTGCTTGGGACCTTTTGAAGGAAATCACCATTTTCTTCATTACCTCCACCATAGTTTGGTCTCAGGTCAAACAATAAGGAGGGAACACAGCCCTGCCCATCAATAGAAAATTGAATTAAAGATTTACTGAGCATGGCCCTGCCCATCGAACAAGACCCAGTTTCCCCTTCAGTCAGTCTCTCCCATCAGGAGCTTCCATAAGCTGCTTATCCTTCTCCATCAGAGGGAAGACACACTGAAAACCACAATCACAGAAAACTAACCAATCTGATCACATGGACCACAGCCTTGTCTAACTCAATGAAACTATGAGCCATGCCGTGTAGAGCACTCAAGATGGACGGGTCATGGTGGAGAGTTCTGACAAAATGTGGTCCAGTGGAGAAGGGAATGGCAAACCACGTCAGTGTTCTTGTCTTGAGAACTCAATGAACAGTATGAAAAGGCAAAAAGATACGACACCAAAAGATGAACTCCCCAGGTCAGTAGGTGTCCAATATGCTACTGAAGAAGAGTGGAGAAATAACTCCAGAAAGAATGAAGAGATGGAGCCAAAGCAAAAACAGCACCCACTTGTGGATGTGACGGGTGATGGAAGTAAAGTCCGATGCTATAAAGAGCAATATTGCATAGGAACCTGGAATGTTAGGGCCATGAATCAAGGCAAATTGGAAGTGGTCAAACAGGAAATGGTAAAAGTGAACACTGACATTTTAGGAATAAGTGAACTAAAATGGACTGGAATGGGTGAATTTAACTCAGATGACCATTATATCTACTACTGTGGGCAAGAATCCCTCAGAAGAAATGGAGTAGCCATCATAGTCAACAAAAGAGTCTGAAATGCAGTACTTGGATGCAACCTCAAAAACAGCAGAATGATCTCTGTTTGTTTCCAAGGCAAACCATTCAATATCATGGTAATCCAAGCCCATGCCCCGACCAATAACACTGAAGAAGCTGAAGTTGAATGGCTCTATGGCCTACATGACGTTCTAGAACTAACAGCCATAAAAGATGTCCTTTTCATTATAGGGGGCTGGAATACAAAAGTAGGAAGCCAAGAGATACCTGGAGCAACAGGCAAATTTGGCCTTGGAGTACAAAATGAAGCAGGTCAAAGGCTGATAGAGTTTTGCCAAGAGAATGCACTGGTCACAGCAAACACCCTCTTCCAACAACACAAGAGAAGTCTCTACACATGGACATCACCAGATGGTCAATACCTAAATCAAATTGGACATCACCAGATGGTCAATATCTAAATCAAATTGGTTATATTCATTGCCAAAGATGGAGATGCTCTATACAGTCAGCAAAAACAAGACTGGGAGCTGACTGTGGCTCAGATCATGAACTCCTTATTGCCAAATTCAGACTGAAATTGGAGAAAGTAGGGAAACCCACTAGACCATTCACGTATGACCTAAATCAAATCCCTTATGATTATACAGTGGAAGTGACAAATAGATTCAAAGGATTAGATCTGATAGAGAGAGTGCCAGAAGAACTATGGATGTAGGTTCATGACATTGAATAGGAGGCAGTAACCAAGACCATCCCCAAGAAAAAGAAATGCAAAAAGGCAAAATGGTTGTCTGAGGAGGCCTTACAAATAGTTGAGAAGAGAAGCATAAGACAAAGGAGAAAAGAAAATATATATCCATTTGAATGTAGAGTTCCAAAGAATAGCAAGGAGAGATAAGAAAGACTACCTCAATGATCAATGCAAAGAAATAGAGGAAACAATAGAATGGGAAAAGATCTCTTAGAGATCTCTTCAAGAAAATCAGAGATATCAAGGGAACATTTCATGCAAAGATGGACACAATAAAGGACAGAAATGGTATGGACCTAACAGAAGAGATTAAGAAGAGGTGGCAAGAATACACAGAAGAACTATACAAAAAAGATCTTCATGACCCACATAATCATGATGGTATGATCACTCACCTAGAGCGAGACATCCTGGAATGCAAAATCAAGTAGGCCTTAGGAAGCAACACTACAAACAAAGCTAGTGGAGGTGATGGAATTCCAGTTGAGCTATTTCAAATCCTGAAAGATGATGCTGTGAAAGTGCTGCGCTCAATATCACAGCATATTTGGAAAACTCAATAGAGGCCACAGGACCAGAAAAAATCCATTTTTATTACAATCCCAAAGAAAGGCAATGCCAAAGAATGCTCAAACTACCACACAATTGCACTCATCTCACATGCTATTAAAGTAATGCTCAAAATTCTCCAAGCTAGGTTTCAACAGTACCTGAACCGTGAACTTCCAGATGTTCAAGCTGGATTTAGAAGAAGCAGAGGAACCATAGATTAAATTGCCAATATCTGTTGGATCATCAAAAAAGCAAGAAATTTCCAGAAAAATATCTACTTATACTTTATTGACTACGCTAAAACCTTTGACTGTGTAGATCACATCAAACTGTGGAAAATTCTTCAAGAGATGGGAATACCAGACCACCTGACCTGCCTCCTAAGAAACCTGTATGCAGATCAAGAAGCAGCAGTTAGAACTGGACATGGAACAACAGACTGGTTCCAAATCGGAAAAGGGGTACGCCAAGGTTATATATTGTCACCCTGCTTATTTAACTTATATGCAGAGTACATCATGTGAAATGTCAGACTGAATGAAGCACAAGCTGGAATCAAGATTGCTGGGAGAAACATCAATAACTTCAGATATGCAGATGACATCACCCTTATGGCAGAAAGTGAAGAACTAAAGAACCTCTTGATGAAAGTGAAAGAGGAGAGTGAAAAAGCTGGCTTAAAACTCAACATTCAGAAAACTAAGAGCATGGCATCTGGTCCCATCACTTCGTGGCAAATAGATGGGGAAACAGGGAGAGGCTTTATTTTGCGGGGCTCAAAAATTGTGGCTGCAGCCATGAAATTAAAAGACTCTTGCTCCTTGGAAGAAAGGCTATGACCAACATAGACAGCATATTAAAAATCAGAGACATGACTTTGCCAACAAATGTCTGTCTAGTCAAAGCTATGGTTTTTCCAGTAGTCATGTATGGATGTGAGAGTTTGACTATAAAGAGAAAGCTGAGCTCCAAAGAATTGATGCTTTTGAACTGTGGTGTTGGAGAGACTTTTGAGAGTCCTTTGGACTGCAAGGAGATCCAATCAGTCCATTCTAAAGGAAATAAGTCCTGAATATTCATTGGAAGCACTGATGCTGCAGCTGAAACTCCAATACTTTGGCCACCTGGTGCGAAGAACCGACTCATTGGAAAAGAGCCTAATGCCGGAAAAGATTGAAAGCAGGGGACGACAGAGAATGAGATGGTTGGATGGCATCACCGATGCGCTGGACATGAGTTTGAGTAAACTCTAGGAGTTGGTGATGGACAAGGAAGCCTGGTGTGCTGCAGTCCACGGGGTAGCAGAGTGGGACATGACTGAGCAACTGAACTGAACTGAACTTGCCTTCTTACAAAGAGATGGAGCTTTATTGTGGGCTCTTCTGCCCCCTGGTGGTAGAGAAGGAAAAATACAAGCAGTGGAGTCTAGGAGATTGGAAGGTATGCCCTGTCACTATGTCCTGGAGCCTACACCGACCTTGTGAGAAACGGTGTCCACAAAGGGCGAGAGCAACACACAGACAGCAACACACACACAGATGAAATACCTTGCCTGTCGCAAGAAATGCAAGAGACTCAGGCTCAATCCCTGGGTTGGGAAGATCCCCTAGAGAAGGAAACAGCCCCCAGCTCCAGTGTCCTTGCCTGGAACATTTCCTGGACAGCCAAGCCTGGCTGGAATAGTCCAGGGGTGCAAAGAGCCGGACACAGCTGAGCAACTGAGTACACACTCACTCATGTTAAACAGCTTTGTTCACTTCTAAGCGGTCAGCACTTCTGTTAGTGCAAGAATGACCAGAAGATAAAAAAGACTCCTATTGTATCTGCATCTTTGTCACCAGTATTTTGTAATAAAAAGCTGGAGGATGGTCTCAAACTTCCCAGTTACCCTACTGGCCAGGAGGACTAATCTATATCTCTGGGGCATCTTGCGGGGGTGGCTGGGGGAGAGTGGTCCTAAGCTGCAGTAGCCAAAACAAAAATTTTTGAAGTTTCATAATCTATTATAAAAACACAAGTGACTGCTACATTCTAATGCACTAATATATCACTATGTTTAACATAAAAATGATATTTACCTCAAATCTCTGAATAAAATGAATTCTGTAGAAGGATTCACCACCTTTATTCAAAGCATCTTATCCCCCGTGACCTTGGGCCCAAGGGTCCCCAGTGTCAAGGGCAAAGAGGTCATGGTGACCTCATGGGGCCAGACTCTTCTGGTTCCAACCCCATCCCTCCTGTTTTCCATCCATCTCACACTGGCAGATTAACTCACATCTCTGAAACCCAGTTTTCTTATCTGTAAAAGCAACATGAAGCGCTGAGCTCTGGAGAGAGAGTCAGACCTGTCAAGAATGGTGAAAGGATTGTTTACACGGTATTTTACAAGTTGCCAAACATTCCCGTGAGTTACTTTATGTGGGAACTTGGGCCCCTTGATGCGGAAGAGAGTTAGAAACCTCAGTTTGTGCCTGGAGGGGCTTTGTGCTTATAGGCAAGGGACTTAACCCCTGAGAGCATCCAAGAGCTCCCAAGGGGTAAGTTATGAGTGAAAGACCCAGGACAAAGACATTGCAGGTGATTGGGATAACTAAGCGCAACTTACCCCTCCCCTTCATGAGGGCTTCCCAGGTGGAGCTAGTGGAAACGAACCTTCCTGCCAATGCAGGAGGCAGAAGGGATGCGGGTTCCATCCCTGGATCGGGAAGATCCCCTGCAGAAGGGCACGGCAACCCACTCCAGCATTCTCGCCTGGAGCATCCCGTGGACAGAGCAGCCTGGCTACAGTCCCTGGGGTCGTAAAGAGCCAGACACGACTCAGAGGCTAAACAAGGACAACGGCACACACAGTAGTGGCTGACTCATGGGACAGGAGGGGCTCCTGCAGGTGTTTGTGGTTGCCAGGCCACAGGGAAACAGGCTCAGAGGGGGCCCCTCCGTCAGAGTGCCTTCCTATCCCCCAGTGGGATATCCAGGATTTCAATCTGGATGATGATTCCAGATCCAGCTGTATTTTCACTATTCTCCAATAAGGTTCTCCTGGGATTGGGGCTGTGCATTTTATAGTAATTCCTCAAGCCCCTGGCGTGGGCCCACAGGGATCAGGGCTCACGCAGTATTCCCAAATATAATCAGCAAAGCCTCTCTGGCTAATTACTTCTGGTTCAAGAAATAATGCACTATTGTTTCCTAGAGAGGTTGGCGGATACAGAAGACCCCATCTAGTGGAACTTCTCCCTGGGACTAGGCAGTCCTCTCAGGTGTCTTAAGCTATGGTAGGGAACCAGCATCACCGTTCTGACACCTAATACCTGCCCAGGCTCAACAGAGTTACAAAAAGTAAAAGCAGAAAAAGATGGTAGATCGTTTTCTCCAAATATAAAAGAACACTGAGGCCCACGGAGTCTGGAGCCCTGACCCACACTCCTATGCCTTTGTGATCTGTCTACATCATGGCCAGAGCCTTCCTCATCAGGGCTCCACCAAGCCCACCAAGCCCAGCCGCTACCGCTGTCAGCAGCCCCCTCAGCCACCATATGTCCACATGTTAAGTGTGTGCCCCAGCCCCTCCAAGTCCCTAAGCTGAAGCAGAGAGAAGTTTCAAAAATGCAGATCTCATCAGATCATACCCTTGCTTAAATCCTTAATGACTTTCCAACCAAAATCTTCACAAAGCAAAATTCCAATCATACCCTATCTCACCCTTTTCTACATCTCCAGTCTTTCCCCACACCCTCTCCATCTTTCTCTGCACGCCAGACATGTTAACCTTTTGCTATTCTTCCCACCTCCGGGCCTTTCCATGTGATGTGTCTTTTGCCTGGAAGCTTCTCTGTGGCCCTCCACTTTCTATATCATCTAGGTCTCAGCTTGTGTAGCTTTCCCAGGAAAACCTCCCACAAACCTATAGACCCTAGGTGATGTCAGACCTCTCTCTCCACCTCCTCACAACATCTTGGATTTTTCTTTCATGGTATCATCACAACTGGAGGGAATCATTTAAGTAGCTGTTTAACGTTTGCTGACATGCTATGAGTGTGCATGATGCCACCAGAGTGAGCACCCCTGGGCCTGGGGTGGGTGGCACTGTACAATGCAGTTTGGACAGGCAAGCTAGAGCTTCTGCACAGGGTGCAGAAGTGATCCGGGGAGGGGAGAGAAGGTGCCAGATCATGAGGGCAAGGGCAAGCTCAGCAGTCATTGTGTATTTGTGCACAGAACTCTGGGAATTCCAAGAATTCTAAATTCAAGCCAGGATTTCTGGGTTAACTTGAAAGCAAATAAACCATCTGATGTAATGATTTGTTACTTGATTTATAATCATTAAATGGACACAGGCCATTGGAAAAAGACCCTGATGCTGGGAAAGGTTGAAGGTGAAAGGAGAAGAGGGCGGCATAGGATGAGATGGTTAGATAGCATCATTGACTCAATGGACATGAATTTGAGCAAACTCTGGGGGATAGTGGAGAACCGAGAGGACTGGCAGGCTGCAGCCCCTGGGGTTGCAAGGCTGAGCACCAACAACAATGCAGATCTCAGTTTGTATTCTAGCCCAAAGGCTGATGACAGGATTTGTTAAATGAGTAGATTTTATCCCTGGATCTCAGCATTTACCACATGGAGTGACTGGATGAAAAAAATGCATGTCTGGTTCATGCAAATCAATTTCCTCAATAGCAAATGCATTTTATTTATTTATTTGATATTTAAGTAAAAGGAAGATCCAGCTGCCAAATGTAAGGGCAGCTCTGACTTGAATGTGTCCTTTCCATGATTCAATAAGAAATACAATTAGTCACAAGAGCTAATATTTATTGGGCCCTTGTGTTCAAGCACTGTTTTAATCCCTTTACGTGGATTGATCCTATGAAACACGTATTGTTATAATCTTCACCTCACAGATGAAAAAAAAAATGAGATTCAGGGAAGTTAAGTGACTTGCCTAAGGTCACGCAGCTAGAAAACAGCAAAGCTAGAATTAAGTTCCCAGCATTCTGGGTTATATATTTTGTAATGTAATTTGTGCAGAAGTCCAAGTCCTCCTGTGCTGCCCCCTGCCCCGCCGCCCCGCCTCTGCCCTCCAAAATAGCGATCTCTGGGAGCTCTTGGAGTCTTAAGTCTGGACGCCACACTCCCTAATGCTGAGTGCCTTTGCAATGGGTGAGAAATAATTGGGGATTGAATCTGGAGTTTAGTTAGCCAGACGACTAATACCACTAACACCCGCACCCCTGGAAAGTATTTCATCTGATTTTTACATTCAGTCTGTTCCTGCTGCCTTATCGGAAGGCAGAGATAAGATAAAGAACATCTCATTTATTTTCAACAATGAAGGTTATTGGATTTTCCCTTAATAATAAATGATATCAAGGGACCCAGATTGGGGAGAGGGGAATCAAAGTTCCCTAAAGGTGAATTTTTTACATGCTGTAAACTTTAATTAGCAAATACACTGACTGCCTGAAAATGCTCTAGTCCTCCTGAGTAGAGCTTTATTGTTAGAATGGAAAAACCCAAGTCCCAAAGTGAAAGCAGAGAAGTCCTTTCCTGTTCTCAGGCAGTAGGCTCACTGGTTGTTGCTCCAGGGACCCCCAGGGGGCAGTCTAACCGATAGGGATGGAGAGGGAGAAGTAGGACTAGGGACCGAAGGGAGGAAAGCCTGGAGGTGGACGCAGAGTGTGGAGCCTCCAGAGTATTAACTCCCCAGCTACATATTTTCAAAAGATGCTCATGTTCTCTGTTGTAGGTGGGCGGGGTGAAAGGGAGACCATTACTAAGGTCATGCTCAGTATCAAATTACTATATGCCCTATCCCAGGAGACATTCAGAAGCCCCTGCTATAGGAAGGGTTCAGGTAGTGTCAATATTAATCAACAATTAATAAATGACAAAAAATATTTTTTAGTATTTTATTTTAGTAATCTCTGCAGCATTATTCATAACAGCAAAAAAAATGGAAACACCTTTCGAACTCTGTAACTGGTGCTCAGTAAATATCAATTCTCTTTTCCTCCTCCATTCTCATCCTGATCTTCCCTTCCAAACTTACAAACCTGTATTTCACAGGGTCCTTATGAGAATAAAATGAATTAAACACTTCTCTGCTCAGTACAGCTGCCGTTCACTAGTAACCACGATTTACTGAAATGAAGTAATGTAACAGTTGCCAGCAGGCGGTATAAGTTTAACAGTTTGCTAAGCAAAACAAAAATGGTTGGAACATGGCTAAACGAAAAGGACAATGCTCCCCCTTCCCAGGCTTCTGTGGCTGTGTCCCAAGTCAGAGTGATGGAAAGAAACCAGACTGCAAACTTGGGATAGTCCCAGTGCTTTCAAAGCAGGTAAAAAAAATCCAGGCTTTGCCATCAGTATTCCTGAAATAAAGTCCACGCAGTTCTCGGAGGAGAGTTACTTCTGGATCAGAAATTGGCTGCCTTCTCAAACGGTCATTCAGAAGGCACCTTGTTCTGCGCTACAAGCCCTGGTTGTCCCGTGACCAAATCTTACGTGCTCCCTGAGACAGCCGCCTTGTGTTTCCCCTCTGCTTGCCCTCCCACCCTACCGCACAGATGCCTTCTCCTTTGCTCTCATATAGCCTTCTTTGGTGAGTAGGTCACATGGGCCTGGACTTGGGAAGCCTGAAAGTAGATTCTGGCCTTGTAATGATCCAGCTTATGCAACTGACCCTCAGCAAGCCATTGGCCTCTCTGTGCTCTCTCTATCTGCAAAACAGTAATGCTTTGGGGTTTCCCTGGCCGTCCAGTGGTTAAGACTCCATTCTTCCACTGCAAGGGGCATGGGTTTGATCCCTGATCAGAGAAGTAAAATCCACGTGCCACATGCCATGCACAGTGCTGCAAAACACACACACACACACACACACACACACACACACACACAGTAATAGTCTGGTCATTGTGTGATTGCTATGTCTGAGATTCTCTTTCCTGAAATGTTCACTGAACCCTCCCATTTCCTCCCCTCCAGTTAGCATTACCCTAGTTGTGTTATCTCTCTGTTAAAGCACTATGGATGCCTTGGTTTTATCTTTTGTTCCCACATTCCTGGATCTCAGTCTCTTTATTGGCTGTGATGCTCAAGAAAGCTTGATGAATGAATGAATGAATGAGAAAACAGTAAAAGGTATGATGCTCGAAAGCAGTCAAACTTATGTATAAAAGTCCAGAGAGCTAAGAGCTCAATATCTGTGGGCCTGTTGCAGCCATAAGAACTAAAGAGCCTCTTGATGAAAATGAAAGAGGAGAGTGAAAAAGTTGGCTTTAAACTCAACATTCAGAAAACTAAGATCAAGGCATCTGGTCCCATCACTTCATGGTAAATAGATGGGGAAACAATGGAAACAGTGACAGACTTTATTTTGTGAAAGTCACTCAGTCGTGTCCGACTCTTTGTGACCCCATGGACTATAGCCTACCAGGCTCCTCCATCCATGGGATTTTCCTGGCAAGAATACTGGAGTGGGTTGCCATTTCCTTCTCCAGGATATCTTCCTGACCCAGGGATTGAACCCAGGTCTCCCACATTGTAGACAGATGCTTTACCATCTGAGCCACCAGGGACTTTATTTGGGGGGGGGGCCTCCAAAATCACTGCAGATGGTGACTGGAGCCATGAAATTAAAAGACACTTACTCTTTGGAAGAAGGACAGCATATTAAAAAGCAGAGACATTACTTTGCCAACAAAGGTCCGTCTAGTCAAAGCTTTGGTTTTTCCAGTAGTCATGTGTGGATATGAGAGTTGGACTATAAAGAAAGCTGAGCACCAAAGAATTGATGCTTTTGAACTATGGTGTTGGAGAAGATTCTTGAGAGTCCCTTGGACTGCAAGGCGATCCAACCAGTCCATCCTAAAGGAAATCAGTCCTGGGTGTTCATTGGAAGGACTGATGCTGAAGCTGAAACTCCAATACTTGGGCCACCTCATGCAAAGAGCTGATTCAATGGAAAAGACCCTCACGCTGGGCAAGATTGAAGGCAGGAGGAGAAGGAGATGACAGAAGATGAAATGGTTGGATGGCATCACCGACTCGATGGATGTGAGTTTGAGTAAAGTCCGGGAGTTGGTAATGGACAGGGAGGCCTGGCATGCTGCAGTCCATGGGGCTGCAGAGTTGGACACAACTGAGCGATTGAACTGAACTGACTCAACTGCAACCACTCACTCAGCCGGTGTGTCCCAAAGCAGCCACTGACACAGGTAAATGAATGGATGTGGCTGTGTTCCAGTTAAATTTTATTTATGGACACTGAAGTTGAATGTCATGTGATTTTCACATACCATGAATTATCATTTTTTCTTAATCATTTTAAAATGTAAAAGTTATTCTTTGCACACGGGCACACAGAAAGTTGATGCAGGCCAGATTTGCCTCACAGGCCCTAGTTTGCCAGACTCTTCTCTAAAGCAATAGCAGGTGTGTGCTCAGTTGCTAAGTTGTTTCCACTCTTTGTGATCCCATGGACTGTAGCCTGCCAGGCTCCTCTGTCCAAGGGATTTCCCAGGCAAAAATACTGGAGTGGGTTGCCATTCCTTCTCCAGGGGATCTTCCTGACCCAGAGATTGAACCTGGGCCTCCTGCATTGCAGGCAGCTGTAACTCTGGGCCATCAGGAAGCCCAAAGCAGTAGCAGATATGATTTTTGTACAGGTGATGCTGGGACTGCTCATGGGTGCCTCTCCGTTCACGTGAATAGATGCTGAGATGCACCAGTATGTGACATCAGGCTGTGTCTCCCCACCATCAGCAGGGAGGCTCCTCCTGTCACCTGCTGCCCTGTCAACCTGAAGGTCCCACCAGCTGCCTTCCCTTCACTCTGCCCCCTCCAATCATCTGTGATTCTCCTGCTCCTGGGGTGCCTGGACTAGTTTTCAGTACACAGGTCATCTTCCCAGCAGTGGGTCACATGTGAGCTCTGCCCACATCTGCAGAGCAAGGGTTATTCTTTGGGCATGCAATTTGGTTAAGAATTGGGGTGAATTTGCCTCTGTCCTTTCTCATTTATTGTGCAATTACACTGATTTATAACACCTTTGTTCACTGAACACCTTGTTGTTGCTGTTGAGTCACTAAGTCGTGTGGGACCCCATAGAATGAAGCATGTTACTATGTCCTCAGTCAGCACTGGGACTTTTCAAGTCTACCTCATTTATAAAATGATTTGAGCGTAGCATTGATGTTTCTATCACCAAAATGGGCTTCTTTCTCTTTCAAGGCCTGTTTAATCGAGGGAGGTTGGTAGGAACCAGCTTTGGAAGCATAAAAGATTTGTTGAGAAGGGAGGTATAATAAGACCATCAGTTATTGAGAGTTTAATACACACCAGGTGCCATTCTACAAATCTCCCATGAAAGGATCAAAGCAAATGTAAGAGGGCAGATAATATCATTATTTCAATTTTATGTAGCAAACCGAGGCTTAAGAAAGTTTAACTGGTTGTTTATCTAGTCATTTATCTAGGAAGTAGGAGAATGAGGTTTTGCCCAAGTGATCTGACTCCAGAGCCTCTTCCTTTTAACAATTTTGTCCCAGAATTGTTAAAGTCATAAGTGTATTTCATCGTTTTCTACCATCAGTATAAAGTTTTGGCTAAGTCTCCTCTTATTCCTTTAGGGTATTTTTATGTTGTTAAGTTCAGTTGCTCAGTCGTGTCCGTCTCTTTGCAACCCCATGAATCGCAGCACGCCAGGCCTCCCTGTCCATCACCAACTCCCGGAGTTCACTCAGACTCACGCCCATCGAGTCAGTGATGCCATCCAGCCATCTCATCCTTGGTTGTCCCCTTCTCCTCCTGCCCCCANCAGTTTATTGTGATCCACACAGTGAAAGGCTTTGACATAGTCAATAAAGCAGAAATAGATGTTTTTCTGTTGTCACATCACTCCATATTCTTTTATGAATTCCCTTTTCTTCCATCATTACCATCATTTCCCTCTCTCTCTCTCTCTTTTTTAAAAATTATTTTTGGCCAGAATGAACGTGGGATCTTAGGCTTCCCAGGTGGCTCAGAGACTCAGGAGATGCAAGTCTGATGCCTCGGTTGGAAAGATCCCTTGGAGTGGGAAATAGAAACCCACTCCAATATTCTTGCCTGGGAAATTCCATGGACAGAGGAGCTTGGTGAGCTACAGTCCACGGAACCACTTTGAAAGGGTCATTTCCATGTCCCAGTTATAGTCATACTATATTATATCCCATATGAACATAGTTTAATAATAAGCATACGTCCTATATATACATATGGTATATGGAGTATTCAGAAGTCAGGATTTAAGGCTTGGGGTCATCTCTTGTGATTGTTAAGTGCCAAAGATAAACAAGAATGTGATTTGTTTCTCTGTAAGAAATACGACCTCCACGGGAACTGATCTTTTGCCCTATTTTTCTGTGCTCTAGACCATTATTTTCCAAACTATATTCCTCAGTGCAATCGTTCCGTGAGTGGTTACTAGTGTACCTCTTAAAAAGGGTTCCCCTATCAAATACCTGCAGTGAACTCTACCTCAAGTATTTGCCCTCATAGGAAACGGAGCTCCCATAGAATCTAAGGCATGGGCTGCTCTGTTCTCACCTGGAATGAGGCTGCCGCCTCATCCTATGCTAATGAGGACACCATTCTCCTGAGATTACAGTGGTATCGGCTTCTCAGGTACTTAAAATATACAGATTATTGTTCAGCTGGGGGTACTTCTCCAGGACATTAACTTCACCAATTACGAATGCATTTTCTCACTATTTTTTCTTTCTCAGTTCATTTTCTGAGGGTTAGAAAAATAGCTTTCCTCCACATTCAGACAATAGCCTCCACTCACCTGCCTAAACCTGACCCTCCTTCCTTCGGTTTTCATTCCTTCTGTTCTTGCCCAGTCTCTTGACTTCTTCAGTCCTTCACCAACTGTAGTAACCTTGACCTTTTAATGACCATCCCCCTCCACACTCTCATTCTCTGCATGAAGGCTACAGATCTTATGGCCTTGTGAAAACAGTTCCTCATTCATTCATTCAGTTGTTAAAAATTGAGGACCTATTATGGGCTGGACGTTGTTGTAGGATCTGGTTGACAGTATCAGTAAATGAATGGATTTCCTCCTCTGGGATTTGGGAAGCTCTGTTAAGTAATACATGGCTAGGTAGGTATATTTATCTTTTAGGAAGAAAAGTGCTCTATAAATCAGGGAACTATTATAATATTTACATATTGGTCCCATGAAAAATGATTTAAGCAGTTTTCGCTGTATTAAGACTCCTGATAATTTGCATTTATATAAGCACATTATTGGCACAAATTTGTCCCTCTGAGTAGCTCCACTTAAAGTGGTTTTGCTTTAATTATCTCTCACAGAGCAACTATAAAATGATTGCAAAACAATTTGCAAGTATGTGTGTTATCCATAAATGCTAAATCACAGTTAAGTTATAAACACTATGCCGTGAAATCTGACATTTCTCAGGATGATATTTCAGTTGCTCAGCTAACATACTGTCAACCCTGGAGCACTAACTTCTGGATTAGGATAGATGTGTATCTGGAGAGGTAAGGAAGAGTGTGCACTTGCCTTGGGANCATAAATGCTAAATCACAGTTAAGTTATAAACACTATGCCGTGAAATCTGACATTTCTCAGGATGATATTTCAGTTGCTCAGCTAACATACTGTCAACCCTGGAGCACTAACTTCTGGATTAGGATAGATGTGTATCTGGAGAGGTAAGGAAGAGTGTGCACTTGCCTTGGGAGCATCCCAAAGGAAGGAGAACCTTCTTTTACCCTCTAATTTTTTTTTTTTTTTTCTGTATCTTACTAACCCTCAGTGGACCACATGAAATGATTTCCAAAGCAAACCAAGGTAGTCATGAAACATGTATGTATTCAAGGGCTAACACCATGAGTTCAGATATATAAGATGTTTTAAATATTAACTGATGAATGGACACAATAGACATCTGAATACTTCCTTTGATCCTTCATTAATGGACTCAGCGCAAGTCACTGTGAATGACATCTTGGAGACAGCTCCTGATGATATCTACGTAGTCACTATTCTCCTCTAGTGCTTTGAAGGTAACATTTATTTTTGCCAGCAGTGCAGAAGTAAGTTTAAAGTTCTCAGTCTCTACTCACTCTGAGCGTAATTACTCTGTGGGTCCTTTCTGGAGCTTGCAGTTTCATTTCCAACCCATTATCTGATTCTCCTAAGGACCAGTGGAGGGAAAGGACAGAATGGTCATCAGTCCTATTCCACAGGTGAAGAAACTGTGATTCACTGTGTCAATGGTTTATGCAAATTCACACAGGGATAAACGAGAGACAGAACTTGAATTTAGATTCTAAAATCAAGGGAGGGAGGGGTGCTACAAATACGGGACATCCACACAACAGTTTCCTCTGTTATCATACGCTTCATTGGCTTCCCTGATGGCTCGGCACTAAGGAACTGGCCTGCAACTCCAGAGACTCGGTTTGATCTTTGGGTTGCGAAGATCCCCTGGAGAAGGAAATGGCAACCCACTCTAGTATTCTTGCCTGGGAAATCCCATGGACAGAGGAACCTGGCAGGTTAAAGGTCCATGAAGCTGCGGAAGAGTCAGACATGATTTAGGGACTAAATAACAACAACACACGCTTCACAGTAAAAAAAGTGACAATTGGAAATACGTACTTCTGCATTGCTGCATGAATGCATGAATGCGTCAGCAGTTCTACGCTGGATTCCTGCACTTACTTCTCAGACTTGCGGTCTTCAAAAAGAAACCCTCTGGGATGTTCAACTTGGTGCCCTTTGCATCCTTCTTCCAACCACCACCCCAGGACCACCTATCACATCAGCCTATTTCCTTCTCTGATGAACCACAGATGAAAAAAGCCCCTCCTGTGCCCTCGTTATTCCTCTGGGACACTTCTCTCAGCCGGATGTGGGCCTGGAGAAGGAGCACCCTTGACAGTTTCATTCTCCAGCCTGTGCTCTTTATTTTTTAAATTTTTATATTTATTTATTTTTAATTTTAATTGGAGGCTAATTAAAATATTGTAGTGGTTTTGCCATACATTGATATGAATTAGCCACGGGTGTACATGTATTCCCCATTCTGACCCTCCCTCCCACCTCTCTCCCCCATCCCATCTCTCAGGGTCATCCCAGTGCACCGACCCTGAGCTCCCTGTCTCATGCATTGAGCCTCGACTGGCAATCTCTTTCACATATGATAATATACATGTTTCAATGCTATTCTCTCAGACCACCCCACCCTCGCCTTCTCCCAGAGTCCAAAAGACTGGTCTTTACATCTGTGTCTCTTTTGCTGTCTCACATATAGGGTCATCATTACCATCTTTCTAAATTCCATATATATGCATTAGTATACTGTATTGGTGTTTTCCTTTCTGGCTTACTTCGCTCTGTAGAATAGGCTCCAGTTCACCCACCTCATTAGAACTGATTCAAATGTATTCTTTTTAACGGCTGAGTAATACTCCATTGTGTATATGTACCACAGCTTTCTTATCCATTCATCTGCTGATAGACATCTAGGTTGCTTCCATGTCCTGGATATTGTAAACAGTGCTGTGATGAACATTGGGGTCAACGTGTCTCTTTCAATTCTGGTTTCCTTGGTGTGTATGCCCAGCAGTGGGATTGCTGGGTCATATGGTAGTTCTACTTCCAGATTTTTAAGGAATCTCCACACTGTTCTCCATCTTGAGCTCTTTTAATTCTTACAGACATGGGAATACCAGACTACCTTACCTGCCTCCTGAGAAACCTGCATGCACGTCAAGAGCGACAGTTAGAACAAAACATGGAGCAACAGACTGGTTCCAAATAGGAAAAGGAGTCCATCAAGGCTGTATATTGTCACCCTGCTTACTTAACTTATATGCAGAGTACATCATGAGAAGTGCCAGGCTGGATGAAGCACAAGCTGGAATCAAGATTGCTGGGATAAATATCAAGAACCTCAGATATGCAGATGACACCACCCTTACGGCAGAAGTGAAGAAGAATTAAAGAGCCTCTTGATGAAAGTGAAAGAGGAGAGTGAAAAAGTTGGCTTAAAACTCAACATTCAGAAAATTAAGATCAAGGAATCCAGTCCCATGACTTCATGGCAAATAGATGGGGAACAGTGGAAATAATGAGAGACTTTATTTTCTTGGGGCTCCAAAATCACTGCAGACAGTGAATGCAGCCATGAAGTTAAAAGATCCTTGTTACTTGGAAGAAAAGTTATGATAAACCTAGATAGCATATTAAAAAGCAGAGACGTTACTTCATCGATAAAGGTCTGTCTAGTCTAAGCTATGGTTTTTCCAGTGGTCATGTATAGATGTAAGAGTTGGGGTATAAAGAAAGCTGAGCACTGAAGAATTAATGCTTTTGAACTGTGGTGTTCAAAAGAGAAGACTCTTGAGAGTCCCTTGGACTGCAAAGAGATCAAACCAGTCCATCCTAAAGGAAATCAATCCTGAATATTCATTGGAAGGGCTGATGCTGAAGCTGAAGCTCCAATACTTTGGCCACCTGTTGTGAAGAGCTGACTCATTTGAAATGCTGGGCAAGATTGAAGACAGGAAGAAAAAGGGGCATCAGAGGATGAGATGGTTGGATGGCATCACCGACTCAGTGGACAAGAGTTTGAGCAAGCTTTGGGAGTTGGTGATGGACAGGGAAGCACGGTGTGCTGCAGTCCATGGGGTCACACAAAGTTGGACACAACCGAGTGACTGAACAACGTTAACAGTCCTATGCCCTGTCCTGACTCTGGGCTGAAGTTTAGAGTTCACATGTATTTGGATTTATACTACTGTCTGCCTTATGATCCAAAGTAAGGAGAGATTGGGAGCCTTCAAATTAACTGCAGTCTTGGCAGAGAGATGTCACCCCTAGAGCACTGGGAAAGAAAAGCAATTACATAAATAAATATTACTGGGGTCTTCCTTTGTTGGACAAATGTTCAGTAGAGGCACCTGTGATCAAGTCAGCCAGCAAGATCTACTGAAGGCTTGTGCGTCCATTGCTTGTGCACAGATCTCTGTATTGTGAGAGCCTAACTATGTGTTGTGTGAGTGTGTCATTCTTGCCACCCGAGACTGGGAATGTGTCAAATCAGCTGGCCTGGGAATTCCTAGAGGTGCAGGTCCTTCTTGAACCATGTCTGACATGTAAATGTTTATGGATCCAAATCAGACAGAAAAGGACTCGCCTGAGACTCAGTTTCCACATCTAAGACAAGAAACAGCGCCAGAATGATGCCCAGGGGACTTCCAGGAGATAACATGTCTTGGCTATCATAAGTATGTTGTTTTTAGAAAGGAACTCATTTTGGGGGCTTCACTGGTGCTCCAGTACTTAAGAATCTGTCTGCCAAAGTAGGGGACACAGGTTTGATCCCTGGTTTGGGAAGATCCCACAAGACACAGGGCAACTAGTCCCGGGTGACGCAACTTCCGAGCCTGCGTGCTGCAACTACGGAAGCCGGTGCAGCTGGAACGCGTGCTCTGAAGCCAGTGCGGCTGGAATGCGTGCTCTGAACGAAGGGAGCCGCCTTGAGAAGCCCGCTCTCTGCAGCTGGAGAAGGTCCGCGGTGATAAAGACCCAGTGCGGTGAAAACTAAATGAATAAAAAGAAAGAAGTCCTAGAAAAAGAGAAAGGAACATGTCTGGGTTAAAATTCCACCTCTGCTCTCGCCTACACATTGGTTGTGTGGTTTGGACAGTTCATTTTACCTCTCTCAGCCATCTGTGAGATGGGAGTTAGGCAAAAGCGGCTTTGAGGTGGACATGCAGTAAGGCAACGTGCTCCAGAAATATCTGTTGAATGAACGATGCTCAGAGTTCAGAGGACAAGTTTTCCATGTTAATAGGACATGACCACAGCTTCCTCCACTGTCCCTTTCCCCTAAAGTTGTCAAGCTCTGGAACATAAAGTAAAGGGCCTTCTCCACTTGTCTCCATTCCCCATCTAAGCAAGAATTACTTGACTGGAAAATCACTAACTTAGAGTCTCTGCAACATTCGATGCTTTGTCTCCTCCAGGGCAGGACTCCAGCTCCTGGGGTGTCGGGTGGGCGAGCCTGGTGTTGCCTCCCCTTGTGCTGTTGAGGTGGGGACAGCAGACAGCCCAGTCTGCTATATGCTTCAAGACCACCACAGAAAAGGCGCCCTATAAGCACCTGTGCAAGAAATAACCCCATCCTACTTAGGATTTGATCTCCCATGTTTGCAGGCCTGCAAACTGGATATCTCTTTATTCAGGNGAAGCCGGTGCAGCTGGAACGCGTGCTCTGAAGCCAGTGCGGCTGGAATGCGTGCTCTGAACGAAGGGAGCCGCCTTGAGAAGCCCGCTCTCTGCAGCTGGAGAAGGTCCGCGGTGATAAAGACCCAGTGCGGTGAAAACTAAATGAATAAAAAGAAAGAAGTCCTAGAAAAAGAGAAAGGAACATGTCTGGGTTAAAATTCCACCTCTGCTCTCGCCTACACATTGGTTGTGTGGTTTGGACAGTTCATTTTACCTCTCTCAGCCATCTGTGAGATGGGAGTTAGGCAAAAGCGGCTTTGAGGTGGACATGCAGTAAGGCAACGTGCTCCAGAAATATCTGTTGAATGAACGATGCTCAGAGTTCAGAGGACAAGTTTTCCATGTTAATAGGACATGACCACAGCTTCCTCCACTGTCCCTTTCCCCTAAAGTTGTCAAGCTCTGGAACATAAAGTAAAGGGCCTTCTCCACTTGTCTCCATTCCCCATCTAAGCAAGAATTACTTGACTGGAAAATCACTAACTTAGAGTCTCTGCAACATTCGATGCTTTGTCTCCTCCAGGGCAGGACTCCAGCTCCTGGGGTGTCGGGTGGGCGAGCCTGGTGTTGCCTCCCCTTGTGCTGTTGAGGTGGGGACAGCAGACAGCCCAGTCTGCTATATGCTTCAAGACCACCACAGAAAAGGCGCCCTATAAGCACCTGTGCAAGAAATAACCCCATCCTACTTAGGATTTGATCTCCCATGTTTGCAGGCCTGCAAACTGGATATCTCTTTATTCAGGTGATCAGACACTGGGAAACTCAGGTTTTCCGGCTTCTCATATGGATGTGAGAGTTGGACTGTGAAGAAGGCTGAGCGCCGAAGAATTGATGCTTTTGAACTGTGGTGTTGGAGAAGACGCCTGAGAGTCCCTTGGACTGCAAGGAGATCCAACCAGTCCATTCTGAAGGAGATTGGCCCTGGGGTTTCTTTGGAAGGAATGATGCTAAAGCTGAAGCTTCAGTACTTTGGCCACCTCATGCGAAGAGTTGAGTCATTGGAAAAGACTCTGATGCTAGGAGGGATTAGGGGCAGGAGGAGAAGGGGACGACCGAGGATGAGATGGCTGGATGACATCACTAACTCGATGGACGTGAGTCTGAGTGAACTCTGGGAGTTGGTGATGGACAGGGAGGCCTGGCGTGCTGCGATTCATGGGGTCGCAAAGAGTCAGACACGACTGAGCGACTGAACTGAACTGAACCTGCTTCTCATGTACACATTTGAAATGGGACTAAACTAAGTCAAAACAATTCCTTTTTCAATTTTTAAAAATTGTAATCAAAGTATAGTTTGACTTTCATGTTGTGTGAATTTCTGCTGTATGACAGAGTGAGTCAGTTATACGTGCGTGTACATTCTCTTTTATCTTCCTTTTCACTATGGTTTATCACAGGCTATTTTATATAACTCCTTGCACTATGGTGGAGGACCATGTCGCTTATCCATCCTATATATGCTAGTCTGCATCTGCCAACCCCACACTCCCCCTTCATCCCCGCCCCGCTCCTCCTCCGGCTCGGCAGCCTCGAGTGTGTTCTCTCCATCCGTGTGTCTGCTTTTGTTTTGTAGATACATGCCTCTGTGTCATGTTTCAGACTCCACATTTAAGTGATGTCACACGTGTCTTTCTTTGTGTGACTAAATTTAAGGTGTTGAAACTTTACCTTCAAAGTTCCCCATCACTAACTCCAGTTCATTTCATCTTGTGGCTTTCTTGTAAAGTATACTAACAATAACAGAGAACAGATAGAAGTTCCTACTGTATAGCACAGCGGATTATATTCAATATCCTGTGATAAACTATAATGGAAACGAACACGAAGAAGAATGTGTATACAGGCATTTCTGAATCACTTTGCTGCACAGTAGAAATTAAGACAACACTGTAAATCAACTTTGCTGTTGTTCAGTCACTAAGTCCTGCCTGACTTTGTGTAATCCCATGGACTGTAACATGCCAGGCTCCTCTCTTCTCCACTGTTTCTCAGAGTTTGCTCAAATTCACTGAGTTGGTGATGCTATCTAAACATCTCATCCTCTGCCAACCACTTCTCCTTTTGCCTTCAATCTTTCCCAGCATCAGGATCTTTCCATTGAGTTGGCTCTTTGCATCAGGTGGCCAAAGAACTAAATTTCAATGAAACAAATGAAAAAAAATATATATATGTATATACTGATACTGGTGTGCAGACTTAGTTTATGTCTGCGATGGAGTCTGTCTCTCGAAACTTGAATAAAATGGGGTGATCTCATAGCTATACCTCTGTTCACTAACTATAAAGACCAAGGGGTTTTGGTTAATAGGTAAATTAATTAATAGACATATTTAGTTCATATGCCAACATTGGCCACATAGTCTAGCTTTTTTTTAGTAATCAACCCTCCCTGGAGTAACTTTTCACTACAAAGTCACCCCTTGTATTTATGCAGTTGCCCAACAAGCACATCTTGACCATATAACTTCATTTGCCTCATCGCATTGAGCTTGTCATTCTAAATGATTTTATTTCGTCCTAACTCATCTGAAGCCTGCATTACAGTCACTATAGCTTCATTCTAATTCTTAACCATCTCATTCCAGAAACCCTGATGACTTTATGGCTATACATTGTAAATACTATTTCTAATAAAATGATAATGAATTGCCAGGCCCCTTCAAATTTGTAAATCGTGGGAATATTTTTCTAGCAACGGCCGATTACACTAGCTGGGAAAGTCATTCTATCAGGAGCACTTACCCTTCAGCTGATTTCAATGTCAGCAAACCTCTTCATTCTGATTATTCCTTCAGTTCAGAGTCAGCCAAGACTACAGAGACACTATGTAAATGGCTTAAATGGAAGAAGTATAACAATAATAATTCTTAATGAGGAGACAGTCTGGCTCAGCAGAAGCCTAGAAACCTGGAGATGGAGCTCGGGCAAGTTGTTTGGTCTGTATGTAAGCGCTTGGCTCTCAGCGAGCAGAATCTGGTAGCGCAAGGCAAGGGGAGGAAGGCAGGACCGGAGGAGACGCAGGTTACGGATCACTTGCCACCTGCCAGGCACTGCGCAGGATGACTGAGTCCGCTGCTCAAGAAAGCGGGAGGTGAGAATCACCTCCGTGTCACAGACGAGGAGATGGAAGCTGAGACGGTCAGTTCCCCCAGCTAGGAAGCAGAGGAGGCAGAATGTAGACTCAGGTCTACCTGATCCTGAGGTCAAATTCCCTTACACGCCTGATTTGCCTTTGTGCTATTTCAAAGAGGCTCAAACAAGACAGATTATCTCATCGTAACTAGTAAGACTAGCAAGACTAGGGAACTTCAGATCCAGATCAGAGAGTGAGCTCAACTGCTCTGGATGGAAGGGCTGGAGACTCAGGAAGGGGTCTAGACTCTGACCCTTGCAGTGCTCCCCAACCTCTTTGGCACCAGGGACTGGCCTGGTGGAAGGTAGTTTTTCTACGGATGGAACTGGGGCTGTTGTGGGGGATGGTTCAGGCGGCACTGCCGGGGGCAGGGAGCAACAGGCCCCGAGGAACGGTGTGCAGCCCGATTCCTATCAGACTGAGGACTGCCATTGATCTACGGCCCAGGGGCTGGGGACCCCTGCATTAGAGTTACCTGTAGGGTCCTCTGGTGCTGTATGAAAGGCTTGAGCTTGACTTCGGGATGAGAGCGAAGATACTGACAAAAGCGTATGTTCCCCACCTTGATGGCAAGTGCTTTTGTTGGCACTTTTGGTCCCCCCACTTCTGAATCCCCCTCTATTTATGTGGGACACGGTCAGCTGCACCCCCTGGCTGAGACGTATCCCCTTCTTCCAGGACTCCTGCAGTGGCCTCCTAAGGGGTTCCTGACTCCAGCCTCAGCCTCTTGGAGCCTCTCCTCACTGAAGGAACAGTAATCTTCCCCCTGAGGACAATAAAGAGTATTCAAGAGATTCAGGCCAGGGGATTACATAATTAGACTTACAGTTTAGGAAAATTAAACTCTGAGCAATTAATGCATGATGATCTTCCCCTGTTATCTCTTTAGCCATTGTTTCCTTCCACCCATTCCTTCCAGGCAATCTGAGTCCAGAACTGTCCTTAACAAGAACAGATTATTCTGCCTGACAAGCCCCTCTGCCTATGTCCATGCCCGTGGTCTTGCTAAAACATTGCTATGAAGCAGTCCTCCTCACCCCACATACCTGGGAAGCCCCCCCAAAGACCTTCACTCACAGCCTTCACAACTCACTTGTTAATTTGAAATGGCTTCTTTGTCTCCCTTGCAGAGTGTGAGCCCCTCAGAGACAGGGGCTACACCACTCTCACCGCAGTCACAGCTCCCAGGGCTCCACTGGATGTTAGCGGAAAAGTGGTTCTGCCTCTTCTCTTCCGAAAGGTGACCGGATGAGGGAAATACACTAATGGTGAGGACCAAGACACTGCAGAACCTTGGGGGCAATCCTTTGACCATCTTGGGCTTCTCTCGTGGCTCAGATGGTAAAGAATCTGCCTGCAATGCAGGAGACGTGAGTTTGATCCGTGGGTCAGGAAGATCTCCTGGAGAAGGGAATGGCCACCACTCCAGTATTCTTGCCCAGAGAATTCTATGGACAGAGGATCCTGGTGGGCTGCAGTTCATGGGGTCACAAAGAGTTGGACATGACTGAGTGACTAACCCTTTCAGTTTCACTTTAACCATCTTAGACCTTGATTCTTCTATAAAATCAGGAGAGAAAAGAGACAGACGTTTTCTGAGGATCCATCTTCTCTGACATTCCAGCTTTTTGATTCCTTAGGCACAAAGGTGAAAATGGTGATTTAAGAAAAAAGAAGTGGGGGATTTTCCTGGTGGTCCAGTGGCTAAGACTCCACATTCCCAATGCAAGGGGTCTGGGTTCGATCCCTGGTGGGGGAACTAGATCCCACAGGCCACAACTAAAGATCCTGCATGCCACAGCTAAGCCCTGGCACAGCCAGATATATAAAGAGAAAAGATATTAAAAAAAAAAAAAAAAAGAGCAAGAAACAGGCAGTGCTCAAGGAGGTGGGCCTCAATGGGTTGGGGAACCTCAAAGCCTAGAGTATTGGCCTCCTGGGCCCAGGCTAGGACTATGGAGAGCAACTGGAGGCCATCAGCCTTGGCCGAGTGACTAAGCGCTGCCAGGAGCCTTCCTGGGGAGGAAGGAGGACATATTCAGCCTCAGAGAAAACCCCAAGTAGCCACAGTCCAGCCTCGAAGCAAGTGCCTCCCCCAAGCCCCCAGCCCCCAGCAGTCCTGGACTGCTGACTGGAAGGAGCCCCAGAAGGACCACTGACTCTCAGGGAGCTGAATGCTCTTCCCAACAAAGTCTTGCCATGACCGCTTCCTGATTCCGAGTCCTCAGCCCCTGGCGGTGTCGAGCACTTATCCTTCACAGTGCACTGCACGAATGGATGAAAGGCCACGGCTCTTAAAGCACCTTAGTCTTGAGAAGTCACATGCAAAGTCTGATGCCATGCAGAATTCATTCTTATCTTTATTCTTTTTTTTTTTTTTTCTCTTATTTCCCAAATCTTCCCTTCCCCGACTTCACCCACCCACCCACTTACCGATGCTTTCTTCATCCGAATATCCAATCAGTCAGAGAAGAATTCTGCAAAACTGGGTTTGGGGGTAGGGAGTGGGATTCCCTACCCAGCTCTGGTGTCAGATTTGGGTGGAACCAGAGGCAGGCCCAGGGCTGGGCTTATAAAAGCAGCAGGTAAGACAGCCGTTCACTACTGTCAGCTGTTGCAGCTCCTGCTGGATCGTCTTTGTTCCCTCTTCTCTGAAGGCAGGTGCTGGCAAGGGGCAGAGGACCACCTTCAGGCTATGGGATGGCAGGGTTTCTTGTATATGGGGTGGGCTGGGGGGGTGTTGCATGGAGAATTGGAAGAATGGGAGAAATGTGGGGGAATGGCTGAGCCCCGACATGTTCTAGGGAAGGCCCACATAGGACAAAGGAGGGAGGGGCCAGAACCGCTTGGAAATCCAAGCTATAGCCCTGGGATTATGACCCTTGCCAATGCAAGCTGGTGCCACCGTGTCCCAAGCTCTGAGCTGGGCCACGACTTGGGGAGGGGGTGCTGGGGCAGAGCAGGAGGAGAGGAGGAGTAGCGAGAGGCAGCCCGCCTGCCGGGACCTGCAGACCTCACCCTCTCCCCACCCTCCCCTCCCGTGCTCCAGTGGAGCAGTGACTGAAGGAAGCAACCACTGCAATGGGCAAAGAGAAGACACGCATCAATATCGTGGTCATCGGCCACGTGGACTCTGGCAAGTCCACCACCACCGGGCACCTCATCTACAAGTGTGGGGGGATGGACAAGAGGACCACTGAGAAGTTTGAGAAGGAGGCAGCTAAGGTGAGGCACGCATCCGCGGGGTTGGCTCTAGGAGTGGCAGAGGCTGGGGATGGCAGTGCGCTCCTGGCTGGGTCTGGTGGCAGAACGTGGAAGCAGGGCATGCTGTGAGGTCTTGGAGCGGCGGCTGAATCCCCGGGAGAGGTCCAGCTGCTGGCCATCAATGCACTCCTCACTCCTCATCCCTCCCCAGATGAGTAAGGGCTCCTTCAAGTACGCCTGGGTGCTGGACAAACTGAAGGCAGAGAGAGGGCATGGCATCACAATCTCCCTGTGGAAGTATGAGACCAGCAAGTACATCACCATCACCGATGCCCCAGCCACAGGGACTTCAGCAAGAACGTGATCACCGGCACCTCCCAGGCAAAGCAGCCCTTGTTCCCAGGTCCCTCCCTTTCGAACTAGGGCGGGCTGTGGGGCGGGGGGGGGGGNATTCTTTTTTTTTTTTTTTCTCTTATTTCCCAAATCTTCCCTTCCCCGACTTCACCCACCCACCCACTTACCGATGCTTTCTTCATCCGAATATCCAATCAGTCAGAGAAGAATTCTGCAAAACTGGGTTTGGGGGTAGGGAGTGGGATTCCCTACCCAGCTCTGGTGTCAGATTTGGGTGGAACCAGAGGCAGGCCCAGGGCTGGGCTTATAAAAGCAGCAGGTAAGACAGCCGTTCACTACTGTCAGCTGTTGCAGCTCCTGCTGGATCGTCTTTGTTCCCTCTTCTCTGAAGGCAGGTGCTGGCAAGGGGCAGAGGACCACCTTCAGGCTATGGGATGGCAGGGTTTCTTGTATTTGGGGTGGGCTGGGGGGGTGTTGCATGGAGAATTGGAAGAATGGGAGAAATGTGGGGGAATGGCTGAGCCCCGACATGTTCTAGGGAAGGCCCACATAGGACAAAGGAGGGAGGGGCCAGAACCGCTTGGAAATCCAAGCTATAGCCCTGGGATTATGACCCTTGCCAATGCAAGCTGGTGCCACCGTGTCCCAAGCTCTGAGCTGGGCCACGACTTGGGGAGGGGGTGCTGGGGCAGAGCAGGAGGAGAGGAGGAGTAGCGAGAGGCAGCCCGCCTGCCGGGACCTGCAGACCTCACCCTCTCCCCACCCTCCCCTCCCGTGCTCCAGTGGAGCAGTGACTGAAGGAAGCAACCACTGCAATGGGCAAAGAGAAGACACGCATCAATATCGTGGTCATCGGCCACGTGGACTCTGGCAAGTCCACCACCACCGGGCACCTCATCTACAAGTGTGGGGGGATGGACAAGAGGACCACTGAGAAGTTTGAGAAGGAGGCAGCTAAGGTGAGGCACGCATCCGCGGGGTTGGCTCTAGGAGTGGCAGAGGCTGGGGATGGCAGTGCGCTCCTGGCTGGGTCTGGTGGCAGAACGTGGAAGCAGGGCATGCTGTGAGGTCTTGGAGCGGCGGCTGAATCCCCGGGAGAGGTCCAGCTGCTGGCCATCAATGCACTCCTCACTCCTCATCCCTCCCCAGATGAGTAAGGGCTCCTTCAAGTACGCCTGGGTGCTGGACAAACTGAAGGCAGAGAGAGGGCATGGCATCACAATCTCCCTGTGGAAGTATGAGACCAGCAAGTACATCACCATCACCGATGCCCCAGCCACAGGGACTTCAGCAAGAACGTGATCACCGGCACCTCCCAGGCAAAGCAGCCCTTGTTCCCAGGTCCCTCCCTTTCGAACTAGGGCGGGCTGTGGGGCGGGGGGGGGGGTGCCTGGCAGAGGGAGGGGAGGAAACTCGGGCTCTATTTCCTGGGGAGGAAAGGCATCATAAGCCTTAGAAGGTTTTCCTTATCCACGCCAAACTTCAGTTCTGGCCAATCAGAAGATAGACTCCAATGTGGTCCAGACACCATCCTCCTTTCAGGCTGGGGTAGGGACTAGGTTTTCTGACACCCAGACAAGTAAGTCACCTTGTGGGGCTCCTGACGAAGGAACCAAAAGCTCGTGTATGGGACTGAGTAACAGTTTAAGAGGGAGGCAGGACCTCTGCGCACAGCAGCATCCGGGGGATGAAGGCATTTGTCAGTTTCTGGGGAGTGTCCAGCCTGCCAGGGACCAGGGATTGCCTGCCCGAAGCTCTAGCCAGCTTCCCAGCACATCCGGCGCCCCTCTCCCCTAACCAACCTCTTGCCCCCGCGATGTCTGCCTCCCACAGGCCGACTGCGTTGTGCTTATTGTGGCTGGCGGTGTGGGCGAGTTTGAGGCAGGCATCTCTAAGAACGGGCAAACTCGGGAGCACGCGCTGCTTGCCTACACCTTGGGTGTGAAGCAGCTGATCGTGGCAGTCAAAGAGAGGGACTCGACCGAGCCGGCCTATAGCGCCACATGCTTCTAGGAGATCACCAAGGAAGTGAGTGCCTACATCAGGAAGATCGGCTACAACCCGGCGACCGTGGCCTTTGTGCCCATCTCAGGCTGGCACGGAGACAACATGCTGGAGCCCAGCACCAAGGTGAGTGCAGACGGGGTCCATGGGCGGCCGGGTGGGGTTCAGAACGGGTCTTGGTCCTGGGGTGGGCATGCCGGGAGCCACGCCCCCGCCTTGCCTCCCCCTTCACTGCATTCCTGTCCCTGCAAATGCCCTGGTTCAAGGGCTGGAAAGTTGAGCGGAAGGAGGGAAATGCCACCGGGGTGACCCTGCTGGAAGCTCTGGACTCCATCCTCCCCCCAACTCGCCCAGTCAACAAGCTCCTGAGGCTGCCGCTACAAGACGTGTACAAGATAGGAGGTGAGGAGCCAGGGCTGAGCAGGCTGAGGGGAGATGCCAGTGGAGGACGGGGTCCACTGTCTGACTTGCTGGGCTTCAGATCCTGGCTTGTGAGCAGTGTCAACCCCTCAGAGTTTCCAGTTTTTCTGATAGGCAGAGGAAACAGCCAGTCGTTGAGTTTGGCACTTCCTACCAGCTCTCTAGGTGACCTTGGCCCTTGATCCCCAGGAAGCCAGCTCTTACCCGGTGGGGCTGGAGTGATTCTAACCACCTGCCCTTCTTGTGCACAGGCATTGGCACGGTGCCCCTGGGCAGAGTGGAGACCGGCTTCCTGAAGGCCGGCATGGTGGTCACCTTTGCCCCCCGTGGCCTCACCACTGAGGTCAAGTCTGTGGAGATGTACCACGAGTCCCTGTCGGAGGCCCTGCCTGGGGACAACGTGGGCTTCAGCGTGAAGAACGTGTCTGTGAAGGACATCTGTCGTGGCAACATGGCTGGAGGCAGCAAGAACGACCCCCCGATGGAGACCGGCAGCTTTGTGGCCCAGGTGAGCCGCCCAGGAGGCCAGAGCTCTTGGTGCATGGTGGCGGTGGAGACTGCCTCTGAGAAATCAGTCCCGGTTTCGGGGGAGGCCCCGGTCGGCTCGAGGCTTGGCCCTGGATCACAGGTCCCAGCAGAGATCCTCCTTCTTTCCCACTCCAGGTGATCATCCTGAATCATCCAGGACAGATCCAAGCTGGCTAGTCTCCGGTGCTGGACTGGCCACAGCCCACGTCTCTTGTAGGTTTGCTGAACTGAGGGAGAAGATTGACCGCCGCTCGGGCAAGAAGCTGGAAGACAGCCCCAAGGCCCTGAAGTCGGGTGACACTGCCGTTGTGCAGATGGTCCCCGGCAAGGCCATGTGTGTGCAGACCTTCTCCGAGTACCCGCCTCTAGGTGAGCCGGGGCCGACGGCTGCTGAGTCCTGGCAGGAGAAGCACCTCTGACTGAGGCCGTGGAGCCGCGCCTTCCGTGTCTCTTCAGAAATCTCACTCTTTTCCTTCCTTCTGTCCTCCAGGCCGTTTTGCCATGTGAGGCATGAGGCAAACTGCGGCCGTCGGCGTCATCAAGGCTGCAGAGAAGAAGACGGCGGCTGCGGCTAAGGTCACCAAGTCAGCGCTGGAGGCCAGCAAGAAATGAAGCACGCCCTTCTCCTGCACCATTTTCTCAGTAGCCCCCACTGTATGAGATATTTCTGTGACTGAATAACATTTGTAGCAAAACTTCTAGCCGTTTTGGTTTCCTCCAAAAAGGAAAGCATGAGGTCAGTGAGGAGATTCTGGGTAAAGAATCGATTTAAGGACCAGAGGCTTGGAACTGTTTTATGCGTTGGGTGGTGAACACACCATTCAGGTCTTAACAGCCTTCTTCTGTTTCCCACAAGGAAGAATTGTTTGGGGATGTGATGAAGTAGACTCACAATGGCACAGGGAGAGATCCCAGGGCTAATAGGTGAGTCCAACACTACCATGTCCAAAGGCTGAGTTTTGCCAAGAGAACGCACTGGTCATAGCAAACACCAACAACACAAGAGAAGACTCTGCACACGGGCATCACCAGATGGTCAATACTGAAATCAGATTGATTATATTCTTTGCAGCCAAAGATGGAGACGCTCTATACAGTCAGTAAAAACAAGACCGGGAGCTGACTGTGGCTCAGATCATGAACATCTTACTGCCAAATTCAGATTTAATTGAAAAAAGTAGGAAAAACCACTAGACCATTCAGGTATGACTTGAATCAAATCACTTGCGGTTACTGTGGAAGTGAGGAATAGATTCAAGGGATTAGATCTGATAGACTATGGATGGAAGTGCGTGACATTGTACAAGAGGCAATGATTAAGACCATCCCCAAGAAAAAGAAATGCAAAAAGGCAAAATGATTGTCTGAGGAGGCCCTACAAATAGCTGAGAAAAGAGAAGCTAAAGGCAAAGCAGAAATGGAAAGATATATCCATTTGAATGCAGAGTTCCAAAGAATAGAAAGGAGAGATAACAAAGCCTACCTCAGCGATCAATGCAAAGAAATAGAGGAAAACAATAGAAAGGGAAAGACTAGAGATTTCTTCAAGAAAATTAGAGATACCAAGGGAACATTTCATGCAAAGATGGAATCAATAAAGGACAGAAACAGTATGGAACTAACAGAAGCAGAAGAGACTAAGAAGAGGTGGCAAGAATACACAGAAGAACTATACAAAAAAGATCTTCATCACCCAGATAACCAAGATGGTATGATCACGCACCTAGAGCCAGACATCCTAGAATGTGAAGTTAAGTGAGTCTTAGGAAGCATCACTACAAACAAAGCTAGTGGAGGTGATGGAGTTCCAGTTCAGCTATTTAAATCCTAAAAGATGATGCTATGAAAGTGCTGCATTCAATATGCCAGCAAATTTGGGAAACTCAGCAATGACCACAGGACTGGAAAAGGTGGTTTTAATTCCAATCCCAAAGAAAAGCAATGCCAAAGAACGTTCGCGACCACACAATTGCACTCATCTCACACGATAGCAAAGTAATGTTCAAAATTCTCCAAGCCAAGCTTCAACAGTTCGTGAACTGTGAACTTCCAGCTTTTCAAGCTGGAGTTAGAAAAGGCAGAGGAACCAGAGATCAAATTGCCAACATGTGTTGGATCATCAAGAAGCAACAGTTAGAACTGGACATGGAACAACAGACTGGTTCCAAATAGGAAAAGGAGTACGTCAAGGCTGTGTATTGTCACCCTGCTTATTTAGCTTATATGCAGAGTACATCATGTGAAATGCCAGGCTGGATAAAGGTTGGATGAAGCACAAGCTGGAATCAAAATTGCCAGGAGAAATATCAATAACCTCAGATATGCAGATGACACCATATTTATGGCAGAAAGTGAAAAAGAACTAAAACTCTTGAAAGTGAAAGAGGAGAGTGAAAAAGTTGGTTTGAAACTCAACATTCAGAAAACTAAGATTATGGCATCTGATCTCATCACTTCATGGCAAATAAATGGAGAAACAATGGAAACAGTGACAGACTATTTTCTTGGGCTCCAAAAATCACTGCAGAGGGTGACTGCAGCCATGAAATTAAAAGATGCTTGCTCCTTGGGAAAAAAGTTAGGACCAACCTAGAGAGCATATTAAAAAGCAGAGACATCACTTTGCCAGCAAAGGTCCATCTAGTCAAGGCTATGGTTTTTCCAGTAGTCATGTATGGATGTTAGAGTTGGACTATAAAGAGAGCTGAGCATTGAAGAATTGATGCTTTTGAACTGTGATGTTGAAGAAGACTCTTTGAGAGTTTCTTGGACTGCAAGGAGATCCAACCAGTCCATCTTAAAGGAAACCAGTCCTGAATGTTCACTGGAAGGACTGATGTTGAAGCTGAAAGTACAATACTTTGGTCACCTGATGCGAAGAACTGACTCATTTGAAAAGACCCTGATGCTCAGAAAGGTTGAAGGCAGGAGGAGAAGGGGATGACAGGGGATGAGATGGCTGGATGGCATCACCAACTCAATGCACATGGGTTTCAGTAAGCTCCAGGAGTTGCTGATGGACAGGGAGGCCTGGTGTCCTGCAGTTCATGGGTCTCAAGAGTCGGACACGACTGAGCGACTGAACGGAACTGAACTGAACCAAGTTCTCGGACCACTGGTGCTAAGTGCTTTAGCATTCAGAGCCCTGAAGCAGGAAATGCCAAATTCTCTTAGGCAGAAGGGGTACTATAAATAGCTGTCTGAGCTTGACCTGTCCAATTAAGTTAGGTTACTGTGCCTAGATGGTGAGGAATGAACGGAGCTTTGTAGCCTTTGTTCCCTAATTTTTGTTTTCCAATTTTTTGAACGCAGCAGTATATCTCATGGGATTTTATAAGCTATATCACATATCATCATGTACTGGGAGTCAAGTCTTCCAGGTCTATGGCATTCATATTCCTGTGGCATATTCATTCATCCATCAGTTTGGCAGATAATTTGTGCCAGATGGTGGTCTGATCCATTAGACTTTACCTAAAGTGTAGAGACATGTAACTATCAGGTGATAAGTGCACAAAAGCGAGTGAGTAGTAAGAGGGTAGAGGTGGAAAGTAGACCATGAAAACTGTAAAGCGGTAAAAATTTCCAGTCACCCCAGCACGACGGCAGCTTGGACCAGGTGGATAGTGATGATGGAGATAAGTGGTGGGAAATTCTGAATATATTTAGAAACTGATAAATGTTTAAAAATTGCATGTGAGGTATGAAAGGGAGTTGAAGGTGACATCTAGTTTCTTGGCCTGTGGAGTTAGAAAGATTGAATTTCTATCATGAGAGGTGGGAGTGGATTGCTAACTAAAAGAGATGCTAGTCTGGAGTGGAGAGAGGTCCGGGCTGAGATAATCAGGGAAGTAATTAACACACGGAAGTGGATCCCTGGCCCAGAAACATCTGCTTGGAGCTGCTAAGACATGCACGTACACCTACCCTTCCTGGAAGTAAATTAATCAGTTGCATAACAATTGCAATCCATTCTCTACTGGAAAAGTCATTACTTTTCAGACACTGGGAGTGCTATTAAAATGAATCAAAGCCTAACAGGACTGTGGGAGCCCTTTCAGAAGTCAGGTTGGGAATCAGCAGGAAGTGATCAGTATGGAAATTTGATATTCAAGATTTAGACCAGGTTGGCAGAGACCTTTTTATTTTTCCCCACTGATCAATAACATTACCTGTTCCTGCCTGTCAAGTTGGCTTCCTTTCATGTACAAATCCCCAGGGAAACCCCATACGTAGCACAGACCTAGAAATAATAACAGGATGACACGTCAGAACTGTCACCATGCCAGGTATCAAGAAGCTCACCTGTCTCCAGTGCTGGGAAGCTCGTCAAATTTCAGCTGCTGTCAACATGAAGCGGCCTAAAGGAACCTGGACCAACCTTGGAGCATCTCAAGATTGTAAATGTCAAAGGCTACCCAAACTGAGACCAGTGCAGGGGCTGTGATTGGTATGGAATGCAAATTGCTCACCTGTTGGATTCCTCATGCCTCCTGGGGCCTGTGTAGAACGGCTAGTCCTTTTTGCCCTCAGAACACTTTATTTAAAATTCTATAAATCATAACCACAGCTTTGCTTATAATGATTGGGGAATTAAACTTTCACCTAGGTACGTCCTTAATATGTACCCAATAAACATTTGTTGACTTGTGAATGAATGTCAACGTGCTTTTACTGAGAGAAGTGAATGTTTGAATGCTAATTGATTGCTTTTGAAAGTTTTTTTTTGGTGTAGACTAGTTGGAGAAGGCAATGGCACCCCACTCCAGTACTCTTGCCTGGAAAATCCCATGGACAGAGAAGCCTGGTAGGCTGCAGTCCATGGGGTCGCTAAGAGTCGGACACGACTGAGCAACTTCACTTTCACTTTTCACTTTCACGCATTGGAGAAGGAAATGGCAACCCGCTCCAGTGTTCTTGCCTGGAGAATCCCAGGGACGGGGGAGCCTGATGGGCTGCCGTCTGTGGGGTCGCACAGGGTCGGACATGACTGAAGTGACTTAGCAGCAGAGCAGCAGCAGTTTTAAAGTCTTTATTGGATTTTCTACGACACTGTTTCTATGTGTTTGGTTTTTTGGCAGCAAAACACATGGGATCATAGTTCCTCAACCAGGAATAAAACTCAGACCCCCTGCACTGGAAGACAAATTGTTAATCACTGGACCATCAGGGAAGTCCTGCTAATTTACTCTTAATTTTTAAGAACAATCATGGTTTTGATCCATGTTTTGTAAAGATGCCTTTTTAATTTGAAAAAAAAAAAATGTCATGATTAATGCTCTAAGTACCATATTCTCTACTCAGTAACTCCACAGTGGGTGGGAGCAAACACTGTTCGTAAGCAACAGAACCTCACCTCATTAGAAACTCCAAGAGTCTTTCTATACAGCATTGCAAAGAGCCACCAGAATTGGCCAAAGTTTGGCACCAAACTATGGTATAGCAGTTCAGACTAGTAGTGAGAGCTCTGACATTTAACCTAAGAAGTAGTTTCTGCTGGCCAGTCCCCTCCTTTAGCCCTTAGCATAATGTGGTAAGTGGACCTGAGGCACCTGAGAGTATATGAGTCGCTCAGTCATGTCCAACTCTTTTCAACCCCATGGACTATAGCCTTCCAAGCTCCTCTGTCCATGAAATTCTCCAAGTAAGAATATTGGGTAGCCATTTTTGGGTATCCATTGGGTAGCTATTCCTTTCTCAAGGGGGTCTTCCAGACCCAGGGACTGAGCCCAGGTCTCCTGCCTTGTAGGCGAATTTTTTACCATCTGAGCCACCAGGGAAGCCCAAGGCACCTTGGTTGGTCACAGTGATTAGGGTTCTTGACTGGCAGGTATTAGAGGCCTCCACTTGTTACATATCACCACCAGTTGATATAATGAACCATTCTCAGACCGTTCCCTCACATACACCTCTCTTAGCATGCATAAAACGATCACACATCTGTTGTAGAGTTTGATGAAGTCTCTCAGCTTCTATAGACCTTTCAGTCTCCGCTGCATGTAAGAGGGCATTCTGGCAGCAGATTTCAGCTGGTCTTTTCGTGGAGGACAGAACCCCCTAAAATGACTCAAGATAAGATGGAGTCCTTAGGCGCTGACTGCCACCTCGGAGGCTGCTGGGTTCAACTGTTCATCCAGGGAGATGACTAGGCAATAGTTTCAGTCAACCTATGTGTCATCTCTGCTCGTTTCACCTGTGAAACACACTTTACTATTACCCGTTAAAGCAAGCAGCATGCCCTCTTGTGCTGACTGGAGATCAATACGGTTGAGACTTGCAACGCTGTGCTCTCCCTGTCCCGAATCCATCAGAAGGGCTTCTGATTACTCTTTCCAATGCTATCTTAACCAAAAGCTCTATGTTAACTAAGAAGAAACTTCTTCTTAGTTTCTGCTGGTTAAAATACTTCTTAACTATCTCTAGAGTGGGTTGTCTCGGGCTACTCTGAACATTAACCAATCACCTGTACTGACCCTGCAGACTGCATCTCACATTAGAGCACCCCACCTGGAGCCCACTCTTTCCTGAGAGATCATGTTGCCCCATCCCAGCCTCCTCACCCCCTTCTCAGGAAACCTGATCCGCTTTCCTGGCAGCTGCTTTCCTTCCAGAAGTGGCCCTAGTAGTAAAGAATCCACCTATCGGTGCTGGAGATACACATCCGGGTTCAATTCCTGAGTCAGGAAGATCCCTCAGAGAAGGAAAGGGCAACTCACTCAAGTGTTGTTGTCTGGGAAATTCCATGGACAGAGGAGCCTGGCAGGCTCCAGTCTGCGGTCACAATGAGTTAGACAAGACAGAGTCCACGTGCACGCGCGCGTGCGTGCACACACACACACACACACACACACACACACACACACACATATCAATGATGGAATTGAATCTTCCAACAGCCTCAAACCCCAAAGGAAGCACCCTGGCTTCAAGATGTCAGTCTGCCCTCTGTCAGCGTCCAGGGCTGTAACACACTTCCTGCTGGGGCACCTGTGAGCCCATCTTCGCAGGCAAACAAGGAGGCTCTGCCGCTCCGCCCGCCCTCCTTGGGGTGGTCTGCGCTTTCGTGAAGGGAGCTTGTTCTGGGCTGACACTCAGCTCTCACTGGGTCCCAGCCACTCCATTCTCCAGGCTGCGGCTGGTAACCCCCGATTCTGAAGACTCTCTGTGGACACGCGGCCTCCTTCACGGAGTGAGGCCAGGAGGACATGAGGTCACTTAGTGCTTCATTCATCCGTCCCCTCTTTCACCAGGTGTTCGCTGATGCCACATGGGATGGAACTGGAGTAAACGTTTCATCCTGCTCACCTCGATCTCACTCGTCTGGCAAGGGAGACAAACAAGTGACTAGAAGATTCTAATAGGCGTAAGAAAGGCTGTGGCAAGGCTCACCTCAGGAGGCTGTGGGGACACGGGAGGGCCAACAACAGAGCCTGAGGAGCCAGAGAACTTGTTAGAAACATGGCCTCTGAAAAATGCACACCTGTAACACAAGGGACTTCCTTGGCGACCAGGGGACTTTGCCTTTCCATGTAGGGGGTGTGGGTTCGATCCCTGGGCAGGCGCTTAAGGTCTCCTATGCCTCGTGGCCAAAAAACCAAAACATCAAAAGCAGAAGCAATATTGTAACAAATTCAATAAAGATTTTAGAAATGGTCCACGTCAAAAAAAAAAAAAAAAAAAAAA
>SJYA01003207.1:830160-846342 GCA_006410615.1 Neotragus moschatus
GAAAAAAAAAAAAAAAAAAAAAAAAAGCACAAAAGCCCAGAGGGGAGTGGAAGCCGGGAGGGCAGGATGGTGGGGCTGTGGACTGGGAATGCCAAGAACGGGCAGGCTTTTGAAGAGCCTTAATGTCAAGCTGGGGTGTCTGGACTGGGTGGTGAGCAAGCCAAGCTCAGGGGCATAGTTTTTCTCTGAATGAGAGGCTCAGGCTTCAGGCTGCCTCAGAAACTTATCTTGAGCCCTAGTGTAAAGAAAACACGGGGAGAAGATGTGACCCGATACTCCCCTCTACTGCTGGGCGGTCAGGGTACCCCTGCCCACTTCCGTCAAGCCTGAGCGGCCCTAGTAGCGTGGGCCACCAGCTCTTTGGCACGGAAATAAAGAAATATGACTACCAGACTGAGACCGTCCCTTCTCAGGGTGGAAGTGAAACTGGAATTCTGAAAAGACTCGAGTCATCTGTCTCAATACAGTGGATTTCTTCTTGTTATATTAAACCAAGGCCCAGACTCCAGAAGCAGAAACCCAAGCTGCCATTGCCCATTCACAGGCACGACTGGTATTTTGGCCTCGTCGGAAGGCTCACCAGCTCATGTTTACATAGCTGCTTGCATTTAATGACGACAACATAACACAACTGAGAAAGTCACCCTATGGAAAAATCTGTTTTCCTTCTGTTCTGCAAAGAAAAATCCCACCACATCGGAGAGAACAGACAGGTCCGGCATTCACAGATAGACGAAGACCCTCAAAGAGGAACCTACCCCCTCCTGTTCACCTATAGGCCCACTGGGCACTGGGAGTATTTCCAGAGAAAAGCTTCATACCTTACTCACTCACATCCCGCTGTCCCATAATTAGCTGAGTTCTAATTATTCCCTGTATTGTCTCTGGCACTTTCCTTTTGTGAGACAGTGGTGGGTAAGACAATGGTGCATAATTCAAACACAGGGCCAATCTAAAACAAGAAACTGGCAGAGGGCTCACGGGACGATTGCATTATTCATGAAGAGACATCAGAACAATTGGAGGATAACATTAGATTTTAAATCACAGCAGCAATTACAAGACAATTATCCCGAGTGGTGTAATTGCCACAGCTACAGGGGGAGTGGCAGAACCTACCCAGCCTCCGTGCCATTTTCTTTTAATACCATGATGAAGACTGGTTTGTTTAGTGTAAGAGGAAATTCTCCGGAAGGAAATATTTGTATTCCTTCCTTTAGTGCCCCGTAGAGCTGGCAACCAGAGCCTGGGTGAGAAAAGGAACCAGAGGCCACCCTTGAGCCTTTCAGGCACCCTGCCTTGCCTCCTCCAAGACGTGCAGTGCCCAGCCCCTCCCTCTACCTCGTCCTTGAACTTCAACCCAAGTACAAAACCTGGGTTCTGCTCCTTCCGGATGATGCTCCTCAGCCAGGGACTCCACATGTGTGGCAGTGGGGAGTCACTTGCTTTCCAGGCAGCAAATTGGGGTTTCCTAATTCTTATTGACACCACAGTTTAGTTGGCTCAGATGGTAAAGAATTTGTCTGCAGTGCAGGAGACCCAGGTTTAGTCCCTGGGTCTAGAAGTCTCACTCCAGTATTCTTGCCAAAAACTCCCATGGACAGGAGAGCCTGGTGGGCTACACTCCAAGGGTGGCCAAAGTCAGACATGGCTGAGTGATGAACACTTTGTCTTTCACTATAAAGGCAGCTATCACGTACTGAGTACACACGATGGGCAACATGCTTCTCACATCTTTCACTTATTTATACTGAGGCAAAGCTGATTTGCAATGTTGTATACAGTTCAGTTATGCAACAAAGCGATTCACTTTTCAGTTCAGTTCAGTCCAGTCGCTCAGTCGTGTCCAACTCTTTGCGACCCCATGAATCGCAGCACGCCAGGCCTCCCTGTCCATCACCAACTCTCAGAGTTCACTCAGACTCATGCCCATCGAGTCAGTGATGCCATCCAGCCATCTNGAATTTTCCACAGTTTACTGTGATCCACACAGTCACTTATATATGTATATAAATACATACACACACATACAAATATGTTCTTTTTCAGATTCTTTTTCATTATAGGTTATTTAAGATATAGAATATTGTTTTCTGTTATGGAGTAGGTTATTGTTTATCTGTAGCAGCACTATTTACAATAGCCAAGATATGGAAGCTATCTAAATGTCCATTGATGGGTCAATGGAATATTACTCGGCCCTATAAAAGGATGAAATAAAGCCATTTGCAGCAACGTGGACCTAGAGATTATCGTACTAAATGAAGTAAAACAGAGAAAGACAAGTACGGTATGACATGGCTTATATGTAGAATATAAAAAATTACAGATGAACTTATTTATAAAACAGACAGACTCACAGACATAGGAAACAAACTTATGGTTACCAAAGGGAGAAGAAGGGCTAAATTAGGAGTTTTGGATTAACAGATATACACTGTCACGTATCTTTTCTTATTTAACTTAACCTCAGAGGTTCCTGGCTTTCTTTGTGTTATTTACTCAACGAGCATTTCCCTAACTAGTCTCTCCTTTTCAACTGAGATGTGTTTCAAGAGCCTGGGTTGCACCGACAGCACAGAGCCCTGCCTTCTTGGAGCTTCCCTCGTGGGAGGTGTTTTGCACAGCCTTGGGGACACGACGGACTATCTGAAGCACAGGCAGAACCAAATGTAGGCTGGTTGTCAAGCACTCTCCACCTCTTTCCCGGCCTCCTTTCTTTCCTTTCCCTTCATTTTCGCTGTCCTTTCCTTCTAGGCTGAATTTGCTACAGGCTCTAAGTCTTTTCAAACCAACTCAGCAAACACTATCTGTTAATTTGATAAGATCTAGCAATGTTTAACNACCAAATGTAGGCTGGTTGTCAAGCACTCTCCACCTCTTTCCCGGCCTCCTTTCTTTCCTTTCCCTTCATTTTCGCTGTCCTTTCCTTCTAGGCTGAATTTGCTACAGGCTCTAAGTCTTTTCAAACCAACTCAGCAAACACTATCTGTTAATTTGATAAGATCTAGCAATGTTTAACAGAGAAGGCGATGGCACCCTACTCCAGTACTCTTGCCTGGAAAATCCCATGGACGGAGGAGCCTGGTGGGTTGCCATCTATGGGGTCACACAGAGTCGGACATGACTGAAGTGACTTAGCAGTAGTGTTTAAAATGAATTTACCTTTTGATCTCATAATTTCACTATTAGATATTTATCATATAATATTCTTGCATAAGTGCTAAAATATATTCAGTGATTCACATTGCCGTCTTGTTTGTGACAGTTCCAAACTGGAAACAATGAAAAATATCCATCAATAAGGGAACTGTTAAATAAGTTATGGTGCATCCATGTAGCAGGATATTATGCAGCTGCTCAAAGAATGTACTGATTATAGGAAGATGTCCAGGGACTCCCTTGAAGTGAAAAGGGCATGTTTCAGAACAGTGTGTACAGTTGGGTCCCGAATTTGTAAAACAAATTTCACACATTTACATTTCATTATTTAAAAAGACCAGAAGGATATGAATCAAATTATTATACGGAGGTGCCTCTAGGGAGTAAGTTGAAAGTAGGAAAGATTTTACCTTTCTTCTTCACTTGTTTTCTGATTTAAAATCTGTGTAGATTACTTTTTAGTTAAAATACATGAAGAATGTGGATTATCTTCCCAGCTCTGAGCACTGGATAATCAGAGATGACTAAGAGGGTATGGATTTCTGCCCTGGAGGAGGTTAGCCTTACGTGTCAACTTGGCTGGGCTATGGTGCCCAAATATTTGGTCAAATATTATTTGTTATGTTTGGTTAAACATTATTTTGGCCAAAGGGTATTCTCTGAAGCTGTTCTTTTTTTTATGAGATTAACATTTAAATCAGTGGACTTTGAGTTAAGCAGATTATCCCCCATAATATGGGTGGGTCGAATCAGTTGAAGCCATAAAGAGACAAAGACTGATTTTCCCAGGTGGCCTGGTGATAAAGAACCCACCCGTCAACACAGGAAATGTAAGATATGTGGGTTTGATCCCTGGGTTAGGAAGATTCCCTGGAGGAGGAAGTGGTGACCCATTCCAGTATTCTTCCCTGGAGACACCCATGGACAGGAGAACCTGTCAGGCTAGCCCATCCATGGATTCTCAAGAGTCAGACCCAACTGAAGGGACTTAGCACACCTAACCAGGTGAAGATGTTAACAGAACAAAGGCTGACCCTCCCAGAGCAAGAAGGAATTCTGCCAGCAGACTGCCTCTGGACTTGAACTTTAACCCTTGAGTCTCCAGACTGCTTGTCTACCCCATCACATTTTGGACCCACTAAATCACCATGATCACATGAGTCAGTTCTTTAAAATAAATCTTCCTCCTGTGTTGTTTTTTGGATAACCCTAATTCAAGGAGAATACGGTTTAGTGAACTAATGACTCTCCCAGGGGAGGGTTGGTTCCTCCCAGGCAGTCGTTGAGAACATGTAGTCAGCCTGAATACCAAGGGATAACTTGGGTTGGGGGTTGCTGCTGCTGCTAAGTCGCTTCAGTTATGTGAGAGCTCCGCAACTGTCAGTCACCCCAAATAAATGTGAAATCTATGAGTGTGCTTGGCCTACAAAAGGAGCTTTCAGAATTGTAGTGATTTCCTCTGGTAAACAAGGCATGGAGCTTTAGAAAGCACCTACACCCATCCGTCATGCTCATAAGGGCCCTGGGCTTTGGTCTCGAGGTCTCCACAGCCTTGTGGAAGCATCCATGTCACCAAGGGGGCTCATTCTCAACACAAGGCTCTCCCACCCCAGTGGACGATCCCCACGTCCAGAGGGAAAAGGGCTTCCTTCTTTCTGACACCAGCCTCAGAAGATTTGAGACGCTTCTCATTGCCTCTCTCCTTAGTTTTCCCAGCTTGGAAGCTCCATCTTCCGTGAATTCATCCATGATCCTCAAATACAAAGAAGGGAAATTATTAACACTTAATTAGGATTAAGTAGAGGCAAGAAAAATGCTGAAATATACAAAGTGAAAGAATAGAATCTGAAATGATGTCTATACTGTGATTACCACTAGGAAACATTTATGCAAATGAACGAAAGACTGCAAAGCAATCATAGAAAATACAAACAGAAGTTGTTAAGGAAGTGGAAGTGTGGTGAGTCTTCCTCTCCTGTAACAAAAGCTTGTTGCTTGTCAGTCAAAATGAAATAAGGGCTGTTTTGCCTGAGGAGGACAGGGTTGGTTATCTCTACTGGGCTCCCTTCTTACCTCCAGATCTCCTGGAACCAGAAACTAGAATCTTAGCATGTGCCAAACATCTGTCATGTTTGTACCTGTAAGCAGCATCGCATTTAACCACTGCCCTAATCTGTGTGGAGAAGGAAATGGCAGCCCACTCCAGTATTCTTGCCTGGAAAATCCCATGGGCAGAGGAGTTCGGCAGGCTACAGTGCACAGGGTCATAAAGCGTCAGACGTGACTGATCGGCTGAGCACGCATACTAATTCTGTAAGGTGGATATCATTTTGTAACACCAGATTTCAAAGTCCATGTGTCAGCTGGGCTGGTTCCTTCTGGAGTTTCTGGGGCAAATCTACTCTGAGTCCCCCTCCTAGTTTCTAGTGGTTGACAACATTCCTTGGCTTCTGTGGCTTCTGTAGTCATGCCACTTCAATCGCTGTCCTTGTATTTTTATGGCATTCTCCGTGTGTGTGTGTTCATGTATCTTATCTTCTTATGAGGAATATAGCCGTACTGGCTTAGAGGCCACCCTAATCCAGTGTGACCTTATTTTAACTTGCTAACATCTACAATGACCCTATTTCCCAATAGGCTCATGTTCACAGGCACCAAGGGCTAGGACTTCAGTATCTTTCCAGGAGACAAAATTCAACCCCCAACCATGGATGTCAAACCCAGGTCTCTGTGCAACCAAAGCTGTGTGCTGGGGTGGGACACTCAAAAATCTTGACAGTACAATTAGAGATTTTTATTGGTACAAAATGAGGCAACACATAAGAGAATATCATTGTAATCGTCTTGAGAACGCATGCTGGATAAATGGTCCATTAATAAAAAGCATCACAAATACCCCAGGAAATATTTAAATAGGCAATGACCAAAGTAATGTAAAAAACGGACAATTTAAACACAGTAGCTTGTAGCACATCTTCTGTGAATGCTGGGTTCATAAAAAATGAATTTTTTAAAAAACTGAATTTAATTTTTAACTGGTACTAAACTGATGACTAAAAGCTGTTGACAACCTCTTCCTGTTAAGGAAAGCAAGTTTAATTTGGTGGTAAGTAAACATAACCTCCATTATATATAAGAAGAATTCATTCATCCCTTTTGTCCCAGGGCAAATCATGAAACAGATTTACACACACACACAGTAATTACAAAGAGAACAACATGGGCAACTTAGTGTTAGAGAAGATGACAGTCCATTGTAATCTGTACATTTTTCTCTCAAGTATTTTTCAGCTCTGACAATCATTTCCATGATTTAGATTTAATCACTTGATCCTAATTTTTGTTGCAAAAATCAAAATCAAAATAAATAATTTAATTTACTGACTGCACTGTATGAACATTGCTCTTTCCATTATCTAAATTCAAAATCTCTGCCACAAGACAAGAAAATTAAATTTTCTCATTGTTAAAAATGATCAGAATAATTCAGCAGAATGCCTCCAGGATATGGTTTCTTCTAATTACCTTGTATCCTGAATTCTTAATTAATTATATTCTGAGACAAGAAAAAGTCCCATTGTGCTCAGAGCTCATCCTGAGCCTTTTTCCATGCTAGGTGAATTATTTACACAGTAAATCTTATCACTGCATTTCAGTTTTGTGCCTGAAGTTGCTGCCCTTTTGGTCATTTTAATATCATTCCTCTCAGAGTCAATTTCCTACCTTTAGAACAAGCATCCAGACCTTTAGCCCCCCTCCCTACACACAAGACCTTGCCTCCTGTCACTGAATTCCTTTGTGACCTAGTTAAATGACATTTTTTTTCTGGGTCACAGGAATGATACAGCCTTCTGCCTGGAGAAGGAGCTCCTGAAATTGGCCAGAGACTTGGCTTCATCAGAAACTGACTGGCCAAGATAGAGGATGAGCCTCCACACAGATGGGCAACCACATCAAAGCCCTGTACCTCCTATCTGTGCAAAGCACACTTATTTAAATAAGATGATGGATAACACTCCAAAGAGTTTTCCTGCAAAGCTAGACTCCAGAGAACATCTGCGCTTTAAACTCAAAAGGATTTTTCTCTTGTTATTAATAGCTTTAATCATTATTAACTGAACTGTTCCTCCAGCTGCCACTAGCTGGAGCGCTTGGAAACGATGAAAGCTGCTTCTATACAAAAGGACCTGGAAGAAAATTAGGAAAAATCATCCGTGGCTAGATTTGGGTACTTCGTATTTGTCTCTCTTTGTATGCATTACATCATTGTCTTCCTGTAACCTGCCAGTCTTACAGATGAAGCAACTGAAGTGCGGAGTGACAAAGTAACTCACCCAAGTTCACACAGCTGGTACATATCAGAGTCTGAATCAAAAGTCCAGCCAAGGTTCCCAGACATTCGTGTACAGATGTATATATCACCTGGTGAACTTGTTAACAAGTAGGTTCTGATTCAGTGGGGCCGGGATTCTGTGTTTCTAGCAGGCTCCCTGGTGAGGTCAATCCTGCTGGTCCCTGGACCACCGTCTGAGGAGTGGGATGCATGCTTGCTAAGTCGCATCAGTCGTGACTGACTCTGTGTGACCCCATGGGCTGTAGCCTGCCAGGCTCCTCTGTCCAGAGGATTCTCCAGGCAGGAACACTGGAACGCGTTGTCGTGCCCTCCTGCAGGGAATCATCCAGCCCCAGGGATCGAACCGGCATCTTCTGTATTGCCAGCAGATTCTTTACTGCCGAACCACTGGGGAAGCCCGAGGAGCAGGGTAGTAGAGCCTAACTTCACAGCCTCTAAGGCAATTATCATAGTTTCTGTCGTTGGTACTTTTTTGTTTCCAACTGATGGAAGCCCATATGAAAATCCACGTTTTAAGACTTCCTTTGAGCTTTTCTACATTGCAGATATAAACAATCTCAAAGTTAAAGTTTGTGGAATCACAGTGGCTCAGATGTGGCCCGATGTTATGAGGACCTCAGCATTCAAACTCTATAGAATCTGCTTACATTTTTCTTGCTAACATCTGTCTTGCTGGGACCCTCCTGCTGGAACGCACAGTCTGAGAGCCAGGCATTTGGCATTTCAGTGAGAAGGAGCTCTCGGTGGTTCTGCTAGTCAGCTGTCTGGCCTCCTCAGAGGGCCCTGCCCTGAACAGGTCAAGAAGAGCGGCACGCAAGACAGTGTTTACAGATGATATTGAGACCCGATGGGTCGGTGCTCATGCAGGCAGCAAGTTTGTTTGCTCAGTTGCCAAGTCGTGTCTGACTCTTCACAACCCCATGGACTGCACTCAGACTTCCCTATCCCTCATCACCTCCCAGAGTTTGTCCAAGTTGATGTCCCTTGCATCAGTGATGCCATCCAACCATCTGCTCGGTCGTTCCCTTCTCCTTCTGCCTTCAGTCTTTCCCAGCATCAGGGTCTTTTCCAATGAGTTGGCTGTTTGCGTCAGGTGGCCAAAGTATTAGAGCTTCAGCTTCAGCATCCGCAGTTGCCATGGCAGTGCCTAACCTGATCTCCTGAGAATCCGGAGCAGCAGTATGGCTTCCAGAACAGAGCCAGCTCTATGCGCCTGGTGGAGAGAGTAAGTTATAAGCTGCTACATGTTGGGTGTTACTGTTGGTGGAAAGGGGCTTCCCAGGTGGCGCTAGTGGGAGAGAACCCGCCTGCCAGTGCAGGAGACATAAGAGACACAGGTTTAGTCCCTGGGCTGGAAAGATCCCACGGCAATCCACTTCAGTATTCTTGCCTGGAGAATCCCATGGACAGAGGAGTCTGGCAGGCTACAGTCCACAGGGTCTCAAAGAGTTGGACATGACTGATGCGACTTAGCATGCATGCATTGGTGGGATTATTATTTGATGAAACCATTTTGAAAGCAATTAAAATGGGAGAAAGTTTCAGACTTAAAAGTGGAGGTCTTTGACTTAAAAATTCTGCTTGCAGAAATCCATCCTTCAGGGATCCTAACATGTGTGCACATTTATATCAGAATATTCATGGGAGTCTTGTGTGTAATATCCAAACATTAAAGCAGTCAGTCGAGAAGGGCATGATTGATTTATATGTGGAATCTAAAAAACACAAGGAATGAATGAATATAACAAAATAGAAACACATTCACAGATACAGAGAAGAAACTAGTAGGGAGACGGAAGGAGAAAGGGGCAAGATAGGGGTGTGGAATTAAGAGATAAGAACCACTATGTTTAAAATAGGTGAGCAGCAAGGATATGTTGTATGCTGCTGCTGCTGCTGCCAAGTCATGTCAGTCGTGTCTGACTCTTAGCGTCCCCATGGAGCCTACCAGGCTCCTCCATCCATGGGATTTTCCAGGCAAGAGTACAGGAGTGGGGTGCCATTGCCTTCTCCGATATTGTATAGCACAGGGAAATATAGCCATTATTTTGTATATAACTTTAAATGGAGTATAATCATTAAAAGTACTGAGTCACTGTGTTGCACACCTGAAGCCAATATAATTTTATAAATCAATTGTATTCCAATTTTTAAAAAAGGGCATGATTACATAAAATTATGGAATAATCATGACATGGAAAACAATGTCATTAAGCAGAATACAGCACAGACCTGGGAGGATGTCTAAGACAGAGGGTTTGGAGAACACAGTAAGTTTCAGAGCAGTTCAGAATCCCATTATGGGACTCTCTCATCTACATATGTGTATTTGCACTGTGTGTGCTAAGTCACTTCAGTCGTGTCCGACTCTTTGCAACGCTATGGCTTTAGCCCGCCAGCCTCCTCTGTCCATGGGATTCTCCAGGCAAGAATACTGGAGTGGGCTGCCATGCCCTCCTCCAGGGGGTCTTCCCCACCCAGGGATCGGACTTATGTCTCTTATGTCTCCTGCACTGGCAGGCAGGTTCTTTCCCACTAGCGCCACCTATACAGAAAGTCTCCATTATGGGAACCCCTCACTGTTAGGAGGATGAACGGGGAAGCATAAGTATTCACACTAAGAAAATATTCACCAATGAACTGAAAATTTTTAAAAACAGTATCTGCTCCAACATCTCTTCCTGCTTTCTCCTGGAGTCAAGGTCTGTGCCCGTCTGGCTCTAGTTGATCAAGGGCTCTGCATACTAAGTGCCAGTTCAATGCAACTTGCTACCAAATGAAAGGACACATCTGGGAAATGGATGGAAGGAAGGATTTCAGAAAGCCTGGGAAAGTGACATGGGAGAAATATTTGAATATTGTGGAACGCGGTAGACCAACGAGGGACTTGTAGATCAGAAAACATCTAAAAGGGAAATCATTACAAAAGGTCACCAAAAAAGCACTTAATAGAGAATAATTTGAACACTAAAAGTTTAAAAAATTTCCCCTACATTTTTAAAGAAATGATCCTGTTTGTTTTTGAGGGAACCTCAGTTGAAAGGTGCAGGGGTGCGAGAGGTCCAAGAGCAAGGGGACATGTGTACATCTACAGCTGATTTATGCTGACGCATGGCAGAGGCCGACACAATATTGTAAAGCAATTATCCTTCAGTTAAAAGTAAATACATTTTAAAAAAAGAAAAAATGTTCAGGGGACCATTCATGCTTTGTTTTGGATGTCTTTATCTTATGTCTGTCTTTGTGTGGAAAGCACTTATCTACTACTTGGGGCAATATTCCTTAAAACTCCAAAAAGTATATTCATAAAGATTCTCCTTTAAATATATTAATCTATGTAGACAATGTCCTAAAATCATATACTCTGAAAAACAAGCGACCATTTTTAGAGACATATGCAAGCGTTCTATAAGCCCTTCTTTCGCCTGGCTTCCTTTTTCTCATCTTTGTGATGAACCTGCACTGGTTTGGAAATAAGAAAAAGGAAAAGATAAAGAGAAGAATAAAGGGAACAAAAGGAAAAAGGAAGGAAGAAGAAAAGGCAGTACAAACATTAAAGGGACATGAGAAAATGTTTTAGATAGAGTTTTCTATTTTTAATCCCCCTATTCTTGCTTGATCTGTTAGGCTGCTTTAATTTTGAGGCCAATTAGTTCCAAATTATCCTTAATGTTAATTATTTAGGCTGTTCCAAATCTTTATTAAGAACAGTACAGAACAAGCGTAAGTGGCTGAAAAGTAATTGGAAAGTAAAGGAATGGAGAGAAAAATGAGAGAATTTTGAGAAACGAGCCAAAGTGCTTCAAGATGAATATCTAGGTTGGGAAACTGCCCTGCTGTGAACCAAAAGAGAACCAGTGACCACAGAGGAGACTTTTTACAGAAATCACGATTGAATAGTATCGTCTGCTGACCAGCTTGATTTCACCCAGATGTTTTGGCAGAAGTGTTTTGTTTGGATCTTCGGTTCACACAGAGAAGGGCAGGTCAAGGTATGAAGAGTGGCAGGCCACATGGAGGGGCCCGTGGAAACTCGAAGCTGCTAACCGGTAGGAGCTTGGACAAACAGGAGAGCATCAGTCTGATAGAAACTTCAGAGGGTCTGTGCAGAGACTCGCAGGCCTGACGTTGTCCTCTGAAAGCCCTGCTCACATCAGCGTTTGACATGTGTTTGGAAAAGTGAATTTAAGGGGGAGTTCCCACCCTTTTAGCATCATTTATGCTGAACTCTCACATTTCTTCTGGGAGTCTGGAATTTTGGCACATCCCAGGCAGAGGTGCTGACAAGACCAGCCTTCAGTGAAACCCTGGATGTTGAATGTCTGCTGAGCTCCCCTCTGGTTGACTATTTTATAGCCATGAGTAGAACTCTGTGCTGAATCTCCAGTTATCTTAGGGAATCACTGAACTCCGGTGTGTCTTGGGGACCCCTGACCTAGACAAATAAAGTGGTTTCCTAGCTAAGAACCAGCCCATTATTTCAAAGGAACAGCAGAGAATGGAGACGGACATAAAAAAAATCTCTTTCTTTTCCTCTTTCCCCAGCCAGACCAATGTTATTTCTTAACTGACATCTCTGAAGGTGACATCAATTTCTTTACCACCCTTATCTACCATTTTGGAGGTAAAGATGAAGACTTAAACACATTCTCTGTCTGCTAAGGGTGGCCACAGGAGAGTCATGAACACGAGTATTTTCTTGGTGCTCAATTCATGAGCACATCCCTGTGTTGCTGGATTGAAAGGCAGGAGACCTCGAGCTTTCTCAGAGCTTTCCTCTCTTGACATCTTTCTTTTTTTTTTTTTTCTTGACATCTTTCTTACTGCAGTTACAGATTCACCAAAATGAGGAAGCATTTATAAGATCAAGGGGATTGAGTTGGAGATGTCATTGATTAATTTTTCAACCAGGAATGTCTAGTGAGGATCAGTACTCTGCGTGTGTGCTAAGTTGCTTCAGTCGTGTCTGACCCTTTGCGACCCCATGGCTCCTCTGTCCGTGGGATTCTCCAGGCAGGAATACTGCAGTGCGTCCCCACTTCCTCCTCCAGGGGTTGAACCCTCATCTATTATGTCTTCTGCATTGGCAGGTGGCTGCTTTACCACTGGCACCATCTGGGAAGCCCGGTGTTGTCCTGGGAACCCAGAAAATAAAGACAGTAACGACTCAGCTCTGCCCTCAGGTAGCTTCTGATCCCGTGGGGGAGCCAGGGCTCTACTGCCATTGGCTCAGACTGGCTTTCCAGAGCCCAGCAGTCTGTGAGCTGGTTCACATTATCCTGGTCGTCTGGAGCCAGCCGGGACACAAGTGTTCATGCTGGAACTGAGCAGGACCCTGCGGGACTCCTGGGCATGGAAGCCTGTGTCCCCTGTTCCTAGTTTGTAGGGAATAGATTTTAGCCCCATGGCCTTCCCTGAGTTCCAAAGGGCAGGTTCAGTGATTAATCTGGCAAGGGAAGGGATTCAGAGATAGGACTAACAGTCAAGAAATAATAATGTAGCCTTAGGGCAGGATCCTGGTTCCACCTGAAGGGAGGAACACACTGTCTCTGAGCTCTTCTGTAGAACTAAAACCCCCAAGGAATGGAAGATGCTGACTACTTGATGAAGCGTTCTTCATTCCAGAGAGAAGGTCACAGATTGACAACTTGGGAATCACAGCAGCTCATCCACAGACCAACTGAGACCAGATTAAAGGACGGCAGGCCCCGAACACACTCTGATCCTTATCAGCAACCCTATGCTTGAACCATTGCTGTAAAACTCCTCACCAAATCCCAGACATAGTTTGGAAGGCATAAGCCCATGTGACCTCCTTTGCCTGGCAAAGCAATAAAGCTACTGTTTTATACTTCACCCAAAACTGTGTCTCTGATTCACCACCAGTGCCCAGAGGCTAAGTTTTTGGCATCAAGACCATGGAAGTGGGCAAAGCTAGCAAACTGGTTGCCCCCTCTTTCATCTGATTGTTTATCTGCCTACCAATGCATGGACGCGTCAGGGGAAGCCACTGACTGAAACCGCCCATGCTGGCCAGCGCCATAGTAACTATTTGCAGGAGTCGTTTTAGGACAGGAGGTTCTGGTAAGGAACAGGGAACTAGTAAGTCACCACCAAGCAGAAGAGTTCAGGAAAGGTCAGAAGGAGACATCATGTGTCCAACGACCTCCCAGAATCCTCACTGGCATCCACCTTGGCTGAGTGATGCCTGCGCCATTAGGAAGGACTCTGAGTCAGAGCGATTGGCTAAATAGAACCCAGAAACTAATAATACCCTAGACTGCAAGCCACGGGGCAGAGCAGTCCTCCCGGGTTCCCTTAACCCTCTTGTTCTCTTCTCCCTCAGGTCCCCTTTCTCAGTAAAAGCTCTTGCTTCGTCAGCACGTGTGTCTCCTCGGACAATTTGTTTCCGAGTGTTAGACAAGACCCACTTTTGGGCCCTGGAAGGGGTCCTCATTCCTGCAACAGATGGCCAGGTAACCGGAGGATCGAAGCCCACTCAGTCAGGAGAGACTGAAAGCCCAGCCAGGGCAGCGCGGCACTGGCGCTCCAGTGTCCAGGACAGGGAGGGGCCGGCGGAGCTGGGCTGCCGCGCAGGCAGGACCAGCCCCCAGGGGCTCAGTGCCCAAGGAGGCGCCTTTGTGCCTCTGCTGCTCACCAGGGATGCTCCCACGGAGGCCTGGCCCTCCCGCGCCCAGGAGGGGTGGGGACTGTGCCGCCCCTTTTGCAGTCCCTTCTGGTCTCAAGTTAACTTCCTGTAATGCCACTTCTTCAGATCTATTTGGCACTCTTCAACTTCTCTTGTATATATTTTGACTTTTAGTCTGTATACAAAATTGTCTAGAGCTCTGCTTTTTGGAGGAAAATTCAGGTGCTAATCATGTCCCCAATTTTTGGATTTATTTATTTAGGAAGAGGCTTGCTGGTAAAGCTGCCTAGAATGCATGGTCATGCATTTACCAAATATTTCTGCAGTGATGAGGCTCAACGATCCAGCACTGCTTTCATCCCCATCAGGAAAAAAAGCCTACAGGCGATGGCACCCCTTAAGAAGCTACATCAGATTTCAATGTCGGTGTGCCCCAGAGCCTGTGGAAGTCTTTATGGCAGAAAGAAGTTTCTGAGAAAACTACTATCCCTACAAATATAATTGCCATGTGAGCAATTAACTGAAGACAAAGGAAAGGCAACACTTAAAAAAAGTCAACACGATTGATAATTTCATTTTTTTCTTTTTACTTGAAAATTTGTTTAACCATCAAATTTTGGCAGTTACAAACCTGTACACTGTTTGGTTTTGTGTGTGTGTGTGTGTTTTTTTTTTTGTCATCTTTTTTGTTTTTCTTTCATTTTTTTAGAAAAAGAACACAAGACTGAATACTGCCAACAGCATTATGTGCAGAAACGATTCATTTCCATAAGGGCCAGGACCCACTGTAAGTGCTAGCTTCCCTTTGCATAAGGTTTGGTGCGTGACGTGTGTGCAAGTTGAGGTGAGTGTATGTGAGTGTGAAGAAACGATGTACTGCATTCTGAATCTGAAATGGCATACAAATCAGGTACTTAATAACTGGGCAAAACACACTCAAGTTTTAAAATGTCAATAAAAACATTTTTTTGGAAACAGAGAAAGTTAAATGAAAACAGTGGAACCAAAGAAAGGCTATAGAACATTTGGAAATGACTCAAAAACGCCATTTTCAAATCTAAAATGCTTTATGTGTGTGTGTGTGTGTGTAGTTACCTCAATAGTTTGCAGACCAACAGCACGGGTGACTTAGAATTATATTCAACCCCCCAAATTAAAGTATCCTGATAGGCATCAAATACAGTATATCTACAAAAGCCTGGAAAATTGAAACCATTATATACAATTTTATAAACATTTTAACACCGAAACATACATCTTTTACAAACCAGCCTGTTTGTAACAGGTAAATTTACATGACAATCTCTCTGATACAGTGCTTAAAAAGAACTGCTTCCATTTCTGAACACATCTGAACACATTTGTCATTTCCCAAAATGCAGTAGTATGGGCTCATAAAATTGTTCAATAGTAGCAATTCAGGTATTTGTTTGCCAGAAGGGTACTACAGTACGTACTGATGGGTCCAAACACACTCCAAACGACTCTAGGATTCTCAAGTGCATTCTAAACACTGGGAAGAGACTAAGTATGGCCTTTGTGTAATATTACATACTTGTAATTATTGCTTTTCATTATTACATAAGGAAAGAAAATCTTATTCTTTTCCTATCTCTTAGCCAGCTGGCTAAATATTAACTGATGCCAAATCCACATATGGCAACTTTAAACCCTAGAATTATACAACCAGAAGCTTAAAGACATTGCGGATTTCCACCAGAATAATGTGCAGTTGAACGCTGTAAGACAAACCCCAGCACAAACACAGAACCCGCCTTCTCACAGACCACACAAAATGATGACACTACAGAAATGCCTCTTCACATCTCCATTTCTCATGATTGGAAGCTAAAAACAAAAAAACATAAAACCTGCCCACTTTAGCAATATCCGTGGACTGGGAGGGCAGCAGAGAGGAGAGACCAGACGATTATCTGGATAACCCATGCCAAAGGAACACCGGAGCTCCCAGAATTCTCCCATGGAGGTGTCTCTGGGTCCTAAATGGTCTAGTTTG
>SJYA01003207.1:847395-957462 GCA_006410615.1 Neotragus moschatus
TGGGGGATTAGGGGGTGGGGGTGGGGAGTAAACAGGAATTGGCCAACAGTGTTTTCCTTGCTTTCTTTCCCCAGGCTCTGCTACGATTCCCAAGAGTGGTTCCAGATAAGTTCCAGGAATGCATCAATCCCCTCTCTAGGTTTTCACCCCGATTGTCTGATAGGATAAATCTTAAATGCATGGACTTGACTTGTTCATATCACTAAGTCTTCTACAAATGGCATTTCATGAACTGGCAGGATAGGAGTACATGGAAAGTTGGCATGGAATGAAACTCAGTAACAAAATCCTCATAGAAGAAAGCAAATGAATTAAACACCTACCTTCTTTATCTTTTACAGCCCAGAGCTTCTGCTGACTGTCTGACAAGCATCGCTAGTTCAGCTACTCTCAACCTAATCAGAATGTGTGTGATACAAGTAAAGTGCCTACAATGGGGTATGGAAAATGGCTTCCAGAGGTAGCACATCCAGGTTAGGAAAACATGTATGGGAAAGACACTAATTGGCTTAAATCTTTCCCATGTGGTTCATCAGCGTGAATGGGGTAGGAATAAATACCAGGGCTGGGAGGAAAGAAAAAAGAAAAACAAATGGACCCGGTAGGTAATATAATCAGAGCTTTACTGCACTTACTGATCAGTTTGAGTTCTATTTTATAACTATCATTCCATCCTCATTTTAGAAAACATTCATTTGATGAAAGCAGTTTTGATAGATGTCCAAAGAAATGTATGAATTCTGTCACTACACCTTTCCTATGGGGCTGCAAAAAAAAAAAAACCTAAGATCATGAGGCTTCCAGAGAAACACTCTCCATGAGTTCTCTCTTCTAGTATATTCCAAAGCAGGAATGGGGTTAAATCAAAAGCTCCAGCAGAAGCAGGCAGATACCATGCCCCCAGGCAGGTTAGTGGTGAATAACAGTAATAGAAAGAATACTGGTCAAACGGATGAGTTCTAGTCCTTGTTCAGCTACTCAACTTCCTGTGTGAGCTTAGGTGCGTCCCTTCCCCTCTCGGGGTATGTTTCCTCTTGATAAAATAAGGAGATTGGATAAGCAGATCTTAAGGACCCTTCCAGCTCTTGAATCATTGGTCATCTCCCCTAGTTCCATCTTGGCCAGGCTGCAAACCATTTCAGAATCTACAAGAAAAGCTAATTATCCAGAAAGTGAAAAGATATCATGTGTTTAAAGGTAATTGATCAAAACATAACATGTGCTTGTCTGGGATACATTTAGCTGCAGAGCTACTCTGCAGAAAACCAGGGGAAGATACCCTGAAGAAAGAGGTATTTTATCCAGGTCAGTGCCAAGAGTGGGCACAATTTTCTTGGGTGACTTCACAGCAGCATTGGTATCTATCTATTACTTTATTACTGGGTTCCGCAGGCAATCTGCCTGGAGGGTATGCTGTGCAAGCTGGGGTGGCTTCAGCATTAATCTCCTTCTAATATTTCCTGGGGCAAGAAATGAATTGTTGGTTTTACTTTGATTGTTTTTTATGCCACTGCATTATAGAAAGTGTAGCAGCGATTCTATTCTAGACCATTAGTTTGTCATTTTCTCTGTGATTCTTGCAAATGGGTTTCTTACATAAGAAAAATACCAAAGATTTCATTCTCCCAAGCAGCCTTAGTGAAATTCATTTAATTCAAGACCACGGTGCAGATAATGTTTCCATGACTAGGTCTGACTAAGAGATAGGAAGAGGAGAAAAGCTGAAAAATCTATGAAGTGTATGAGTGTACAGCTTACTCAGAATGGTTGAGAATGAAAAGGAATTTTTTTTGTTTTAACCACAAACTTTTGGAAACACTGACTCCTATAAAGAAGTGGATTGAACATGACCGAAACAACTGAAAAACACGTCTGAGTGGGTGATACACAGACTCAGGACAATATAGTGGACACAGCAACGCCATGTCACCAGAAACTGGACACAGACTCGCTCATATGCAGAGTGCAAATACGCATTCATTTAACCATGGCCTCTGTGCACGTGCCCGTGAGCCGACTGAAGCAAAAGAGTAAACTTACTCAGCTCATCACCTTTAAGCTTCAAGTTACTGTATTTCCAGTCAGATGATTCTCCTGGCAATTTTGGAAACTCAAGGTCAAAGCCCGCATGTCGGAAGAGAGGAGAACCAAAAGGCAGGGTGTAATGAAACTTTATACTTTTTTCAAATAAGAGTTTAGTTCTGAAAAATTATAACAAAATACTGTTTTGTCTTCTTCCTTATAAAAGCTCAGTTTTGCTTCAAGTTAATATAAACGGCAATACCAAAATAAAGTTAACTGAATCAGAAAAAAAATATGGCATTTGGTGTTTCTCTAATATCATCAAGATCAGAGAAATTGGAAGGTTGGCCTTGCTAGCAGGATTTTTAACACAGGTTGTATCCTAAAACCTTCCTGTCACTTTTCCTCAAGAGCAGCCTTACTGAGTGCAAGCATATATCTGTACATAGGCCCAGACACACACACTATTATAATTTATACACAATAACTAATCTTTCTTCTCCTTTTTTAAAAAAACAAAATCGCATCTATAGTGATGATGCTACCAGTTTAAAACACACACCTTTTATCTGCATTAGCAAGAACTGTGATTATCTAGCTGAGAACTTTGGAAGTATTAAATTTTCTTTTTTTCCTTGGATTTGTGAATTCTGCTTAAACCTCTCAGTATCTCTCATTCTAGGGAACAATGTACTAAAATATTCCTTTTTTTCCTCTCTTTATTTCCTGATTCTCAGAACAAAGGCCAATTTCTGCCTCAATGTTAAAACTGTAGTTACAGTCAAGAATATTTACTGGAAAACACAAAGACAGATAATCACATTCTTTCCAATGTTTGCACAATGTTAACTTTCCCCTCAACCTACAAAATGGGACCCAGATATCTCAAGTATTCCTCTTCACTGATATCTTTCTCAATGATCATAAGATATAACTATATTATTTCGGATGCTTAACACAAACAAACAAACAAACTTAACTGAGCATACTAAACATGTTATCCAAACCTAACTTTATAGCTGAAAATTGGGTAGCTTATTAAAAAAAAAATAAAAAGTTGATTTGAAAGGCTTCAGCCCATTTTCTTATTTAATAATGGTCGGTCCTCTTTTCTTTTGCCTAAGAGACTAACTTTTCCAACAGTCATAACTACTACTTTCACTTCCCCCCATTGGCTCAAAATTATATGCAACAAAGCCTCTTGGCTTGCTGCCAGTTATTAATACTGCAAGGACCGGACTGACGCTATAACACTTCCCAGGGCACAAGACTGCTCAAAGCAGTCAGACGGGCCGTCTAAACGTCACAGCGGAGCTTGATTCCCCCTTGAAAAACTCGGTGCACCTTCTGGGTCATGTAGGCAGGCACGCGCTGCCCGCGTGATGGGCCACCTCTCAGAAACAATTTGTGAGCCTTTCCTTTCCACCCAAGCGGAGTCGAGCTTGCTCGTGACAGTACTGGGAAGGAGTTTCCCACTGAAAATACCATGTTGCCTGCTGCGTGCGGAGCGGCGAGCCGCGCCGGTATCTGCGCGTTGTGCCAGCCCACGGGCTCCACACCGCCTCTACACCTGGGTCTGCTGCTGGGTCTCCAGAAAGGGAATGTGGAGGCTGGCGAGGCTGAGCTCCCCGACGCTCTCATAGTCACTCACGGCCGCTTCGGAGTCGTCAAAGCCACCGCTGGCCGACACGTCGGAGGACGAGGGGCCCCGGGAGTTGTGCAAGGAGAGGGCCACGCCGTCTGCGGGGCCCGCCGTGGCCTCCGCATCGGGGTTCACGCTCACGGCGAAAGTACTGAACTCGCCAGCGGCAGGCGGGCCCCCCACGTCCGTCTCGTGGGGGAAGGCGTGGGGAGGGAGGTACTGGCTGGGGTGAAACTGCGGCCGCCTCCGGCAGCCCGGGCTCAGCGTGCCGGCCAGCGAGCCGGGCCGCGCGGGCGGCAGGCCGTCATACTGGTCCGCGAAGTCCTCGGGCAGCGGCGGCGGCAGCGGGTCTTGCCCCAAGAAGTCGTCGTGGTGCGGTGGCGGGTACTCGCTGTCCACGTCGTACCCTCCCAGGTAGTAGTCGCTCTCCAGCCCCCGCGCGCTGCTCGGCGGCGCTGCGCCCTCCTGGTTCTCGTAGGTGGGCACCTCTTCTATGTCAGACAGGCGGGCCCCGGGCATCCAGTCGGACGTGTCCCAGTGGTAGGCTGTGAGAGGGAAGCCAGGGCAGTTAGTTTCCTCCAGGGTGGCGCTGGGCACAGGGCGCAGAAAGCCGCGGGCAGCGGACCTGGCATGCAACTCTCAATGCCCAGGAGACAGCTAAGAAGCCAGGCGCAGCCCCATGCTTTTTACAGGGCCCTTCTCAGGCCCAGCCGTGCTCTTGCCTGGAGCGGGGAAGAGGTAAAGGCAGCGGCAGCTCTGAGGAGGACGCCTGATTGTTGCCGCATTTCCCACTCAGCCATGGCATAAGCCTTGGTGAGCAAGGGCACGGTGTGGAAACACAGTTCTAGAAGGCTCTCCCCTCCACTCCTTCTTTCTAGCTGCAGGCTAAGTGCAGAGCCGTGTTGGCAACATGATCTAAGAGGCGAGATGCACTAGCCTTCCTGTGGACCGCAGGAGGGCGGGAGACACCGGTGCAAATGAATGATGACGGGGGCAAGGGAGAGGCTTGGGGAGGGAGATGTGGGCGGGGCTTTCACCCCTAGGGCCGAGCACACAAGACACCCGGAACGTGCAAAACTCAGCGCACACAAGACACCCGGAACGTGCAAAAGTCAGCGCACACAAGACACCCGGAACGTGCAAAAGTCAGCGCACACAAGACACCTGGAACATGCAAAAGTCAGCGCACACAAGACACCTGGAACGTGCAAAAGTCAGGTCAAAGACACTCAGAAACGATGGAAGGAGACGGACGGGGTAAGTGCAAACTCAGAAATTTCTAATGCATAAGGAGCATCTGGTGCTGGGGGCGTGGCAGTTTCACCTCGGTTGAAGTTCTGTCCTTGATCCATGACAGACACTGTTTAAATACAAAGTGAGAAGTAAAACTGACAGTCCAAGGCATGTGAAGAGGGTACAACAGGACATTTTAGATGACTTTTCACAATGCTTCTATTTCTCCCCGTTGTTATTTACAAAACAAACAAACAAACCCATCTATAGCAGGCCCTAATAGTTTTAAATCACTGATGAAAGTTACTTGATTGAAATCAATCCCCATAATATTGTAGCTTTGAATGATTTCTTAAATATCCGTAGCTCATGGTAGGTGCTCAATCATGCTGAATGTAAGAATGAACTTGGAATTAATCGGGACTTCAACTAAGTGGCTATTCTCTGGGAAGGGATTTTGTAAAAAGAGTATCTCACATATTGAAAAAAATTATGAACTGGATTTTTTTTTTTTAAACTGTAAAATTCCCTCTAATTCAGAGAGACATTCAGTGTCTCATTTGAAACCACCTTTTTACTGTTGCCAGCTGATTAAAATCACCCTTAGTTCATAAAATAAAGAAGCTACAAGGATGTATTATAGAGCCCAGGGAACATAGCCAATGTTTTATAATAACTATAAAGGGAGTATAACTTTCAAAAAGTATTAATCACTATGTTGTACATCTGAAGCATATATAATAGTGTACAACTATATTTGAAAAAAATCATCTTTTCAAAGTAAAAAGTAAAAAAATCATCTTTTCCTTTTTTCAAAGTAACAAGGAAGCAGTGTTTCCTAAAAAGGTAGTTGCCCAAAGAAATGCTACGGAAGAAAACAGTAAATACCTTCGTTCTCTATAGTGTCAACCACATTGTTGACAAGCTGAATGACAGTCACTATGGATGCTTGTGGCCAGGAGAGACGACAGGAGTGGGGAAGAAGGACAGTCTCAGGTTAGTCATGTCTTCTGAACACGCAGCACAGCAACAACAAAGGTACAGCGCGTGGGTACCCAGTTCCCACAGTCCATCTACTGGGCTACGGTGGACACTCATCCCCTGGGATTCTCGGAGGAAGGGAAACAGCAGCCAATGCAGGGCCAGTCCTCCTGAAAGGTACTGTCAGCAGGAATGCCACGCCACAAATTCACACCTCGTGGCCCAGGGAAATCAGTCTAGGAAGGCAGAGGCTCATAAGCTCAAACTAATTTCTCATTAGTAACTCCCAAAGGCTCCGAGGAAGATCGCACTATTCCCAGGGATAATTACTTGCTGGTCGGCCGTGCTACTCCGAGCCAAATGCCCGTGATGGACGATGACCTTTGCAGGACTGATGGTTTCGCCCTCAGATGGCGCCACCGGCAGCCTGGGATGATCTGAGGGCCGGCTCCCACCCACAAAGTGTAGATGGGAGCTTGGCCTCTGAAATAGTCAGAAAATGGGGAGGAGATTTCTGTGCCCACTTGGGTCGCCTTAGCATCTGATGCCAGAAGCTTTTGGAGAGGTGATCAGGCTTAAACCAATCGGTAGAAGGCTAAGTCAAAGATCTCTTTTCGTAAAGGTCATATTACTCTTGAAAACATATGGGTTATCTTCCAATATCTTTTGATACAGATTTCTAACCTAATTCCACAGTGATGAAGAGAACAGACTCTGTATGACTTCAATACCTTTAGACCATCAAATTTTTGTACGTTGTTTTACGTCCCTGGATATATTCCAGCGTCTCCTAGTTTACAGTCCATGGGAACTTGAATAGAATTTGTACCCTACTATTGTGTGAAAATTGTATAAATCTTAATTATGTTGAATTGGTTCCTGGTGCTTTTTAGGTCTACTTTGTATGTGTGTGTTAGTCACTCAGTGGTGTCTGACTCTTTGAGATCCTGTGGACTGCGGCCCGCCAGGTTCCTCTGTTCATGGAATGCTCCAGGCAAGAATACTGGAGAGGGTTGCCGTCACCTACTCCAGGGGTTCTTCCCAACCCAGGGATCCAACCCAGGTCTCCTTCACTGCAGGCAGATTCTTTACCATCCAAGCTACCAAGGAAGCCCTCAGGTCCATTGTATCCTTCTACTTTTCAGTATATTCATGCTATTAAGTTTTGAGAGTTTGATATTGAAACTCCAACTAAAAATCTTAATTTACTTAAAAAAATTATAATATGTAGTGAAATTATCTGTAATTTTGTTCTGTCTTTTCCAAGTCTCCGATAAATATGTTATCATACTTTCATAATTTAAAAACCAAGAATGAGGAAAAAACAATACTAATTGGAAGAAAATTCCTAACACTTTAGGAAGCCTGCTAGAATGGACCAGCCTAGAATGCTAAGCATGAAAACCCAAGTGTGTCATGAAGCAGAGACTGTGAAAGTAGTCAACCAGACATCGTCCCTGGAGTTGCTGTCCGGAGATGGAAACACTGTGTTCTGGGTACCTCTAGATGAAACACAAACCAGAGACAGCTCTTCTTCTGGTAGGGCTGAAGAAGGGAGTAAACACCAAGGCAAGCAGATCTAGAGGCCTGCCTCTGACCTTCTGAGACAGCCTGGAGGAAGTCTGCTGTCAGCGTGGCTTGCTGCCCAACGGTCTCTGCACGTCTCAGGAGGGCCAGGGATTTGGGAAGGAAGTGGGAGGGACTGGGGGTAGTGATGGGGAAGCAGACTGCTTTACTTCTGTGATTAATGTTATGCTCTCAGGGCTCCCCTGTTTCTATCTTTACCTGTGGGGTGGGAGTGGGGGTCAGCAAAGACTGTGTTGTTTTCAGTTTGTACTTTATGGGACAGAACGCCCAGTGTTGGAGTCAGCGCTCAAGAGAGACTCTGCAAGGGTTTAGGGTTGAAGGATGACATACATATTCCATTTTTGCCAGTTGTTGACAAATGGGAAAATGGCATAAGGTATCGACTAAGATAAGGTTGCCTGTCTGTTGATGACTACTGGAAATTATTCTTGGTTCACCACCATCTGGTAAATTCTGTTTCATGACCATTTCTACTCCCCTCCCCTTCCTGGGGGCATCAACTCAGTCTCCAAGCCTGGTTCCTCAGGTCAGAAGACCAATTTAACGCCCTCTCCGTAAGCAGGGGCTCGTAAGCGATGGAGGTGGTGGCTGTGGAGTCAGTGGGGCTCATGAGCCACATGGGACTGGACGCACCATTCTGGGTGCATCTGCACGTTTCAAAGGAGCGGATGTATCATGTTTACTAGAGTCTCCAAAAGCTCATGATCCCACGCGATCATAAGGGTTCTCAACTGAATGGAGGCACTGCCTCTCTGGGAAGCAGGTTCTACTGGAAGGAGGTCTTGCCTCTGAACGAATTTCTAAGATGTGGAGGTTGGATGTAGAGTGAAGAGTGAAGACATCATCACAGTTAAAACAGGAAACAAATCACAGTTTTCTAGAGAGTATTCTTTGGTATAAGGTAGTTCCATCATGACCCAAATCAAAGAGGACGCATTACTGGAGGTCTGGGGGAACCTCGTCTCCTTCTGCGCCTGCTCACAGCTGGGGAAGCTCAATGAGAGCTTTGCTTTTTCTGTGAAAACACCCAACAGTGGAGTTCACCAAAAAGCTGTGAGCATGGGCAGAAGTCCAAGATCAGATCAGGAAACGAAACAGGTCCCATTACCCTCCCCTCAACCAGTGGCTGCCAGCACAGGAAACACAGTCCTCCAGGGGAAACAAATGCTGGGACTTCTTACCATTGTCGTCACCCGAATCCGACTGGAAGGAACTCAGGGACTGAACTTCCGAGTTGCTGCCTTTATTACTGCCTGCAAAGCAGGTCACTTCTCCCGGGTCATCAACCCCTTTGTCTTCGTGGACAGCCAGAGAGAAAGCAGAAATGACACTGGTTACCTTGTGCATATTTCCAGCCCCGTCCCCTGCCAGAGTTCACTTCTTGGGGCGCTTTCATCTGCTTAGAGAAAAGAATTTAGCCACACAGTAGAAAATTGATTGTGCCATCGGGGGCAAAGGTCTGTCAATCAAGAGATTTACATTATGGATTCGAAACCCTTAACCCGTGGCAAATGAGCTTCCAAATAGCTGACAGCCTAAAGTCACTATTCTGTCTTCAAAGCGGAGCGACTGCGTGAGGAGGGAGTGAGGATGGAGTAGGCTGAATTTTGCCATTCAGAGTTAATTTAAATCATTTGCATGGACCGACGTGGTGTCAACACCAGGTTAAGTGAGATTATTTTTAAAACAGGGGTATAAATATTTTATCGGCAAGAATATCATTACAGGTCTCCAAACTTCATCTCTGGGGAGTGAGTGAAGTTTTCCGCGTCGCCTTCTAGAGGGCAGCGTCACACCACTTTTTGGGAATGACAGCACGCGGCACTCTGGCAGGAGGGCAGTCGGTGGTGTGGACGTGCTGTTAGCCACACACTTCCCCTTTCTTTGCCGCACAAAGACAGCCTGCACACACACACACACACACACACACCAACAGACACCCACACAGCCACACACACACTACAGGGCTACTGTCTTATTTGATGGACTAGGGAAGCAATGGAAAACAACCCGTATCTCCAAGTCGTCAAGTGACAAATGAATTAGTCGCCCAGAGACTGTCTCGCCAGCTAGCACTGCCTTGCTTAACAAAGGAGGAAATGTATTCCATAAAAACTCAACAATACTTTAGGGGGCCTGGTGAGTTTTGGCCTGAGGTGGAGTCTGGAAATAAAGCTGTCACATTCCGAAGTAGGGGGAGGGAACTAACGGATCAGCAGGAAAACTTCCAATCATTACAGAGTGTGATGGCACCAAGAGAGGGGCCTCATGCTTCAGGAACGGTTGTTCTTCTCTGTGACTAAAGGGATCACCGTTTCTTCCACATGGGGTGGTGGTGGGAGCGGGCACTGCGGCGTGGCCTCTGCCACCTGAGGCTGGAGCCACAGCAAAACAATCAGTTGATAAACAGCTGATCTAAGTGGAGAGAGACGCCAGGGAGAAATTCACCTGTCGGCAGCCACACTGCAGAAACAAGACGTGCCTTGGAAAAGCACAAAGTGGGCCCAGGCTCAGCCATGAACACAGCTGATGGGGGGGAGGAGCGGCCAGGTGACCCACTCTGGTGAGCACAGTGCTGGGCAGAAACTCCTCTCTGCACTCCTCCGTTTATTTAAGCCCCCCACTTTTCACTGCTAAGTAAAAGAGAGGCTTTCCATTAACCAGAGGGTTTAGCAAGGCCGCAGTGAAGTCTAACTCTACAGATAATTTGAGAGAGAATATATTTATGGGTAAAATCCAAGGGCGACTGCTGCTGCTGCTGCTGCTGCTGCTAAGTCACATCAGTCGTGTCCGACTCTGTGTGACCCCATAGATGGCAGCCCAACAGGCTGCCCCATCCCTGGGATTCTCCAGGCAAGAACACTGGAGTGGGTTGCCATTTAAAGTGAAGTTGCTCAGTTGTGTCTGACTTAGCGACCCCATGGGTAGGTTAGTCATGTCTACCAGACTCCACCGTCCATGGGATTCTCCAGGCAAGAGTACTGGAGTGGGGTGCCATTGCCTTCTCGCAAGGGCGGCTACTCGAAGTATAAGTGTGTCTCCTTAACAGTGGACTCAGCAGTGGGGGCGCTCTAGAAAGGCATGTGTAGAGGCTCTCTGCCATCATCAACAGATGCTCCCTCTCCTGTGCCTCTTCCTCCTCCCTGTAAAAGTTCCAGGATCTAGTCTTGGTAAAAGAAACTGATGCACCAGGTTCAAATCCTATCCCTCCCTTTCCTAGTTACTGCTCTTGAAGGGAAGTGAAGTCTCTCAGTTGTGTCTGACTCTTTGTGACCCCATGGACTATACAGTCCGTGGAATTCTCCAGGCCAGAATACTGCAGTGGGTAGCCTTTCCCTTCCCCGAGGGATCTTCCCGACCCAGGAATCGAACCCAGGTATCCCACATTGCAGGTGGATTCTTTACCAGCTGAGCCACCAGGGCAGCCCACGAATACTGGAGTGGGTACCTATCCCTGAGGATCTTCCCAACCCAGCAATCAAATGTAGGCAAGTTATTTCACTCATCCCTCCTCCAACTGGCGCCCATATGGGGCAGCATGGGATGTAAGGAAATGATTCAGCACACAGCAGTGGTGGCTTTGCTGCCTCTGTTTTCTCACCAAATCTCTTCATCCTTAACCCTTGCACACTGGACTCTGTCTTGAAGACTCACTGAGACATTCTCGAGATCACTAAGAAACGTCCAGGTGGTAAGCATAGTATATCTATTTTTTTCTGTGTAAGACTGTATCCTCCTGGATGGTTTTATGGGACTGAACCCTGCTGACCTTTTTGATACCCTTAACTTCTGCTCGCCGCCTTTTCTGCTTGCTGGCTGTCTCTTTGTGGCCGGTGTGTGTTTCCCTTCCTGGCCCTGGCCCCTGCCTACCTCGCACATGCAGGCATTTGCAGGTGGCCCAGATTGAGCATGTTCTTTGCTCCTGCTCCCTTGGTGAACTCACACTTTCAGAGATTCAATCATCTTGAGCGTAGCTGGCATCCAAACTTTTACTTCTAGTCTTGCCTTCCTCCTAAACAACAGAGCCAGACACCCCTCAGGAGATCCCTTCTCTGTCTCCTACACTAACTGAGCTGCTTCCTGTTTCTAGAAGGCCCTCTCAGACAGTTTCCTTTCAAATCCTCAGTTCATTTGCTCAGTCGTGTCCTACTCTTTGCGACCCCATGAATTGCAGCACACCAGGCCTCCCTGTCCATCACCAACTCCTGGAGTTCACTCAGACTCACACCCATCGAGTGAGTGATGCCATCCAGCCATCTCATCCTCGGTCGTCCCCTTCTCCTCCTGCCCCCAATCCCCTCTACCATCAGGGTCTTTTCCAATGAGTCAACTCTTCGCATGAGGTGGCCAAAGCTTAAAGACACCAGGAGGCATGCTCCCTTTCTTCATGGAGGAACCCTTTATCTCCTTGACTACAGGTGCTTTCTAGCTTCATTGAAAACCAGCCTCTCCCCGCTTCTGCTCCAACATGTATCAGAGTACTGTATCCCCAGCCTTTGGAAACTCCAGCCACCCAGGGTGTTACTGCTGCTTGAATATAAAGCCACTAGGCCTGATGAAAAGTCACAGGATACAACAGAGCTTGGCTGACTGATACTAGAGCAGGGAAAACAATCACCACCTCTCGCCTAGATGTTCGTAGAGGCCAACTAACTGCTTCCTTCTCGCTTACTTTCTTAGTCTCTTTTCCACAGATTGGTCTGAACCATCATTTAAAAATGGAAATTATCTTGCGCTTTCCTGCTTAAAATTTGTTCACCAAGCTCCAACTACGTTGACCTTGTCTATATTCTTCAATACACTAAAGTCTTTCCCACCCCAGGGCCTTTGCACTTGTGGGTCTTCCTTTTGCCTACAATTCTGCTCCAGGAGGCCAAGAGGAGAGGGAAACACCAGCATCTGGCCTGGACCACATTGCCTGTTGTCTCCTGGACCCTGCGTTCCAGCTAAACAGAAGGACCTGCTGTTCTTCTGGATTTGTAGGTGCTCCTATGCGGAACACTCTTCTTTTACTGGGCGTTTAGTCCACCATGGTCCAGCTCCAGTGTCCCTCTGCTCAAGTCTTCTCCCTAAGACTGGAAGTACTCCCCTCTGACCTTCCGGAGCACACTTCCTGTATCTTGCATATGTGGCTACCCTGCTTGGTTTCCTGCCAAGAGTATGTTGTTATGAGAAGAGCATGGGTTTCAGAGGCTGGCAGCCCTGGGCTGGAATACCAACAGCCTCTTATGAACTCTCAGACGGTGGGCACCTTATGTATGTTCTCTAAGCCTCATTTTCCCCATCTGTAAATGGGGATAGGAACCAGAGCAAGATTTCAGAGCTGGTGTGAACCTTCCGTGTCAGGGCCTGTCCCAAGGAGAGCTCTGTGCCTCTGTGGTTGCCCTCCCTTCCCGAAGTTCCACTAAACGCTAGTGGAAGCAATGCTGTTGAATTCCTCCCGCGGACTCACTCTCAGTGCCCGCGTCCCAGCCGTTCTTGCGGATGGAATCGCAGTCGGAGCGGCAGGGGGACACGGCGGGCAGGTTGGGGGCCACGCTGCACACCACCACGCCCCGCCGGGCCGTCAGGATGCGCGGGGACTCGGGGTGGAAGGTGGTCATCTCCTGGGGCTCGCCACCCAGCCCGTCCCCGATCTTGTCCAGGTTGCTCCTGGAGTCGCCCTGGAAGCACGGGGTGTAGGCCATGGGGCGCACGGGCACCTGCGGGGGCCCGGCCTCCTGGTATGCATGGCGGCCGTCCCCAGCGCGCAGGCTCCGGAAGGGCACGCCGTTGCTCTTGCGGAGCAGGGCGGCCGTGGCGGGGTCCTGCACCAGCGTGATGTTGTTGCGGGAGTAGCTCTTGCGGAAGACCTTCTTGCGGAAGACGACGAAGAGGACGATGAGGGCGACGATGACCAGGAGCACCGCGGCGATGCCGATCAGCTCCTCCCTGCCCACGTAGGCGTGCCCGGCCTGGATGTTGGGCACCACCACCGGCCGCAGCCCGCAGTACTGGCCCACGAAGCCCGGCGTGCAGTTGCACACGAAGGAGCCAAACACGTTGACGCAGGCGCCGCCGTTCTCACACTCCTCCTGCTCACACTCGTTGACATCCTCCTCACACCTTGGCGACAAAACACAAAAGCCCCCTCTTAAACAACAGGGCCGGCGGGCACCCGCTCTTACACGGACACCTTTCAGAACGGTAAAAAAGCCCCTGTAGGGGCCCATGAAGCAACACAGAAATGACGTGATGCGGGGTACACGGGAGATGCGTGGGCTTTATATGCCCACCCAGGACGTCCTCATCACACAAAGGGCTTCCTACCAACCCACCAATGTCATCTCTCTCGTACTCTGAACCTACCCAGCTGGGCGCGGAGGAAAGGGCTGTCCTAGGAGAGAAGAGATGGCGTGGAAAAAGAAAACCGAAATGCTGTTGAAGACATACTGGTCTTCAAATGCTCGGGGCCAGATGGATCTCAGAATGCAAAATTTTGCAATTTTAGAAATGACATACACTACGTGTCTTTCATCTTATGTAAAATAACCACCCCATCCCACAAACTGGCATAGGACCTATCACCAAATATACCAGTGTTTCTACAGTGAAACATATGGATAGTCAAACTAAATGAGGGAAATAAAGACTAGAATAGACTCGGAATGGTTTGCTTGGTTTTGCCAGCAAATGTTTGCCACGACTATATTCTCAATCTTTTTACTTCTTAAGAGCTTTGGGGATTGTAGAACTGAAGATTAAGAGCTGTGGACCTAGACACCCTATACAGAGTTTCCCAGGAGGAGAAAGTTTCTGATTCTGACATTTCCCTCTAATGAACACAGTAATTCTTCGTCTCTCTGGGAAGCTAGGGTAATGGGGCATATTAGGCGATAGGTGGAGGGCTACACAGCAATGTTTATCTTCCAGATTCTATGCTTAGGTTTTTAAAATTTATTTTCATTTATTTTATATGGGATCTAGTTAACTCACCAGAGATGGCACCTGGGGCCCCTGCATGGGGAGTGTGGTCTCTCAGTCACTGGACCACCAGGGAAGTCCCTGTGTTTCTGTTAAAGGCTAATGCTAACTCAGATTACCAGGGGGGAAAATGATTAAAGCATTCTAATGAAAAATAAATCAACTTTATTCTCTTTAAAGCAATTCGTGACTTGCTTTGAGTATAGTTAAAATAGGCAAACATGTAAGTCTTCCTTTGAGTTTACGTTATTTAAGAAGATACTCTTTCCTGTCCTCTACTTCTGTTCATTTTAAAAGGTCTGATCACGTCTATCTTTGGTAATCCACCTTTGAAAATGTAGTCAAACGTCCCTAATATGAACAGATTGAGGCCAGGTCAGCTGGAAATTAGTCAGAATCACAGAGTAGTTAAAAATAAATGCAGCTTTATTACTTTAAATTACATCCAACGATTCAAAGTCAGCTAAGTATTTCCTGGTAAGGTCCTCAGGAGATTTGCTTTAATGAATACATAAGACTGATCTGTAATTAGAATATCACTTTGCTTGAGATTTTTATATATATATATATATATAAAATTCTAAAACCATCAAGGATGGTTAAAGTGGTGTTTTACTCAGAACTGAAAACATTCCCTTTCCATTTGGCTAACACTTTAATTTCTCTCATTCTTGGGGGAATAAAAGATTTTCAAAGGAAAGGTAAGTCTTTAGTTTCTCAGGATGATCATAAACCCTAGGCAGTAAAGTCCAGTTGATGAGTTCTGGGGAAATGCATAGCATATCTGTCTCAGAATTATACTGGAAACATTAGGGTCATAGATGACTTTCTTTAAAAAAATTGTTTACAGATTATATAACACATAGTACTTATATAACTTTTTGAAAATATAGAGAATAAAGTAAAAATGTCATTTACCCATAATCCCATTCCCCAGAGATAATCCCTGATAACATTTTAGTCACTGGTAAGCACTCTTCATGTACAGGTATTAACCCTTTGCCCATCCTATCAGCAGTGGGTATTCCGCCCCAGTTAGTTTGTTTTCTTAGCACGAAGAGGCAGTGTAGAAAAAGACTAACCGCACAGTCGCACTTACGTGACTCCAGTGAGCCCAGCTTTGCAACTGCAGATGAAAGTGTTTCCTATGGGGTCGCAGGAGCCTCCATTCCGGCAGGGGTTTGGGAAGCAGGCTGTGATCTCAGATTCACAGTTTCTCCCGGTGAATTGCGAGAGACAAGTACACTGATAACCTGGAGAAACAGAGGAGCTCGTGAGCCACGCATGCTGCTGCTGCTGCTCAGCGTGCATGGACTCTGCCATAACATGGCCTCCTAATTCCTCTGACCAGGGTCCAAATTCCAAAGATGATTAGCAAATTGGTTATTTTGAACTTGGAACGCATCTTGCCACAAAAATGCCACGTAATGGTTTGTAGCTCGTGCTAGTCCACGAACATTCATCTAATTAACCACATACATGAATGATAGTAAGAACCGGAAAAAGACACCCAGGGAACAGATCCCAAGAACAGAGATCAGGATGCGAAGGAAGATGCTTTCCCCACCACACTGCTACTGTAAAGACAGGATGTCTCAATGTAGCATTTTATCTAGGTACTATGCATGAGGTTAAGTGAGATGTCACACAGCTGAATGTATTTTTACTCATTATACCTTTTTAAAATAATTATGTATGGAATGCTAAGCAATTCCCTCTGTGTTACCGTTGAGAAATCCAAAGTCATTTTGGCTCCTGTGTGCGACCTGGTTTCTTTTCCTCTCTTAACAATTGCTCCCAGTTTTCTGAGCGTTCACAATGGTGTGCACTTTCGTGTGGGTTTACTTCAACCAGTCCTGGGTACTCAGTGGGATCTCACAAGCTGTAAATCGTAACAACTTTGGGAAATTTTCTTTATTTCATTGATGATTTCCTTTATTTTCTCTGTTCTATCTTTATGGAAGTTTTATGGTTTGGATGTCAGATCATTTGGATTTTCTTATTTTATTTTTCTCTCTTATATTACACCTCCGGAGAAGGCAAAGGCACCCCATTCCAGTACTCTTGCCTGGCAAATCCCATGGACGGAGGAACCTGGTAGGCTGTAGTCCATGGTGTCGCTAGGAGTCGGACACGACTGAGGGACTTCACTTTCACGCATTGGAGAAGGAAATGGCAACCCACTCCAGTGTTCTTGCCTGGAGAATCCCAGGGACGGGGGAGCCTGGTGGGCTGCCGTTTATGGGGTCGCACAGAGTCGGACACGACTGAAGTGACTTAGTAGCAGCAGCAGCAGCATATTACACCTCTGTGGGGTTTTGCCTTACTTTCTGAGTTCATCATCTTTTGAAACTTTTATTGACATTTTCATATATGCTGAATTTTTCCAAAGGCTCTTACTTTGTTCGTTGAGCTTTTATTTTCTTAAAACACATATTATCTGGCTCCTGTTTTGTGGTTATAATATCTCCTCTTATTTCTCTAAAGATATTAATAATATGTTAATAAAGCACTCTCCCTGTATAGTTTCTTCCAAGTTGCTTTTATCTGTTTCTGGGGTCTGGTCTCTGTGAAGGCAGACTTCCTATGTCCAGTTGACTAAGCTCTAGTGCCCAGTTACTGGTCAAACACTAGTCTAGATGTTGCTTTGAAGGTATCTGTGGATGTGATTAATATTTTCAATGAGATGGCTTTAAGTAGAACAGATTGGGCTCTCCAGGTGGCGCTAGTGGTAAAGAACTACCTGCCAATCCAGGAACATAATGAGACGTGGGTTTGATCCCTGGATCATGAAGATCCCCTGGAGGAGGGCATAGCAACCCACTCCAGTATTCTTGCCTGAACAATCCCATGGACAGAGGAGCCTGGTGGGCTGCAGTTTACAGGATCACAAAGAGTCAGACATGACCGAAGCAACTTAGCAGGCATGCACAAAGCAGATTCAATTCAGCTCAGTTCAGTTCAGGTGCTCAGTCATGACTCCACCAGGCCTCCCTGTCCATCACCAATTCCCAGAGTTTACTCAAACTCATATCCATTGAGTCAGTGATGCCATCCAACCGTCTCATCCTCTGTTGTCTGCTTCTCCTCCTGCCTTCAATCTTTCCCAGCATCAGAGTCTTTTCCAATGAGTCAGCTCTTCACATCAGGTGGCCAAAGTATTGGAGTTTCAGCTTCAACATCAGTCCTTCCAATGAATATTCAAGACTGATCTCTTTCAGGATGGACTGGTTGGCTCTCCTTGCAGTCCAAGGGACTCTCAAGAGTCTTCTCCAACACCACAGTTCAAAAGCATCAATTCTTCAGTGCTCAGGTTTCTTTATAGTCCAACTCTCACATCCATACATGACCATTGGAAAAATAATATGGGTGGATCTTACCTATTCAAAAGAAAGCCTTAAGAAGAAGGAATTCTACCTCATGATCACAACACAGAAATCTTGGCTGAATTTCCAGCTCTGAGGATTTCCAAAGACTGAAAAATCAACTCTTCATGAATTTCTAGCCTGCTGTCCTGCCCTATAAATTTCAGACTTGCCAGTCCCACAATCCTATGAGCAAATTTCTTAAAAATCAATCAGTCTCTCTCTTTCTCTCCCTCCATACCCATCTATAATCTATATATCTATCCATCAATCATCTATCTATCTATTCATCTATCCTATAGTTTCTGTTTTTCTGGGGAAACTTAAGACAGTCCTTATCTTCCAAATGAGAGGATTTCATTCCTTGTCTGACAATCCTGGCTTATCAGTTCATACTGAAGAACGGGGTGGAAGAAAAGTAGAAATCTGATAGGAAGCTCTGAGAACATCGGTCGGGTTTGTCAACTCTGATACTGTGTCAGTATTCTTGGGTGGGTCAATTTCCACAGTAATGACCCTTATCCCCTGTTCAGAGGGAGGGTGAGTACCTGGTTTCTAACACATGGGGGACTGAGCAGTAGTAGAAGAAGTGTGTGGGTCTCAGCAAGCAATGAGCACATTATATTTACTGTAGTCCACAAAGAACCATCCTCACTGTTATTAGAAGGGCTCTTGGGTTAATCTCTGCTTCCCCCAGTGGTCAGTGATTGATATTGGAGTATTGTCGCTTGATCTCTGCAGGTGTAAGATAATTAATAATCTGTAGATTGAAATAGTGTATGCTCTCCGTAATGACGCCACACTCCAGAGAGCTCTCACGTACAGGAGGACATCATGACTGCATGCAGTGAAACGTCAGAGAACTAACTTATAAAGAAAGATCACTGTTGATGCAAGCTGTGTCCAGAGGCAGCTGGCCTGAAGTCTGTGGGCAGGAGGCTCGCTTCAAACTATGCTGCTGACTTGGGGCAATTTTTTCTCCAGTTTGGGAAATTGTTCACCTAAAGGGAAGTGGGGATTGCTGAAAGCAGTTGTAACTGGGAAAAAATGCTTCTTTATGTCACCTGGCTAGTCTTTGGTGAGGGTGGGATGCTGTTTAGAGGGAGAGTGACTTGTGAGAAGGAACTCAGTTCCTTTTTAGACTAAAGGGAGGGGCGGGAGAACCAGGAGTCTGCAAAGCACAGTGATGATGAGGGTGGCGAGGGCGGTCAGCCCAGGCAAGACTCCACCTCTCCAGCTCCTATTTGACAAGCTTCTGGCTGTTTCTCAAACTATAGCAGAAGTAAGTGCGGGTCAGGGAGGGGCAAGGCGGGACTGTCTGAAAATAAGGGGCATTTGACTATCACGGAAACTGGATTCTACGAAGGGTCACGGGTTTGATTTCTTTGATTTGGTGTCTCTGACCTTGGGCAATCAGAATTTAAAGTGAGGCCCGCCCTCCAGGCACCGCTGTACTCCCACACATTTCCTCCCGCTTCTCGTCACTTAGCGCTACTTGCTGCGGCCGTCAGCCTGACTGGTTACCCTTCTCACTGTCACTGCGTGTCTAAGCCATCAGCAGTGGTGTGCTGGAGCTGGCTCGTCTAAGGGTGGGGGTATTGACTTTAAGTGTTCAGGAAGTTGGCAGACAGTTATTAAATCACTGGTAGCCTGATGCCAGCCAGGCTGGGAACAGTTACACCACCGAAATCAGCAAACACTCAGATCAGGGCTTTTATTTTTAGAAAACTGGTTTACCAGCACAGCTGGGGATAGGGATACAAGGACAGAAAAACACCACTTACGAGCACAGGGATCACTCCAAATCCTGCACAAGGAGAAGCCCTGTTCTATACCTGAGAAAATCAGATGTCTATTTTGAAGGTGATGATGATGGTGGTGGCTAACAGTGACATTTATTATGGACCAAGGACAGTTGCTTTCGAACTGTGGTGCTGGAGAAGACTCTTGAGAATCCTTGGACAGTAAGGAGATCACACCAGTTAATCCTAAAGGAAATCAACCCTGAATGTCCACTGGAAGGACTGATGCTGAAGCTGAAGCTCCGATACTTTGGCCAACTCATTGGGAAAGATCCTGATGCTGGGAGAGATTGAAGGCAGGAGGAGAAGAAGGGGGCAGAGGATGAGATGGTTGGATGGCATCAGAAGCTCAATGGACGTGAGTTTGAGCAAACCCTGGGAGACAGTGATGGACAGTGAAGCCTGGCCTGCTGCAGTCCACGGGGTTGCAAAGAGTCAGACGTGACTGAGCGACTGAATGATGACAACAAAGGACAGTTCTGAGCACTTTACTTGTATTAACTCATTTAGGTCTCAAATCTACGATAAAGGGACCATTATTATTATTCCAATTTTATAGATGGGGTACAGAGAAGTAGATTATGTCATGAAACTAGAGTGGACTTGAACCCCAGCAGTCTGGCTCCAGAGTCCTGAGTTGTTCAGTTTTCTCCTGAATTGTATGTTTAACAGTCACACTTCATCACACTGTCTATCTGAATTTCTCTGTTTATTAAAGACAGAAGCAAAGTCTCTAGGATCTGCTCTCCTGATCTCAAACCCATGGGACAAGAGAGGCAGAACCCTTTGTAAGACATCTTGCTTTTGTGAGTGTTAGTCACTCAGTTATACCAAACTGTTTTGCGATCCTGTGGACTGTAGCCCACTAGGCTCCTCTGTCCATGAGACTTTCCCAGCAAGAATACTGGAGTGGGTAGTCAGTCCCTTCTCCAGGGGATCTGATTGACCCGGGGATGGAACCTGGGTCTCCTACCTTGCAGGCAGATTCTTTACCATCTGAGCCACCAGGGAAGATTTCAGAACTTTAAATTTGGAGAGATTTTTATATTAACATGCTGAAAGGGAAAAGCGATTGGATTTTAAAAAGTAGTCAGTTTTTTTTTTAATGAAAGAAAAGTTATATTTTCTATTAAGCCTTTGAGAAAGTGGCTTAATAAAATTAACTCACTCCAACAAAGTATTATTTATGATCTCATTATCATTTATTACTATTAATAATAATTTTTATAATATCAGCAAGTTTGCCATAATGATATTAAGTGATATAATGTTTTAGTGGCTTAAAATCACCTTGTCATTCTATGAAGGATCACAATAATTCCATGAAAGAAAATAAGAGGCTCTATTAATGCCCTAACTCCCTGGGAGTGTTGGAGAGATGAGTGGCTTGTTCAAGTATGTACAGCTAGTAAGTAATGAATTTGAACTTGAATCCAGACTTTCAGATTCTCAAATATTTCTGCAAGACTGTATTGGCATTGGAACATGTCACTAAGCTAGAACTTGCCACTTACTAGGCTCCCCACAATTCTCCAGGGAGCTGACGAGATGCAGAGAGCCAAATAATCATAATAAAGATAACAGCATATTAAAGCTCCTGTTTTTCCAAAGCATTACCATACAAAAATACAAATGGAAGAGAATTCAAAAGATGGGTAGACATTATTTGATCACAAATAATATCTTAACACTTGTGTGTACACGAAAGAAAAAATTCAGAGGATAATCTCAAAGTTTTATTCAAAAGAGTGGATTCTTTTTTCTTGGGTTGGAAAATATCAAATAAGGAAACTGTTAGCAAAAACAAAAGCTTTTTACATGCCAGGAAAGATGCTAAGAGCTTTCCATACATTATCTCACTTAATACTTGATAAGAACCCTATGCTGAAAGACTATTATTTTAAAAAATGGGAACTGAATCTTACATAGGATTATTTGCCCAAAGTTACATAGTCAACAAGTGGGAGATACCACTTATACCATTTTCCAGATTTACAAAAGATAATCGAGTCTGCTTCTGTTTTGTAAGTAAATTCATTGTATCATTTCTTTTTTTAGATTCCACATATAAAAGAATGAGCTTCTGGTTGTAAGGGGGAGGGATGGGAGGAAAGGGTAGGTAGGGAGTTTAGGAGAGGCACGTACTCTGCTGTATTTAAAACAGATAAACAACAAGGGGCTTCCCAGGTGGTGCTAGTGGTAAAGAACCCACCACTCAATGCAAGAGACTTAAGAAATGTGGGTCCAATCCCTGGATCAGGAGGATCCCCTGAAGGAAGGAAACAGCAACCCACTCCAGTATTCTTGCCTGGAAAATCCCATGGACAGAGGAGCCTGGCAGGTGATGGTCCATGGGGTCGCAAAGAGTTGAACACTACTGAGCAGCTAAATAACAACAACAAGAACCAACAAAGACCTACTACTCTATAGCACTTGGAACTCTGCTCAGTGTTCTGTGGCAGCCTGAATGGTAGGGGAGTTTAGGGGAGAATGGATACATGTATATGTATGGCTGAGTTCCTCTGCTGTTCACCTGAAGCTATCACATTGTTTCTTAATTGGCTACATGTCAGTACAATATAAAAAGTTAGAAAAAATAAGATAATTGTCCTGCTAGCACTGAGATACACATGTAAAAAAAAAAAAAAAAAAGAGCACACAATTATCACTTGGCAAATCCTTATGAAAGGACAAGTATATTTAAAGCCTTGGCTCAAAGCTATGCTCTTGTTTGCGATACTAGTTACAGCTGGCGCAGATGATTTTGAAATCTGCACCCAGAAAAACTTAAAATGCCCTCTCCTTTCCTTGCTCAAATAAGAACATGGCAAAACCTATTACATGCAATAAACAGAAATGGTGTGAGCAATTATAGAGTGAATTTGGACCATGTAAGGATTGCAGCCATGAAATTAAAAGACGCTTACTCCTTGGAAGAAAAGTTATGACCAACCTAGATAGCTTATTCAAAAGCAGAGACATTACTTTGCCGACTAAGGTCTGTCTAATCAAGGCTATGGTTTTTCCTGTAGTCATGTATGGATGTGAGAGTTGGACTGTGAAGAAGGCTGAGTGCTGAAGAATTGATGCTTTTGAACCGTGGTGTTGGAGAAGGCTCTTGAGAGTCCCTTGGACTGCAAGGAGATCCAACCAGTCCATTCTGAAGGAGATCGGCCCTGGGATTTCTTTGGAAGGAATGATGCTAAAGCTGAAGCTCCAGTACTTTGGCCACTTCATGAGAAGAGCTGACTCATTGGAAAAGTCTCTGATGCTAGGAGGGATTGGGGGCAGGAGGAGAAGGGGACGACAGAGGATGAGATGGCTGGATGGCATCACTGACTCGATGGGCGTGAGTCTGAGTGAACTCCGGGAGTTGGTGATGGACAGGGAGGCCTGGCGTGCTGCGATTCATGGGGTCGCAAAGAGTCAGACACGACTGAGAGAGTGAACTGAACTGAACTGAGGCAAATAATCAAGATCATTTCTATCTTACTCCTTTGACTTAGTAGGTGTTTTTTGACCTGATTCATTCAAGTGATGACTTCTACCTTCTGCCCCACTTGCTTGGTAGAGGTGAACATTATCCTGATTCAGTTTTGCCTCCTTGATAAGGAAATAACTGCCTTCTGCACAAAGAGGGACATAATGGCAAATGTGCAACTAGCACTTGGGATCTGAAGTCAGCATCAACCACTATGCTTGCTCAGTTATGGACGGCACTTAGACACTTCAGGAACTTTATGATTTGGGGAGAGGGCTGTGATGTGGTGGGTACACATCTAAGTTGTGGCTGTTTCCCATCAGCTGAGCTACCTGACCTCTAGGAACCTCTGTTTTTATCTGATAATTAAGCTTCACTCTTACCCACTCATAGAGGATAATGAGGTTTCTGGATTCATCAACCACGATGCAGCCCACAAACGTTAGGTGCTTTATTGTTGTAATTACTGTAATTAGAATGGATTCAGAAATCAGCTTCGTTTCTCTTGCTCATAATCAAACAATGGAAAGCCATGAGTTTTTTTTTTTTTTTTTTTTTTAACTCTGACTTGCAGGCAGTATCTGGAGAAGGGAATGGCTACCCACTCCAGTATTCTTGCCTGGAGATGAGATGAAAAGTTTTGAAAGGGAGCTCTCTAACTTTCCCAAGGAAAGCTGGCTCACAATTCCTACTGTACATTGGGCCGAGCTTCTAATACTTTCCTTGAGGATCCAGAAACACTTACTGTGTTAACAACATCAAGCACACTGTAACGTTTCACTTTCTAGCATGTTCTTTTGTGTCTGCACACAATTCGACGGCTTTAGGGTTTTCAGTTTTTCTATTAGGATCAATAAAATATTATTAATGCTATTACCATGAGGTTTTTCTAAAGTAATTCCCAGAAAGTTAATTCAGTATTTAGAAGAAAGACACCCAGAAAAAAAGAAAAACCTTTTCCCCCTCAAAAGCTTCAAATCTTAGTCAAATTTGTCCGCAGTATATTATCTGGGAGTCTGGCTTTTTTGTCCCCCAGTGCTAAGTGGGCCAGTGGACTGAGCATACACACAGGAACCTGTCCAGTTCCTTTAAGCCAGCCACGAAGGGAAGGAGGCCGCATAAGTGGATCCACAGGGCACAGAAACATCAACGCGACCCTAGAACTTAGCATAGAGCCTCGTACAAGTCAGGCAACTGATTAGAGCTTGATAGACTGAATTAATCTAGACACTTACAAGTTAGGGTCCCAAAACATCACCCAAAGTAGCACAGGCCACCCTGTAACTGAAGATGCTTCTGTGCCCAGCTATTTACAACATCTGGGAACTTGCTGCCTCATGTACGTTGCTTAGAGGGGGAAGGTACACACTATTACTTTTGCCTTTGAAAGGGAGCTCAGGGTGACCCCAAACTTCTGAGGAACAAAGTTCAATCTTTACACTAAAGCAATTATTACAAAATGCAGGCTGTGCACCTGACATTCAATTTCTGAATGTCCTCTGTCTCCTGGAATTCACTGATTCACATTCTGGAAAATACAGAATTGTGGGGGGATTCTCAAATGTCAGCGTTTTCAAGTTCAGAATTGCATAGGCTTTGGAGGCTTATTATAAACAGAGATGCCTGAATTCTATTCTTGCAGATTCTGAGATTATGATTTGCAGGTTTGGATCTTTTACTTTCTCCAAACTTTTCACTAATAATTTTTTTTTTTTTTGGTAGTAAGTTCAGGAATTTGCAAAATACAACTCAGTGACCTAGCAGAAGGTTCCTCTGACGTGGACAGGGAATGACCAAGGCAAGTCAAGAGATTTTCCTTTCTCCTTGACAAGCAAGAGAATCTTCTAGAACAAGGTTTCATCTTAATCAGGTTCTCGGGTGGTGCAGAGGCACCTTGGAGTTTGAGAAATACTATATTCAACACACAAAAACAGCATAGAACTTGTTTTTTCTTGGGGGGCGGGGAGGGGTTCAGGGCAGTTCACAGACAGAGAGGCAAAGCAGCGTATCACCGAGGGGTCTTGTTAAAAACAGAGATTCTGACTTATTCTCAGATGCCGCATTTTTAACATTTCCAGTGATGCTGCTGCTACTGTTGCTTGGAACACATTTTGAGTAACAAAAGTTAAGAGTGTAGGCTGGAGGCCGGGGGTTAGGAGTTCCACACACCGACATCAAGTCTTGGCTTCCTGACCTTACTAGCTGTGTGACAACAGGTTGGTTACTTCTTTATCAGAAAAATGGGAGTTGAGGGGAGCAAAGAATAGCACTGATCCATGTACAGGTGTGAGAGCTGGACCATAGAGAAGGCTGAGCACCAAAGAATTGATGCTTTCAGACTTGTGCTGGAGAAGACTTTTGAGAGTCCTCTGGACAATAAGATCAAACCAGTCCATCCTAAAGGAAATCAACCCTGGATATTCACTGGAAGGACTGAAGCTCCAACATTTTGACCACCTGATGCAAAGAGCTGACTCATTGGGAAAGACCCTGATGCTGGGAAAGATTGAAGGCGGGAGGTGAAGGGGAGGACAGAGGATGAGATGGTTGGATGGCATCACCTACTCAATGGGCATGAGTTTGAGCAAACTCTGGGAGATGGTGAAGGACAGGGAAGCCTGGCATGCTGCAGTCTATGGGGGTAGCAGAGAGTCAGACACACTTAGCGACTGAACAACAAGAGTATTCAAGTGAGAACTGTATCTCAGCGCAGAAGCACTTACAAGGTGCTTACCACAGCGTCAAGGACACATTAACAAACAGATATCCTAACAAATGGAACTCTATCATGGAAAGTTATCAACTTCTCATTTTAAGATTAAGCTGTAATAACCTAGAGGGGTGGGAAAAGGTGGGAGGTGGGAGAGAGATTCGAGAATGAGGGGACATATGTACACCTATCGGAGAAGGCAATGGTGCCCCACTCCAGTACTCTTGCCTGGAAAATCCCATGGATGGAGGAGCCTGGAAGGCTGCAGTCCATGGGGTCGCTGAGGGTCAGACACAACTGAGCAACTTCACTTTCACTTTTCACTTTCATGCATTGGAGAAGGAAATGGCAACCCACTCCAGTGTTCTTGCCTGGAGAATCCCAGGGATAGGGGAGCCTGGTGGGCTACCGTTTATGGGGTCGCACAGAGTCGGACACGACTGAAGCGACTTAGCAGCAGCAGCAGCATGTATCCCTATGGTTAATTCATGTTGATGTATGACAAAAACCAAACCAATATTGTAAAGCAATCATCAATCAATTAAAAATAGATAATTTTTTTTTTCAGTCTCATGAAAGCCTCCTGAATGAGTGTTTCTGCCTGGCAGTCTCGGTTGCCACACTGCTTTGCCAAATTATATACAAGTTTAGCTGCAACTGTGTTTTCTGGTCACAGGCTTCAGCTGAGCAGGATGAGACTGTGAGGACTGAGACCCACATATTCAGACCGTGGGTGCTCCCTGGGCTGCTGCCGACCCACTGAGTCTGGAAGCACAGGGTCACAGTGGGACTAGGCTAGTTCTTTTCCACGGTGGTTGCTATTTCCAGCTCATGTTTATGAAATACATATAATTTTAAGGCTTTACCAAGAGAGAGCCTTCCCTCTGTGGTTGATTTTCAGAGTCATAATTACCCTCTTATTACAAGTCAGTGTTCTGGGTTCTGATTCCCCTGGGTTCCCATGGCTCGTGGGACAGCCAGAGGTATAACACTGGTCAAATCTGCTGACCATGCCATTCCGAGCTAGCAGACTCGGCAGCCTTGTCAAGGGTTTGAGTGGGTTTGGAAGTGGCTGGAGCAGAATCCTGCTTCTCTGAAAGAAATCTGCTTCATGGTCTGAGTTGCCCACTTTTAAAACTCTGAATGCTCTGAACAAGAGCCTGGTGCTAAGATTGTCACGATTTGAGAGTAGAGGATTACCAGGAGAGCCAATGACCAATATCCTCCAGCATCCTCTAAGGTCCCAGAGAATGACTGTAGAAACATGGGTGTTGCGGAATTTTAGACTGACACATAACTCAGGGTTGTAACAGCAGCAGGATGCTCAGATAACTGTGTCATCAACATTCTCATGTGCGAGGAGTCATTTAAGCACCCTGCTCTACTTTCTCCAGCTCAAGTTTCCTCTTTGACTGCTCCCTGCATTCTAGCCATACATGAACCGTGAACTTCCTGACGTTCAAGCTGGTTTTAGAAAAGGCAGAGGAACCAGAGATCAAATCGCCAACATCTGCTGGATCACGGAAAAAGCAAGAGAGTTTCAGAAAAACATCTATTTCTGCTTTATTGACTATGCCAAAGCCTTTGACTGTGTGGATCACNGCAAAACAACATCCTGCCACCGTTAAAAGTATGTTACAATTTGTGGCTGTGGACCCAGTATTTGACATGGAGTGGTGTTCTATTTCCACCCAATTTAATTATATGCTCCCTTTATATATCGTGGATAGCTCACACTAGCAGAATTGTTTGGGCTGGTGAAAAACTGGCCATGACTTGTCATAATAGGCTGGTTTATAGAACCACTGAAGTATAGTTACTGCCCATCATTCGAGAATTATGGCACCATAACAACCCTTTATTTACATATACTGCTGAGACAGTAAAAAAAGCAAATAAGATTTCTTAAATTGAGACAGCAAAAATCTCCCCCCAGGGCATGTGGCCCTCGTTGTGGCAGTAACATATGCAAGCCTAAGTAACTTTGGTGTTTGGTGTTTTAGCAGCACATCATTTCATGGGCAGTTCGTTCGCAACATTCTAATAATAAAATGGAGTCTACATTTGGAGTTGGGCTTCACCAACAGTAGATGGTAACATACCCAGCGGAATCTCTATGTGATTTGTGAGGAAGGTTTAAATTTGCTAATCACACTCTCACTGAGAGATTCCACAGAGGGCCTGAAGTGGAATCAGATGGCAAAGCCTTCAGCCAGGAGAGCCTGACCTAGTTTACGTTAACTCAGATCCTGCATCTGAGTGAAGTCAGGGATTCTTTCATCTTCAGACTCTTTGCCTGAAAGAGTCTTAGCTTTCCCCTCATACAACAGAACCCTTCCATGAATCCACACCATCCCTGCCTCTCTCCCCCTTTTTTTTTGCCTACTCCATTCAGGCCTCTTCATGATCTCTGGGGGAAATTTTACTCGGGTAAAGCATGATTACTCTCATTGACTGTCTTGATAGTTCAAGTAAATTGCCTTCTCCTTGTTCTTTTGGAGTTGCACTAGACTTATTTGAAATACACACATTTTAAAAGCTTCCTCCAAAACATCTCCTCTACACTTCTGTTTCTAGGGTGGTGTATTCACCCTCAGGTGCCCTTTAGCTTCTAGTAAAGCCCCATGTCTGCCTGTGGAAGGGTAGTGCGTGGTCATTATGATTCAGATTGTTACCAGTCTTTCTGCAGTGACATGCAAGTGGTCCAAAGGGGGCAGATACTTCAAAGAGCATCCTATTCCTCCGGGCTGCTGAGACCTGGGAAGGTGTGGAGAGAATGGGGGGAGGGCGCCAGACAGCACCTTGCAGGCCCCTGCAGCTGGCCTGCTGAGCCTCTGGGATTCTGCAAAGCGACTGGCTCCTGTAATTGCCAACTTCCATCAGGGGGTTAAGAGGCTGAGCCGGCACGGATGGAATCCACCTCTCTGGGAGAAAATTCGGGTTGGTGATGCTTGAGAGAGTGGTCTGGCAGGTCTGCCTCCCCCCACCATCCCACTCCTATCCCCTTCACCCCCGCCTCCCGACCCCCCCTGTGGCGGGAGCCCAGGGCGCTCACCTCCGGAGGCCAGGCCGGCACAGCTGCCTCCGTGCTGGCAGGGCCCACGCTCGCAGGCGTCAGGGTAGAGCACGCAGCCCAGCTTCAGCTCGGTCAGGCCCACCACCTCGGCGAAGCTGCTGCGCTTGTTCTGCAGCGGCAGCTCGTTGTTATTCAGCACCACGGAGTCCAGGCAGCCCTGGAAGCCGCTCAGCACCTGCGTGACCCGCGCGTCGGTCAGGCTGCGGATGCTGTCCGCCTGCACCAGGGCCCCGAAGTAGATGGCGCTCTCGGTGCCCAGCGTCTGGAAGTAGAGGGGCGCCCGGCGGCGCTCCACGTAGCTGTCGTCCAGGGCCAGGCTGGTGAAGTTGCGGTTGAGCTCCAGGAAGACTGAGTGCCAGCTCCCGTCGTTGACTGCGCGGCCCGAGATGCCCAGGATGCCGGGGCCGTTGCCGCAGTCCAGCTGAAACCACAGCCTGCCGTCCACGATCTGTGCGGAACCAACACCGGGGCGCTTTTCAACGTGCATCTGGCCATGCGCTCTTGGGCACCCTGTTCCCAACCCCCATTCCCAGCTGGGCTTTTGATCCACTTACAAATCTGCTATGGTTTGGTTTTTAACAATCACGCTTTCTCCTCATTATATGCCATGCAGAGGCATACCTGAGATTTCACAAACCGTCTTGTCGTTAGCAATAGGAGTGCAGCTCAGAAATCCACACTAATATTTCAGAATATTCCTATTGTGTCCATCTTCACCCTTTAAAAATTCACGGCAGTTTTCTGTTTAGGGGGGTCGTTTATACTGTGTGCCCTTCCAAACTACGACCAGCACAGAGAGAGCTCTGTAAACTCATTAATATTCATTTACAAACATTTATTGAACATCTACTGTGTGCCAAGCAGAGTGGCAGTGCCTGTGAGGACCACTGAGCAGAGCTGTCACCCCTGTCCTCCGGGGGCTTCTGTTTGAACGGGGACAGGGCCATGAGTCAAATAAGCCCAGAAACACATGTATACGCCCCAAGAAAGTCTGTGTGACTGCTGGAGGGGGTGGAGGAGGCCATGTAGATGTCTTACTTTCCAGCTTCATGCATGTATAAGGTTTATAAACTCTCTTATTAAATGCTGGCCATCTCCTTACAACATTTCTTCAGGGTTGCTATTTATCATTTAGGTTAAGATTATCTTATGAAGTCCTCAGGGCTTGGCCAGTTGCTAGGAACATACGTATATTCACTGCTACGTTAAAAAGGGATAGCCAACAAGGACCTGCTGTACGGCACAGGGAACTCTGCTCAGTGTTACGTGGCAGCTTGGGTGGGAGGGGCTTTGGGGGAGACTGTATGGCTGAGTCTCTTCGCTGTTCACCTGAAACTATAACAGCACTGTTAATCAGCTATATCTCAATACAAAATAAAAAAATCTAAGAAAAAAAGAATGGATGTGTATTTCATGACCTCGGGAGCTCCAGAAGGATCCGGCTAACTGTGCACACCTTGCAGATACTTCCAGCCCCTGGTCTGGGGTCAGCTGCAGAGAACGGCCTGCTGTTTCTGTTGCCCTGGTGAGGGAAGACACCCAGCTCTCCCCCGCCCTGAGCAGGTTAACTCCAAAAGGACAGCAAACTCAGGGACAGGTGCTACTGGGGGATACCAGCAGACCGAATGCTGCTGGGCCGGTCCTGGTCCTCCAGGGAGAGCCAGGATCAGCTGCTGCAGAGGAGACAGGCTGGCCTTTCCTCCGTCGCCCACCCTCATGTGCATTTCTCAGAGATGCGAGATGGTGTGAGGATCCAGGGAATGAAGGCCAGAGCACTGTCTCGTCAGCAAGTCAGTACTGGGCCATGAAGGGATTCACAGCCAGGAAACATAAAACAGAAGCTACGGTTCTGTCCTTTGTGAAGCAGCAGAGGACCCCTGTGGAGGCGAGCCTCTGAGTCACGCAGGGCAGCCAGCCTTCACCTAGGATCTGCCGACACAGCAGTCTTGTGTCAGGACCTGGGAGAGAGCAGGAGCTTGTAGACAGAGGAAGGGAAATGGGCAGAGGGGAAGGCACGGGGGCGCCCAGGGCACTGGGGCCAGGGAGGTACCATTGTCACAGAAATAACCTGAATCCATCTTTCCAAGATGCATTTGGCTCCTGACAGACCTGTTAGGGACGGGTACACCACCACTCACCCTCACAAATGGGATACTTTTCTATGCCTCAGCATTTTTTGCAGGCAGCTAATTCCTAGGGACTCTCATTTCCGCCACTGAGACTCCATGAACTCATTGGCACCCTCTCTTCCTACATATAAAGTTTATGCCACATAATATGTGTATATGAAAGGCAGGAGGCTCTGCGAACCAGGCAGAGCCTTGGGAATTTAGGAATGAGAAATCAAATTCCAGCTTTGTCATGTATCACACAGGTTCCCTAGAGAGAACTGGCTGGCATCTGGGTTTAAAAGTGAACGTGTTTGTTTTTCAGTCCTGTCTGACTCTTTGCAACCCCATGTACTGTAGCCCGCCAGGCTCCTCTGTCCATGGGATTCTCCAGGCCAGAGTATTGGAGTGGGTAGGCATTCTCCTCACTGGGGACCTTCCCAACCCAGGGATTAAACCCAGGTCTCCCACATTGTAGGCAGATTCTTTACTGTCTGAGCCACCAGGGAAGCTCTGGGTTTAAGACCCCTTATAGCGAAAGCAAAGAGAACTGCCGTGGCTTATTTTACAAGGAGAATGAGTCCACTACAGAACTGTCAGCCACCTTGTACACGGTACATACATCCTGTGCTTGGTACTACAAATATATGCAGGCAAAAAAACTGGGGACAAATTTTTATTTTCAGAGATCATTCATGTGTAATCTACGCTGTTGTTTTTGTCATTTTTTTGGTTGTTGTTCAACAAAACGTACTGAATGAATATTGTAAATCATTCCAGAATACTTGCTCAGTGACAACTCCTGGATAATATCCATATTTTTATTTCAATGTCAGTAATAAAACGATCAAATGTGACTTTGGGGACTACCTGCCTCTGGCACAGTCCATCTGCTGCAGTGCTCAGCGGCTGTAGAGTCTATAGGAGTCCCCCGTCCGTCAAGGAAAATCTTGGAGTGAGGGTGCAAGTCATCTAAGGTTTTGTAAAAGGATGTATTTAATGAATATGTTACTTGGTACATTCCCCTCCCTAACCCTGACCCCAACCCCCATCTCTTGGTATAATAAGTTATAAATTCATCCAGGAGAACTTATGTGGCTCTGATGTAGTTACATACATAGATGTTCTATCACTAAGGAAGACAAAATTATCCCATGGTAATACAGTGTATGGTTAAGCTTATTGTTTTTTTNCTCTTCATGATCTCTGGGGGAAATTTTACTCGGGTAAAGCATGATTACTCTCATTGACTGTCTTGATAGTTCAAGTAAATTGCCTTCTCCTTGTTCTTTTGGAGTTGCACTAGACTTATTTGAAATACACACATTTTAAAAGCTTCCTCCAAAACATCTCCTCTACACTTCTGTTTCTAGGGTGGTGTATTCACCCTCAGGTGCCCTTTAGCTTCTAGTAAAGCCCCATGTCTGCCTGTGGAAGGGTAGTGCGTGGTCATTATGATTCAGATTGTTACCAGTCTTTCTGCAGTGACATGCAAGTGGTCCAAAGGGGGCAGATACTTCAAAGAGCATCCTATTCCTCCGGGCTGCTGAGACCTGGGAAGGTGTGGAGAGAATGGGGGGAGGGCGCCAGACAGCACCTTGCAGGCCCCTGCAGCTGGCCTGCTGAGCCTCTGGGATTCTGCAAAGCGACTGGCTCCTGTAATTGCCAACTTCCATCAGGGGGTTAAGAGGCTGAGCCGGCACGGATGGAATCCACCTCTCTGGGAGAAAATTCGGGTTGGTGATGCTTGAGAGAGTGGTCTGGCAGGTCTGCCTCCCCCCACCATCCCACTCCTATCCCCTTCACCCCCGCCTCCCGACCCCCCCTGTGGCGGGAGCCCAGGGCGCTCACCTCCGGAGGCCAGGCCGGCACAGCTGCCTCCGTGCTGGCAGGGCCCACGCTCGCAGGCGTCAGGGTAGAGCACGCAGCCCAGCTTCAGCTCGGTCAGGCCCACCACCTCGGCGAAGCTGCTGCGCTTGTTCTGCAGCGGCAGCTCGTTGTTATTCAGCACCACGGAGTCCAGGCAGCCCTGGAAGCCGCTCAGCACCTGCGTGACCCGCGCGTCGGTCAGGCTGCGGATGCTGTCCGCCTGCACCAGGGCCCCGAAGTAGATGGCGCTCTCGGTGCCCAGCGTCTGGAAGTAGAGGGGCGCCCGGCGGCGCTCCACGTAGCTGTCGTCCAGGGCCAGGCTGGTGAAGTTGCGGTTGAGCTCCAGGAAGACTGAGTGCCAGCTCCCGTCGTTGACTGCGCGGCCCGAGATGCCCAGGATGCCGGGGCCGTTGCCGCAGTCCAGCTGAAACCACAGCCTGCCGTCCACGATCTGTGCGGAACCAACACCGGGGCGCTTTTCAACGTGCATCTGGCCATGCGCTCTTGGGCACCCTGTTCCCAACCCCCATTCCCAGCTGGGCTTTTGATCCACTTACAAATCTGCTATGGTTTGGTTTTTAACAATCACGCTTTCTCCTCATTATATGCCATGCAGAGGCATACCTGAGATTTCACAAACCGTCTTGTCGTTAGCAATAGGAGTGCAGCTCAGAAATCCACACTAATATTTCAGAATATTCCTATTGTGTCCATCTTCACCCTTTAAAAATTCACGGCAGTTTTCTGTTTAGGGGGGTCGTTTATACTGTGTGCCCTTCCAAACTACGACCAGCACAGAGAGAGCTCTGTAAACTCATTAATATTCATTTACAAACATTTATTGAACATCTACTGTGTGCCAAGCAGAGTGGCAGTGCCTGTGAGGACCACTGAGCAGAGCTGTCACCCCTGTCCTCCGGGGGCTTCTGTTTGAACGGGGACAGGGCCATGAGTCAAATAAGCCCAGAAACACATGTATACGCCCCAAGAAAGTCTGTGTGACTGCTGGAGGGGGTGGAGGAGGCCATGTAGATGTCTTACTTTCCAGCTTCATGCATGTATAAGGTTTATAAACTCTCTTATTAAATGCTGGCCATCTCCTTACAACATTTCTTCAGGGTTGCTATTTATCATTTAGGTTAAGATTATCTTATGAAGTCCTCAGGGCTTGGCCAGTTGCTAGGAACATACGTATATTCACTGCTACGTTAAAAAGGGACAGCCAACAAGGACCTGCTGTACGGCACAGGGAACTCTGCTCAGTGTTACGTGGCAGCTTGGGTGGGAGGGGCTTTGGGGGAGACTGTATGGCTGAGTCTCTTCGCTGTTCACCTGAAACTATAACAGCACTGTTAATCAGCTATATCTCAATACAAAATAAAAAAATCTAAGAAAAAAAGAATGGATGTGTATTTCATGACCTCGGGAGCTCCAGAAGGATCCGGCTAACTGTGCACACCTTGCAGATACTTCCAGCCCCTGGTCTGGGGTCAGCTGCAGAGAACGGCCTGCTGTTTCTGTTGCCCTGGTGAGGGAAGACACCCAGCTCTCCCCCGCCCTGAGCAGGTTAACTCCAAAAGGACAGCAAACTCAGGGACAGGTGCTACTGGGGGATACCAGCAGACCGAATGCTGCTGGGCCGGTCCTGGTCCTCCAGGGAGAGCCAGGATCAGCTGCTGCAGAGGAGACAGGCTGGCCTTTCCTCCGTCGCCCACCCTCATGTGCATTTCTCAGAGATGCGAGATGGTGTGAGGATCCAGGGAATGAAGGCCAGAGCACTGTCTCGTCAGCAAGTCAGTACTGGGCCATGAAGGGATTCACAGCCAGGAAACATAAAACAGAAGCTACGGTTCTGTCCTTTGTGAAGCAGCAGAGGACCCCTGTGGAGGCGAGCCTCTGAGTCACGCAGGGCAGCCAGCCTTCACCTAGGATCTGCCGACACAGCAGTCTTGTGTCAGGACCTGGGAGAGAGCAGGAGCTTGTAGACAGAGGAAGGGAAACGGGCAGAGGGGAAGGCACGGGGGCGCCCAGGGCACTGGGGCCAGGGAGGTACCATTGTCACAGAAATAACCTGAATCCATCTTTCCAAGATGCATTTGGCTCCTGACAGACCTGTTAGGGACGGGTACACCACCACTCACCCTCACAAATGGGATACTTTTCTATGCCTCAGCATTTTTTGCAGGCAGCTAATTCCTAGGGACTCTCATTTCCGCCACTGAGACTCCATGAACTCATTGGCACCCTCTCTTCCTACATATAAAGTTTATGCCACATAATATGTGTATATGAAAGGCAGGAGGCTCTGCGAACCAGGCAGAGCCTTGGGAATTTAGGAATGAGAAATCAAATTCCAGCTTTGTCATGTATCACACAGGTTCCCTAGAGAGAACTGGCTGGCATCTGGGTTTAAAAGTGAACGTGTTTGTTTTTCAGTCCTGTCTGACTCTTTGCAACCCCATGTACTGTAGCCCGCCAGGCTCCTCTGTCCATGGGATTCTCCAGGCCAGAGTATTGGAGTGGGTAGGCATTCTCCTCACTGGGGACCTTCCCAACCCAGGGATTAAACCCAGGTCTCCCACATTGTAGGCAGATTCTTTACTGTCTGAGCCACCAGGGAAGCTCTGGGTTTAAGACCCCTTATAGCGAAAGCAAAGAGAACTGCCATGGCTTATTTTACAAGGAGAATGAGTCCACTACAGAACTGTCAGCCACCTTGTACACGGTACATACATCCTGTGCTTGGTACTACAAATATATGCAGGCAAAAAAACTGGGGACAAATTTTTATTTTCAGAGATCATTCATGTGTAATCTACGCTGTTGTTTTTGTCATTTTTTTGGTTGTTGTTCAACAAAACGTACTGAATGAATATTGTAAATCATTCCAGAATACTTGCTCAGTGACAACTCCTGGATAATATCCATATTTTTATTTCAATGTCAGTAATAAAACGATCAAATGTGACTTTGGGGACTACCTGCCTCTGGCACAGTCCATCTGCTGCAGTGCTCAGCGGCTGTAGAGTCTATAGGAGTCCCCCGTCCGTCAAGGAAAATCTTGGAGTGAGGGTGCAAGTCATCTAAGGTTTTGTAAAAGGATGTATTTAATGAATATGTTACTTGGTACATTCCCCTCCCTAACCCTGACCCCAACCCCCATCTCTTGGTATAATAAGTTATAAATTCATCCAGGAGAACTTATGTGGCTCTGATGTAGTTACATACATAGATGTTCTATCACTAAGGAAGACAAAATTATCCCATGGTAATACAGTGTATGGTTAAGCTTATTGTTTTTTTCCTGTTGAAAAAAATAACAGCAACAACACAGCTGAGTGAATAGAAAGCCAGACACCTATACGACCCCCAGCTTTTGAAAACAAAAGTGACTCATACCTTCTGAATTCTAGGAGTCTGGAATTTTAAGCCTTGTCTAGATGACAAACTAGAATGCTGATACCAAAAGCTACGTTGTAAAAAGTCAACATCTGGCTATTTTACAAGTATATTATGCCAAGAGGAAGAGAGAATGCTTTCATATCTGAGTCCTCTCAACTTGGAAAATTATACTCTGATCATATTTAGTTTCTCTGTCTTCAGAATGGGTTTTATCCAGTTTTAAAGAATCTCTTTTAAGAGGACAAAGCTTCTTCAAAACAGAGGGCAAGTTAGTTTAATAGAAACTGAAGTGTACGTGAAACTATAAGAAAAGTCTACAGCAAGGATCTGAAATGGTGTGTTTGTCCGGGTGGAGAAGTGGAGACAGGCAGGCAACGTGTTCAATTAAAGCATAATGTCACAAAAGGTGCAGGTATTCAGGGTTGTCTGAAATCAGCGATGTGCTTTAACCTGGGTCTTCAGTGGCTTGGGGTTAGGGAGACAAATTATCAGAGCTATAAGTCACCTTGTAAGAAAGCAGGATTTTGCATAAGAAAGTATGAATTACAGAGCAAAGTCTGACTGCTTCAGCCTGTGTGTGGCTCTGGAAGTGCACATCATTATGAACTTATAAGAAGGTTGCAAATACTCTTGGAAAGGGAATGTTTCGAAAACCTATTTTTAAGACGGCCATTAATAGCTACCTGGCATACAGTAGGATGGACACAATAAAGGTAAGGTCCTAGTACAGGTAGACGGGATTAAGAAGAGGTGGCAAGAGTACACAGAACCGCACAAAAAGGTCTTAATGACCTGGATAACCACGATGGTGTGATCACTCACCTAGAGCCAGACATCCTGGATGCAAAGTCAAGTGGGCCTTAGGAAGCATCACTACGAACAAAGCCAGTGGACCTGATGGAATTCCAGCTAAGCTATTTCAAATCCTAAAAGATGATGCTGTTCAAGTGCTGTATTCAATATGCCAGCAAATCTGGGAAACTCAGCAGTGCCCAGAGGACTGGAAAATGTCAGTTTTCATTCCAATCCCAAAGAAGGGCACTTCCAAAGAATGTTCAAAGTACTGAACAATTGCACTCATTTCACATGTTCGTTGGTTATGCTCAAAATCCTTCAAGCTACATGAACTGAGAATTTCCAGATGTACAAACTGGATTTAGAAAAGGGAGAGGAATCAAAGACCAAAGTGTCAACATTTGTTGGATCACAAAGAAAGCAAGGGAGTTCCAGAATTCACTGACTATGCAAACGCCTTTGACTGTGGATCACAACAAACTGTGGGAAATTCTTAAAGGGAAGGAAATACTAGACCAACTTACTTGTCTCCTAAGAAGCTTGTATGCAGGTCAAGCAGCAACTGTTAGAATCTTATGTGGAACAACAGACTGGTTCAAAATTGTCACCCTGTTGTACGCAGATACGCAGAGTACATCATGCAAAATGCCAGGCTGGATGAAGCATCAGCTGGAATCAAGCTTGCTGGGAGAAATATCAACAACCTCAGATATGCAGGTGCTACTACTTTAGTGGCAGAAAGTGAAGAGGAACTAAAGAGCCTCTTGATGAGGGCGAAAGAAGAGAGTGAAAAAGTTGGCTTAAAACTCAACATTCTAACAACTAAGATCATGGCATCTGGGCCCATCACTTCATGGCAAATAGAAGTGGAAAACGTGGAAACAGTGACAGACTTTATTTTCTTGGGCTCCAAGGCTCCAAAACCACTGTGAACAGTGACTTCAGCCATGAGCTTAAAAGATGTTTGTTCCCTGGAAGAAAAGCTATAAAACCTAGACAGAGTATTAAAAAGCAGAGACATCACTTTGCTGACAAACATCCGTATAGTCAAAGCTATGGTTTTTCCAGTAGTCATGTATGGATGTGAGAGTTGGACCATAAAGAAGGTTGAGTGCTGGAAAACTGACGCTTTCAAATTGTTTTATCTGAGAAGATTCTTGAAAGTCCCTTGGACTGCAAGGAGATGACACCAGTCAATCTTAAAGGATATCAACCCTGAATATTCATTGGCAGGACTGATGCTGAAGCTGAAGCTGCAGTCTTTGGCCACGTGATGCAAAGAACTGACTCACTGGAAAAGACTGTGGTGCTGGCAAAGACTGGAGACAAAAGAAGAGGGCAGCAGAGGATGGGATGGTTCAGTGGCATCACTGACTCAATGGACATGAACTTGAGCAAATGCCAGGAGATAGTGAAGGACAGGGAAGCCTGGCATGCTGCAGTCCATGGAGTTGCAAAAGTTGGACACCACTTAGTGACTTAACAACAACATACAGTCAATGCTCAAAAAATATAGTTTTAATGAATACACAATGAATAAATCTCAGTCCTCTGAATCTCTTCTTTTGATAAACAGTGTAACACTCCTGATCTGCCTGCCTCTGCCAGAGCAGGTCCACTACTGATTAGTTAAGGCAGTCATTGATGCTCTCTGAACCGCAGTTTCCTTAGAGGTGAAAGAGTAGGAGAGGGTGAGAATAAAAATACATAGAAGCTGCTGTAAAGCACAGGGAGCTAGTCTGGTGCTCTGTGATGACCTAGAGGGCTGGCGGGATGGGAGGGAGGCTCAAGAGGGAAGATGCAGGTACACACACACTCTTCATGCTGCACAGCAGAGCTAACACAACAGCTTCCCTGGCGGCTCAGACGGTGAAGGAGCTTCCTCGCACACATATGGAATTTAGAAGGATGGCAACGATAAGCCTGTATGCAAGACAGCAAAGGAGATACAGATGTATAGAACAGTCTTTTGGACTCTGTGGGAGAGGGAGAGGGTGGGATGATTCGGGAGAATGGCATTCAAACATGTATAATATCACATATGAAGTGAGTCGCCAGTCCAGGTTCGATGCAGGATACTGGATGCTTGGAGCTGGTGCACTGAGATGACCCAGAGGGATGGTATGGGGAGGGAGGAGGGAGGGGGGTTCAGGATGGGGAACACGTGTATACCTGTGGCGGATTCATGTGGATGTATGGCAAAACCAAGAAAATACTGTAAAGTAATTAACGTCCAATTAAAATAAATAAATTTATATTTAAAAATTAAAAAAAAAAAAAAGAATCTTCCTGCAGTGCAGGAGATTCAGGTTTGATCCCTGGGTAGGGAAGATCCCCTGGAGAAGGAAATGGGAACCCACTCCAGTATTCTTGCCTGGAGAATTTCCTGGGACAGAGGAGCCTGGCGGGCTACAGTTCCCAGGATTGCAAAAAATCAGACATGACTGAGTGAAAAGCAGTTAAACTGGGCTTCCCAGGTGGTGCTAGTGGTAAAGAACCTGTCTGCCAATGCAGGAGACTTAAAGAGACTTGGGTTGGATCCCTGGGTTAGGAAGATCCTTTGGAGAAGGAAATGGCAACACGCTCCAGTATTCTTGCCTGGAGAATTCCATGGACAGACGAGCCTCTCCACAGGGTCGCAGAGTTGGACACAATGGAAGAGACGTGGCAACACACACTAACGAGCACGTACTTCTTGTACTTTTGCTATAATATTGGGCCTGAAAGACTAACATAGGGAAAAATATTACTTGTGTCTTGCAAATCTCTCCTAGTGATCCAACATGTTTCTTTTATAGGTCTGAGGAGAGCCACGGAACCTATCCCACCATTTTCATCATGACTTTGGCTGCCAGGAAATTCAGAGCTATGGTCTGTGTTCAACGAATCCCTGGTCTAGATTTCTCAATGGTCTGTTCATCCCGATTTTACTAGTTGAGTGTTAGCCTTTTGTTTTATATCTTTTCAAAAGTTCAAGTATAATTAACTTATTCTATTAGTTTCAGGTGTGCCACATGGTGAATCAATATTTTTATACATTACAAAATGGTCATCAGTGTTGAGTCTAGCTACTATCTGTCGCTGTACAAAGTTATTGCAGTATTATTGACTGCATTCCCTATGCTATATATTACACCCTCATGGCTTATTTATAACTGGAAGTGTGTCCCTCCTGATCCCCTTCCCCTAATTCACCTATTCCTGTTTCCATCTTAATGGTGCTTTGATTTTATCACTCTTGAGTTTTTCCAGTGAGCCTGGAATCTCTTTTGGAAGTGACAAAGTGTCAGTTGTAAACAGAAGGATGAGCGCCTCCTTGTCCATGAGCATGTTCATTTCCTGAGGTCTCCTGCAATTCTTCAACTGTCTTCGAGGGGTACCCTCTACCTTGCGGGTCATCTTAAGTACTTTTTAGAAAATGTGCTTTCACTGGGAAAATATAAACAACCAAGAGGTGCAATTTAAACAAAGCACTGCAGCGCAGTCATTGAACCAAAGTACAAGGCACACACTGAACCTAGAGCCCATGAAATTAAATCTTGCATGAGGCTGAAAATGTTAAGCAAACAGATTCAGATCCCCTATGTGGATATTCCTGGCGACTGCAGGGGAGTATCCGCAGTAGTTCAGTACAGCTGTGTCCTGCTTTGGGCCAAGCCAACATATGGAAAGCAAACTTACCCAACAGACAGATTGGGGTGGGGGTGATTAGTCACATCACAAAGGGATTAATGGAAGGGTTCCTTCAAATAGCAAGCATCCCTGGTTTATTAGAATTCCATTTATAGAGATTCAATCTCCACAACTCTCAGAAACACACTTGGTTCATGAAATACAATATACCTTGGGAGCTAGCACTGCATAAAAGGCCGAATTATTCTTCTTTCCCATCCCTAGGGTTCTGCACATTTTAGACGTTTGCCAGTGAAGTGTCAAATGACACGTTCCATTTTAGGATCAAGCCATTCATATCCCACATTTTTGTTCTCTCTCAATTTTAATGCTATTTAAAAGAACTGCTAATAGAAAGTATCTGCTTCCGAAGGATGTTCAGCAGCTGCCAGTCCTGTGAAGGCTGGAAGGAGAGAGGGGAAGGTCAGTGACACCTGGGCAGGGCCCTTGCAGCTGCGCCCTCTACAAGAGCAGAGTGCCTTCCCAGTAATCCTACAACCCTGCCTCTCGGGGCTGTTTAGGATGGAGCGGACACATGTATACCTACGGCCGACTCACATCGATGTATGGAGGGAACCTTCACAATACTGTAAAGTAACTATCCTCCCATTAAAACGAATAAATTTAAAAAATAAAATAAAAAAAAAGACAGTGAGCTAAGGATGCTAGGAGCTTGCTTCAGTAGCCAGGAGGTTAAAAAGATAGGACTTAGGTTTTTGAACTTACCATCTTCCATCATGAAGATCTGATTTGAATTCACTGTTTTCTAAAATTGTGCATCCCAAGTATCTCTCTCTCTCTCTTTTTAATAAATCTGTCCAAAACTTTTCTAAGTGGTATACTATTTTCTTTTTATTTTTTGGCCCTGAGGCATGCAGGATCTTCATTCCCAACCAAGGACTGACCCCTAACACTACACTGTAAGTGTGGGAGCCTGACCACTGGGCCACCAGGGAAGTCCCTTGTTTTCTTTTGAAAACGCTGTTTTCCTAATGGGGCTGAAATGATTCTCCGATTTGAGTGAGTCAGGGTAGCGGGAGAGTCCTCATGAAAGTGGCCAACTTTAAACTCCAGCTCGCAGCTCACTCCCTCCGCACAGAGCCTGGAATTCCAGAAGCAGGTGTATGAAGTCTATGCGGCGGGAGGGGCCGTCGCATCTCCTCCTTCCAGAATTAAAACCTGAGTCATCTAATCAACGTGGGTGGGACCTAACAAACAGCCAAAGCACAGGACCTAACACAGCCCTCCACGATCCCTGTTAAGCCGAGTGACAGCCTCAGGAAGGAGAAAACCGCCGGCTGTTTCCCCATGGATGAGCTGGTCCTGTTGGACAGACGCCACCAACCTCTGAGCGCACGTCCAGAGGAAATATTCCATTAAACATGGCTCCCTGCTAGGCCCCCTTCCCCTCCCATCCGGAAGGCTTAGTCTTGTCTACAGAAGCCCACTTGGTTTTGGGTGGAATGAGTTGTAGTAACAACACTGGAAGCTGGGGACAGCAAGGGGATGGAAAGCGTGGTGTGAGCGAGACTGGAGGCGGGGCCAGGCTCGGCCCGCTGTAGCTGTACAACCTTGTAAGTAATCCAAACTCTCTGAACCTCTCACGTCCGACTCTGCGACCCCACGGACTGTAGCCCACCAAGCTCCTCTGTCCAGGGATTTCCCAGGCAAGAATACTGGAGTGGGTTTCCAGGCCCCCCTCCAGGGGATCTTCCCGACCCAAAGATCGAACTTGGGTCTCTTGTGTCTCCATATGGGACCCCAGGTGGCACTAGTGGTGAAGAACCTGCCTGCCAATGCAGGAGACTCAAGAGACTTGGGTTCAATCCCTGGGTCAGGACGATCCCCTGTAAGTGGCAACCCACTCCAGTGTTCTTGCCTGGAGAATCCCATGGACAGAGGAGACTGGTGGGCTATACAGTCTATGGGGTTGCAAAGAATTGTACATGACTGAGTGTATATATATATATATATATATATATATATACACACACACACATATATATGTGTATATATATAAATCACATTTATTATATTAACTTCATAACACAAACCAAATGAGGCATGTAAAGCTGTTAGTATTATTGCTGCTGTTGTTTTTATGAAGGCATCAGAGGCTCTGACGTGAATACAAATGCCAGACTTGCTCTAAAGGAAATCTAGTGCCTTTGGAGAGTTTCTGAGGCTGGGAATGATTTAAAAAGTAGGCTACTTGGGCCAGAAGAGGGCATATGGAATCTTCTATACCCCAGATCTCCAATGTCCTTCCAGGGCAAGAATAGAAGTGACCTTCAGGGGTCACTGGGGATAGACCCATGTGGTATAAGAGGATACAGTCAGCCTTTTGAAAGGACCACCCCTGCCGTGGAATTGATTAGGAAACACTCTAATGAACTGTTGAGTGATTACAGCTCAAAGGAGGCCAGCCCTTGAACCCACTCTAGAGAGAGGTACCCCGGTCTCCAAAGAGGCAATTCTGAAGCTGAATGTACAAAAGGAAATGGGGTATTGGCACACTTCCCAGTTTTGCTGCTGCTCCCCTGGCTCTAAACTCAGCTTCTGGTTTCTGAACTTAAAAGACAAAACGATTTCAGACTCCAATCCAAGAGCCAAAAGACTAACATGAGAACTGACTGCAGGAAAAGATAACCCATTTTAATTACCTTCAGTATGATGCAGGGGTTTGCTCTGGTGTACATTATAATCCCGTTGCTTTGCAGGGTCCGCAGACGCAGGGCCAGTTTAAAGTCTTCTTCTTTGCTGTTTTCAGAAAGCCTGTATTTGATGTAACTGTTTCCAGCAAAGCTGAGAGAAGTGTGCCCTGAAAAGACCATGATGAGGAGACATACTTTGAACATCCAGACACCAGAAGGGACACATGGAATCACCGAACAACTACCAATCAAGTTGATTAAAGACCGAGGGAAGTTGGCAAAGGCATCGAGGACCAACGATTTGGGATTAAAAATGGATTCTCCATTTTGGGTCACATTCCAATTTCGAAGTAAAAAAAATTATATTTAATTAGTCAGATGCCCCAAATCTGAGCTCTTTCATGTCAAGGGCAACTTGGTATGTTCTCTAACCTGAATTTTCATAGTCACTGAACTCCCAGTTCCTGCTTTCTAAAATAAGCATTAAAAAAAAATTATTCCTTCATGGAATATGTTTTAGACACTTGACACTTAGACACTTGAAAACTTTCACTTCCATGAAACAAGGGAAAGATAAACCATTTTCAAAGAATATCCACATTCCGCAAGTATCCTGATGCCGAACAGGGAATTTAGGTCATTTGCACAAATGTTGAAAAAGGCAATGATACAAAGGAAGTTCAAGTTTTGTGCAGTCACAGCTCTACCTTTGACCATGAATTTCAGGCTCCCCTGCCTAGAATGTTTAGTAGCTACCCACATTGCCCAATTCTGAGTTTGCTCTCTCTCTGTTTTTATTTACTGCCTTCCACTTTATGTTTTAGGAAGCAAAGTAACAGCTGAAAAGCTGTCTCACTGGGATGAAAGCGTGGAAACACACCAAAATGGATGATAATCATGGACAATGAAGAATTTTCCATATAGAAAGGAGAAGGGAGATGGGCAAAAAGGGACATCTGAAGTTAGGAAAAGCACCCTATTGTCACCCTGCAGACCCACCTGTGGTGCATACAGCAGGCGTGTTGGGGGTGGGGCAGCAGAGGTATCTTAGAGCCTTAGAAGACTTCAAAAGCAAGTATGTGGATTCAGGGACGGCTCTGTTCTTGAAGTCAACTCTGAAAGAGCTTTGGCTTCCATTTTTAAGACTAGCGCTTGTCTTTGCAAAGCCTGAGTTTTTGAACCCAGTGCTTCACAAGTGCCTTGCACATACTAGATATAATAATTTTTTATTCCCATTGTAATTGCTATTATAACCATCACTCAATAAATATTTCTTGGATTCTAAAACTGGTATCAGTGTGCTTATATCTGCAATACATCTTCTACTAAAAGGGTTCTGTTGGTAACAAAAGTGAACATTACTCTTTTCAGAGCAAAGAAATGGTAGAACACATACGAATCAAGAGAAGTGTTGAAACTGAGTGATGATCAGAAATGGAGGGTCATCTGGATTGGAATAACACAAATACTGATTTTTTTTTTTCTTTAAGACACAGAGGTGATCACCTCACCTTTCAGGAACGTGCAGTTAGTTGTACATTTGCAGTGGGGAGTCTTACCTGGTCTAGGCTGGGCTTACCCTACAAAGGTCAACTGAACTGGCTCAGCTTCATTTTCTGTTGAGAGGTATAGGCTCAGAACATGAAGGGCCATGCCACAGACACTCCAACTCCTCTGCCTAACCAACAGCCTTGTATTTATTTTCTATAATTTCACAGTCTCAGCATCCACATGACACAATGGAAACACAGGCTATGGTCTCCCATTATGTAAGGAACCCACAGGCATTGCACGTTCCTGAGCACAGGCTGCAGCTGCAACAAATTCCAAGTATTTGAGGGGGATGCTAGCTGGGGTTCACTCTGAAGGAAAAGGTTACATGCAGACAGAATGCCTTCTGGAAGGGCTAGGGCAGTGTAATTTACTCAAGGGCAAGGGCTTCCAGAATATGCAGCTGGACCCTCATCATCCCACCGCACTCTGCACCTGAGCACTCTCCGAGCTTTCCCGGTGGACACTGGCAGAGGAATGGTCTCCTGCTGGCTTCGTAACCAACGCACTGCATGTCCCCCGGACACGGCTTCTCCACGCAAGGATCGTTGGCCCCTGGACACAGTCCTCCTGTGACAGAGGGGAACACACATGATCAGCAGAGAGGCGGTCACTCTACACTCTGTAAAGTCCAGGAAGCAAGGATGGTTTGAGAGCTGGGCTCGACAGGCTCTGGGCTGAGAGACAAAGTGCTGCCCAGAGCAGGAAGGCTTGAGTGGGCTTCACCTGCTGCAGGTGCTCATCAGGGGGTCTCTGCATCTCCCAAAGCTCACTGCCAGACTGAGGTAGGATGAGGGCAAAGAGCCAGTGGAGCTCCTCTTTTTAGGTTAAATCGAATACCAGCTATACTAAGGCTGTAAAGTTACTGCTGTCACTTCAGCTGAAGAGAGATCGCATGACACAGGCTCTGATAGCCTTTATTGGCCAGGACTCCTGCATGCTGTTGTTGTTTAGTTGCTAAGTTGGGTCTGATGCCTTTGCCACCCCATGGACTGTAGCCTACCGGGCTCCTCTGTCCGTGGGATGTTTCAGGCAAGAAAACTGGAGTGGGTTGCCATTTCCTACTCCAGGGGACCTTCCAGACCCTTGGGTTGAACCCACAACGCCTGTGTTGGCAGACGAATTCTCTACCCTGAGCCACTAGGGAAGGCCTGGGGCTTGTGCATACTGGGGGCCACTTGAATGCATCACTTGTGTTTAGATTTCCTCTACATCTCCAGGAGATGTTAGCTGTTGCTTTCAGAGGGAGGAAAAAAAGACTTTTATAAAGAAAAGTGACTCATTCTAAATCGTGCAAGCACAACTCCCATTGTTTCCAAATCCCTTCTGCTCCCTGCTATTGTATTGATTGGCTGTAAATGTATCCAACATGGTAGAATTATCTTTGGCAAAGGAAGCCTTCCTTTTCACCTGTTTGATGTTCACAGCACAGTGAGATGAAAGGTTAATTCTTCAGAAAGCAAATTCTGGAAAGCAGATTAGCTGATTAAAGTAGAATTCAGGACCCAAGGGAGATTTTCAAAACTGTGAGGATGGCAAACACGGGTTCCCTGAAGGAAATGCACTTCCCAAAGGTCCTGGGTATTTCAAATGTAATTAGGTGAGAGTTTAAATGGTAAAATACTGTAGAAAAGGAGACAGAAATTGAAAGCAACCAACAGCTGGGTTAGGCAGGGGCCTAAAGAAGCCCCTCTTCTCTGTGGGGCTTCCATTGTACAGTCATTTCTTTGTCCAGGAGAAAGTGGACACTTAATGCCAATAACAGATAAACATTTTAGGAACTTTAATCCTGGAGGGGAGTGATGTAAGAAGCACCAGCAGACTCAGAATTCATAAATCCTGTTTTCCACCAGTTGAGAGCTCAGCCATAATTTTAGATACTCCTGGCAAGGATCCAGCTTACAAAGTCTTAGAAGATGAAGGGATTTTTAACTGAAAATTTGAAGTGATCTTCACAAATGGTTCTGAAAGACCTAAGTGCCCTGAAATATATCTTCCTCTGTTCGTTTCAAGAAAATCTTTATTCCTGCTGCGTTTTTATCAATATTTATGGAATTTAAGACAGGCGTTCAACCACCTTATGCTCTGTTCAAGGCGCTTTTGATAAGCAGTTTTGGAATTTTTGATGCATTCATCCAACAAGAAAAACATTTTCAAGCCACTTAGGTGATAGACCTGGGCATATAAAGATGAAAACAAAAATTACCCCATCTCTTCCTCCCCCTAGAAAACAACGCCCAAACACTGTCTCTTATACACATCTCTGGGTATTTCAAATGTAATTAGGTGAGAGTTTAAATGGTAAAATACTGTAGAAAAGGAGACAGAAATTGAAAGCAACCAACAGCTGGGTTAGGCAGGGGCCTAAAGAAGCCCCTCTTCTCTGTGGGGCTTCCATTGTACAGTCATTTCTTTGTCCAGGAGAAAGTGGACACTTAATGCCAATAACAGATAAACATTTTAGGAACTTTAATCCTGGAGGGGAGTGATGTAAGAAGCACCAGCAGACTCAGAATTCATAAATCCTGTTTTCCACCAGTTGAGAGCTCAGCCATAATTTTAGATACTCCTGGCAAGGATCCAGCTTACAAAGTCTTAGAAGATGAAGGGATTTTTAACTGAAAATTTGAAGTGATCTTCACAAATGGTTCTGAAAGACCTAAGTGCCCTGAAATATATCTTCCTCTGTTCGTTTCAAGAAAATCTTTATTCCTGCTGCGTTTTTATCAATATTTATGGAATTTAAGACAGGCGTTCAACCACCTTATGCTCTGTTCAAGGCGCTTTTGATAAGCAGTTTTGGAATTTTTGATGCATTCATCCAACAAGAAAAACATTTTCAAGCCACTTAGGTGATAGACCTGGGCATATAAAGATGAAAACAAAAATTACCCCATCTCTTCCTCCCCCTAGAAAACAACGCCCAAACACTGTCTCTTATACACATCTCTGGGTATTTCAAATGTAATTAGGTGAGAGTTTAAATGGTAAAATACTGTAGAAAAGGAGACAGAAATTGAAAGCAACCAACAGCTGGGTTAGGCAGGGGCCTAAAGAAGCCCCTCTTCTCTGTGGGGCTTCCATTGTACAGTCATTTCTTTGTCCAGGAGAAAGTGGACACTTAATGCCAATAACAGATAAACATTTTAGGAACTTTAATCCTGGAGGGGAGTGATGTAAGAAGCACCAGCAGACTCAGAATTCATAAATCCTGTTTTCCACCAGTTGAGAGCTCAGCCATAATTTTAGATACTCCTGGCAAGGATCCAGCTTACAAAGTCTTAGAAGATGAAGGGATTTTTAACTGAAAATTTGAAGTGATCTTCACAAATGGTTCTGAAAGACCTAAGTGCCCTGAAATATATCTTCCTCTGTTCGTTTCAAGAAAATCTTTATTCCTGCTGCGTTTTTATCAATATTTATGGAATTTAAGACAGGCGTTCAACCACCTTATGCTCTGTTCAAGGCGCTTTTGATAAGCAGTTTTGGAATTTTTGATGCATTCATCCAACAAGAAAAACATTTTCAAGCCACTTAGGTGATAGACCTGGGCATATAAAGATGAAAACAAAAATTACCCCATCTCTTCCTCCCCCTAGAAAACAACGCCCAAACATGGTTAGAATACAGTAAGGTAACTGCTTTGCTCAGAGAAGGCACTGGCAACACACTCCAGTACTCTTGCCTGGAAAATCGCATGGACGGAGGAGCCTGGTAGGCTGCAGTCCATGGGGTCGCGCAGAGTCGGAGACGACTGAGTGACTTAGCAGCAGCAGCAGCAACTGCTTTGCTAAGGATTTTGAGTACAAGGGAAGCCCTGGAGAAGGAACAGCTGTGCTTCCTGGGAGAATGTCAAAGTCTTTGCAAAGGAAGAAAGCATTTTAAACTCGGGTTTGAAGGATGAGATCTTTTGAGTCGTAAGGGTCTGTGCTTCTTGGGAATGAATCAACCATGCGTGCATGTGTGCTAACTCGCTTTAGAGGTGTCCAACTCTTTGTGATCCTACGGACTGTAAACCACAGGGCTCCTCTCTCCATGGAGTTCTCCAGGCAAGAACACTGGAGCGGGCTGCCATGCCCTCCTCCAGCGGATCTTCCCAACCCAGGGACTGAACCCATGTCTCTCACGTCTCCTGCACTGGCAAGCAGGATTTTTACTATTAGTGTCACCCAGGAAGCCCTTAGTCAATGGTAGTTCGTGGTTTAACTGCAAGCATGTTTACTCACGGTACGTTCACAACTCTCCCTGCCCACTCTGTGCTGTCTCCACGAGTGGCTTCACTTCCGCTTCTGAGGCTTGCACACCTCTAGGTAACTCCCCCTTGTTGGCTAGTTAGCATACGCTCAAAATTGCCAACTGAGCCCAGTGCCGATGTCAGCAACGTGGAGGCGGTAATGAGCATCGCTGAATCACAGAGTGCATTCCACCAAATAGACCTAACTCTGAAGTCATTGGACAGTAACTTCCAATTAGACATAGAAACAACGATTTATGTATTTAAGAAACCTGTTCCTCTCTGTTCCATGGACGTGTCTTTTTCTATGTCCTATTTTAGCCAGCCCAAAGATGTCCTCTCTATAAAAGTCTGTGTTTCAGAGACATAGCAACATATACTACACTCATAGTCTTTTCTACACTAATGCAACAGCTTCACTGCTTAGAAAACTTGCATTATCAANGGAAAGCTCTTTCAGCCCCCTTGGTGCAGGCTGTTATCTTGCCCTTAAGCCTCATACAAACACCTTCTCCACTGGAACCCTGTCCCTCTGCTACCTTTTCCACACATCTAATTCCTGCTTTTCCTTCTTTTAAAAAATGGAAATATAGTTGACTTACAATGATGTGTTAGCTTCGGGTATACAGCAAAGTGATTCAGTTTTATGTACATAACGTATATTCTTTTTCAGGTTCCTTTCCATTGGAGGCTATTATAAGACGTTGAATACAATTCCCTGTGCTACACAGTAGTTCTTTTGTTGCTTATCTGTTTTATATGCAGCAGTGTGTAGCTGTTCATCCCAAACTCCTGATTTACCTCCCCTGCCTTTCCCCTTTTGTAACCATAAGTTTGTTTCCTATGTCTGTGAGTCTATTTCTGTTTTGTAAGTTCACCTCTGTCATTTTTTTTAGATTCCACTTATAATTGATATCATATGACATATGATACAGCCACAATGGAGAACCATATGGAGATTCTGCAAAGAATCTAAAAACAGAATCTGGAGAATCTAAAAATCTAAAACTAAAAATAGTCACCATATGATCCAGTAATTCCACTTCTGGGCATACATCTGCAAAAGGTGAAAACTCTAATTTGAAAACAATACCTACAAGGTTCACAGCAGCACTATTTACAGTAGCTAAGACACAGAAGCAATCTATGACCAACAGATGAATGGATAAAGATGTGGGGGGGGGTGTCCCACTCCCACATTACTAATGCCATCTGCAGAACACAGACAGACCTAGAAACTATCATACTAAGTGAATTAAGTCAGACACAGAAAGACTAATTCCTGCTTATCTTTCATCTCGACCTAGAGAACAGACCCCTCAGGAAAACTTCCCCCTCGATTGGGTCCCCTAAGGATGCTCATCGCAGGGACAATGGCTGCCCACTTGTGTATGTCTGGCTGCCCATAAGCTCCACGCTCCACCGGAGGGGGGCTGAGCCTGTCTTGATCACCCTGCAGCCCCGGCATCTCTCACGGTGAGAAGGCACGTCGTGGGTGGTCCAGTGAGTGAATGAAGACATGCGTGCGGGGACGGTAACCCAAGCCGCCTCACACAGCCTGGGCAGCGGAGGGGACACTCCCAGCCGCACTCACCGTCGCAGGTGCAGCGCACGTTCCGGTAGAAGCGCGGGCAGACGAAGCTGATGCGGGCCGTGCTGTAGGTCATGAGCGCGTGCGAGTCCAGCGACAAGCCCTGCTCACAGTGCTGCTCCGGACAGTCCAGCCCCGAGCAGTTCTTCTCCAGGATGGCCGAGATGCGCACGGCGCTCTCCAGGTGTCTCCTGGTGTGGGACAGCTTCTGGATGAGGTAGGCCGGCTTGTAGAACCCGCTGCTGTGCGTCTCCACCGCGAACAGCATGTCCAGCTCGCCGGTGCCCGCCACGGGCTGGATGCTAATGACGTGCAGGCTGTCCTGCTTCTGGGTCAGGACCGCGTTGCGCAGGGTGCGCCGGAACCCGTGCATGTGGAGCCCCACAAAGTCCTCGGGGGACACGCTCTCGAAGCGGATGGTGACGGTGTTCTGCAGCATCTCCTGCACCAGCTGCTCCACGTGCACGACCACGTCAATGGGCACCTGGAAGCGGCCGTCGCTCACCGACACGTTCAGGACATACTTGCCGCTGTCCAAGCCCCCCAGGGCGATGATCTTCCCATCGTGACTGTTCACCTTGAATAAGCTCTTCTGCTCCGACTTCAGCACAAATGTGAGGACGTCATACACGTCCTGATCTGTGGCGTGGATCTTCCCGATGACCCCACCAGGAAAGTCGTCCTCCATGGTGACAATGAAAATCTCCAGGGGGATGGCTGTGGGCTTGTGGATACTCTCCTCAATGACCCGCACTCGGACGTAGGAGTGAGACACTTGCTGAGGTTTGCCAGAGTCTTTCGCCTAAAATCACCCAGCAGGGAGGAAAGACGAGGAAGTAAGGTAAAAGCCCATGATAATTTTTTAAAAAGCAACTAAACCCAGATAGAAAGTGTCTGCTCCTTTAACCACATTGCTGCTCCCTCCATCCCTTGTCATTATTCTACAAAATTTGAGCATGTACATCTAAGTAAGAGGAGTGATTTATCACTTTTGGTGCCCATAAGTGCACTCTGCTATGAGAATAAAATGCATCAACATAATAAAGCCAGTAGGGGTGAACTGGGACAGAGGACACAGGGTGCTATGAGATCCACGGTGCCCCAAAGAAGCTGGCTGTGTTTTAATTTTGGACAGAAGCCACAGGGGAGCCTCGTAAAGTGGCATTCCCACTTAGAAGAGAAATCTTGGTTGTCTTTGGCTTCTTTGCTTTGCATGGGACCAGAGAGCACTTTTCTGTACATTTAAGAAACAACGTTACTTCAAGTGAGAAGGACACAGTATCAAGGCTTAGAATAAAAGGTGGTACAATGAGAGAAGCCTGAAAAAAGCCATTTTGTCTTCCTTCTATCTGTAAGGCCTGACAGAACCACCACCCTGACAGATCGTAACTGAGGACCTGCCACACACAATGTGAAGGTGGTCAGCGCTGGACGACTTCTGAGAAGGGCAGATTCTCAGCGGCTGGGGCCCCAGGGTGGGCATCTCAGGATGGGGGTGGCCAGGTGACACCTCAGGAGATATGTCCTTGCATGTGGAAGGCAGCGTGAAAGCAGGAGCTTGGTCATCACATGGACCCGAGTTCAAATCTTTGCTCTGCCTCTTACTATGTGTCTGGCCTGGAATAAGTCACTTAACTTCTTCGAGCTTCAAGTTTTGTCTATTATTTGAGTGAAACAGTCCTATCTACCTCACAGGATTCTTGTACTGTGAGGATTAGGACTCCCGTGACTGCAACATACTCGGCCCAGACCTGACCCACAGAAGTACTTGGTGCATGAAAGTTAATGTGATTGTTGTTATCTTTATTATTTCCATAACCACATGCTTTTTAAAATGGACTACATGAACCAGAGATGCTAGAAAGGAAAATTCACTTAGGGGGAGATCAATTTAGCAAATAGGCCTGAACTTGAAGTCAAACTGTGTAGAGCCTTGAAGGACAATGATGAGTTCAGACCCCATAGGTCAGAGGTTGCTCACTCAAAGATCAGAGGCCAGAAAGGCAAGAAGCCACTGGGTGTAAGGTAACAGACCCATGGGCCTGTGGGCTAAGAAGAACTGGACAGTCACGTCTGCCTAAAAATCCTAAAATTCAGCGTCTGAACAAGCCAGAATTCACAAGGTTTCTGGCAATAGGGAGCTCAGGCGTTTTTAGTTTAGGGATTAGCACCCATTTTCTGTAAAGGGAGAGACAAGAAATACTTTATGTTTTGGGGTTATACGATCTGTATCAACTATTCAACTTCCAGCAGGAAGGCAGCCCAGAGCATATGTAAATGAACCAGAGAGGCTGAGTTCCCATAAAACTTTATTTATAAAAACAGGCTGAAGACAGGATGTGGTTCAGGGGTTATAGTCAGTTGACCTCTGGTTTAGTGGAATGAGATAATCAAAGTGGAATAATTAGCCTGGAAAGGGTACAGAGTTAGATCAGAAAGAATAAAGCTGAAGCCAGAGGAACACCCAGGAGGTTCTGCAATAGTCTCAGTATGGGACAATTTAGAATAAAGGGGGAGATTGCAAAGGGTATATACCTGACGCACACTGAGACATTTTGGAGACAGAACGTGGGACTAGGAGCAGAAAGCTCTCCATGGTGTTTACAAAGTCTGAGATGCGAAATATGCTCTCTAACAGCCAGAGAAGGTAGGCAAAGAACTGTACTGGCTTCTGTGTGCACTCAAGTCGCTCAGTTGCGTCCAACTCTGTGACCCCTAAGGACTATAGCTCTCTAGGCTCCTCTGTCCATGGGATTTTCCAGGCAAGAATATTGGAGTGGATTGTCATTTCCTCCTCCAGGGGATCTTCCCTATGCAGGGATGGAACACAAGTCTCTNGGTAGGCAAAGAACTGTACTGGCTTCTGTGTGCACTCAAGTCGCTCAGTTGCGTCCAACTCTGTGACCCCTAAGGACTATAGCTCTCTAGGCTCCTCTGTCCATGGGATTTTCCAGGCAAGAATATTGGAGTGGATTGTCATTTCCTCCTCCAGGGGATCTTCCCTATGCAGGGATGGAACACAAGTCTCTGCATCTCCTGCATTGGCAGGCAGGTTCTTTACCATTAGTGCCAGCTGGGAAGCCCCAGTAGCTTCTGTGAGAAGGTACTAAAACTCTCTCTTTGCCCTTGAGGACCTCTAACTGTGATATAAAGTCATTCACATAATATTGTTGGAGGAGTAGGTGGCAATTGAAGAGTCTGTCAATGTGCTTCAAACCAAAAGTCACTAACTTAAAAGGTTTCATGGGGTAGGGTAAGTCATGACTTATCCAAAGAGATAAGGAACACAATTGAACCCTATATAAAGACTATTCTCATCATTGCCACTATTAATGATAGGTTGCTCTCTGTGTCACTCAGTCTCACTGACGGGACCCATGTCTTTGGACTGGCAAAATTTGCAACCAGGGGCTTTTTGGCACTCTCTCATTTCCTGCTTCTGTTCATGCCCTTCCCATAACTGCCACTTCTGCCTCTTGGTCTCCCTTCATTCGACATCATGACCTTGAGGAAGCTGAAATGTTGGGAGGCCACTGCCACCCGAGTCCCTGTTCTTATTTCCCCTCTTTAGGGAAACTTACCAAGAAGTGTGGTATGCCAAGTCTCTTCAGTTGTGTCCATAGGATATAACTCTGTTATCCTATGGACTGTAGCCCTCCAGGCCCCTCTGTCCATGGGATTCTCCAGGCAAGAACACTGGAGTGGGTTGCCATGCCCTCTTTCAGGGGATCTTCCCAACCCAGGGATCAACCCATCTCTCTTACGTCTCCTGCACTGGCAGGTGGGTTCTTTACCACTAGTGCCATCTGGGAAGCTCAAGCTGAGGTCTTAAAAAGCAGAGGCCATGAAATAGTAATATGAAAATATTAATATTAATATGAAAAATGAATAGCTTCATCACACCAGGACAGGGTTGGTCATTTCCCAATTGGGGTGATCCAGGAAATACTTCTCAGTACCAAGAAGTAATGGAGAAGGAAATGGCAACCCACTCCTGTATTCTTGCCTGGAAAATTCCATAGACAGAGGAGCCTGGCAGGCTATACATAGTCCATAGGGTTGAATGAGTGGGACATGACTTAGCAACTAAATGACAACCACCTCCAAGCAGTAAATCTTGACCAGTGAGTTGTCTTTGGGGCTCATATGGAGCTCCAGGAACATTTAGAATACAGATTTAAGCCAGAGACCATCAGTCCGGCACACCCTACAGGAAAGTCCCTTTTCAACAATGATGCTTCCTTTCCTTCCTGTTCAATTTCACACACAGAGGCCGTTTTTATTAGTGTGAAATTGAATTTGAGATTAAAAGGGGAACACTCCTACACGGTAATGAATTATGTTGATTTGCTCAACAGAAAAAAAAAAAAAAAAAAAAACCCAACCAAAGGGCAGAGCCTGTAGTAGGAGAGAAAGCTGGCCTGCAACAGGTAGAGGATGAGGCCATACCTGGACACACAGCACGTACTCTGGAGACTCTGTGTGCTGGAAGACCACGGCTGACCTCAGGATNAAAAAAAAAAAAAAACAAAAACCCAACCAAAGGGCAGAGCCTGTAGTAGGAGAGAAAGCTGGCCTGCAACAGGTAGAGGATGAGGCCATACCTGGACACACAGCACGTACTCTGGAGACTCTGTGTGCTGGAAGACCACGGCTGACCTCAGGATCCCGTCCGAGTCCAACACGAATGCCTCCTCTTCATTTCCCGACAAAATAGAGAAGGAGAAGGGAGGCCCATTGTGAAAGGAGTCTTTGTCTGTCACCATGAGCTGCAGAACACTGGTGCCTACCGGCTTATTTTCCTGCATAAGAGAGTATATTAAAAGGGAAGATAAAATTATACCTCTTTGCACATTTAAAAAAAACCCCATCATTATCGGCTGAGAGTGCTGGGCTAGAAAACAGAGCTTTTAATGGAAGGGATTCCCTGTGATATTATCTCGTCTTCTGAAAAATGCTGGTGTCTGTAAGCATCATCCCATCATTGGCTGCCTCCCCAGACTGCCCCGTGAGACAATGAGCTGCAGGTGAGAACACGAGGACTTGGCCTTGAACTGCTTTGTAGGTTCCAAGGACGCTGCCTGGCTCCATCTGTCCTTGAAAGGCCGGAATTGTCCTGAGTTCACCCAGATGGCTCTGGAAATCCATGGTGTTCATTAGCCTTCATGATGGCATCAGAAATCCTCTGGGGCCAAGAAAACATCAACCTTTTGGGATGGAAAATCTGCTGAGGTCCAACACAGTGACACAGTGTCACGAGACTGGACTTTTAGGGAGACATACTAGCAACTTCCTGGTAGAAACACAAAGGCATGTGTTGGGTGGAAAATAGGGCTTTAAATCCCACCCATCAGAACACAGTTCCTCTGTTTCTCAAGGGAAGAGAAAGGGGATGGGATATTCCTCAATCAGAGAATGAAGAGAAAAGACATCTACAACTTCATTAGAAATTTAGGAAGCCCGGATGTCCTGATGCCAACGTTATATTGCAGAAATCCTGCCTTCTATCTCAGATGGAAACACAGAGACTCTTAGTCACTCCTTCTTCGGTCCAAGGTTGTCCTCTGAAAACACGAAATTAAATTCCTCAGTGGCTTGGGCACCGGTTTCCTTGCTCTGCCCTGTCTGGACTTCAGCATTACCAGAGCACAGGCCTGGAGTCAGCTTCATTAGTTTAGGCCTTCTGATGAGACTGACTTTGGATTAATTGAATCTGAGTCACAGAGATGGAGACAGTGACACCCTGCATGATAGGAGTCACCCATAGGAGGGTATACTCATGTTTTAGGTGCTGAATTTGTTTTACAAGAACCATGTGTTGGAAAAAGACAATTATTCTGGGGTGAACAATGGGAGGAGCATTATTTTTTTTACAAGAGAATGAGGCGAGGAGAACCTCAGAGACCTCTCATTTGCTTCTCCTCTCAAGTGGCCCTTGGGTCACCGGGAACCAGACACTGGCTCTCTCTGGGATCAGTCGTGTAACTGCCCAGCCGCTCACAGATTTACCGGTGCACACCAACAGCAGCCGGAGCACCACACCAAACAGATTTATGGATTTGTTTGCTCTCTCTCTAAAAGCCATTTCCTCCACAGAAGAGAGAGGGAGAGAGGATGTGTGCCCGAGGGGTCGCAAGTGATGAAGGACGGTGAAATACGGTGCAGAGGGCCACGCTGCAGACAGGAGCCATGGTCACCGCTCAAGGGCTGAGTCTCTGTTCCTCCCTGGCTGACTTCCTGGAGCGCGGGTGAGGACAGGCCATCAAGCTGATCGATCGTGTCATAAAACACAGGTTGCTGTGGCAGAGCCCGTTTTGCGTGGGGCTAGCACGGAGCGGGGGAGGGGGAGACAGCGGCTCCGAGGGGATGGGGATGGGAGGGCGAGCCAAACCATCGAGGGGACAGGGTGCTGGGGTGAGAGGAGGGCATCAGAGCCTGGGCGAGCTCTGCGGAGNAAAAAAAAAAAAGGCAAGAATATACAATGGGGCAAAGACAGCCTATTCAATAAATGGTGCTGGGAAAACTGGACAGTTGTATGTAAAAGAATGAAACTAGAACAATTTCTAACACCATATACAAAGATAAACTCAAAATGGTTTGAAGATCTAAATGTAAGTCCAGAAACTATAAAACTCCTAGAGGAAAACATAGGCAAAACACTCTCTGACATAAATCACAGAAAGATCCTCTATGCCCCACCTCCAAGCGTAATGGAAATAAAAGCAAAAATATACAAATGAGACCTAATTAAACTTAAAAGCTTTTGCACAATGAAGGGAACTATAAGCCAGGTGCAAAGACAGCCTTCAGAATGGGAGAAAATAATAGCAGTTCCTGCAGCTCAATTCCAGAAAAATAAACAACCCTATCAAAAAATGGGCCAAAGAGCTAAACAGCCGTTTCTCTANCAAATGAGACCTAATTAAACTTAAAAGCTTTTGCACAACGAAGGGAACTATAAGCCAGGTGCAAAGACAGCCTTCAGAATGGGAGAAAATAATAGCAGTTCCTGCAGCTCAATTCCAGAAAAATAAACAACCCTATCAAAAAATGGGCCAAAGAGCTAAACAGCCGTTTCTCTAAAGAAGACATACAGATGGCTAACAAACACATGAAAATATGTTCAACATCACTCATTATCAGAGAAATGCAAGTCAAAACCACAATGAGGTACCATCTCACGCTGGTCAGAATGGCTGCTATCAAAAAGTCTACAAACAATAAATGCTGGAGAGGGTGTAGAGAAAAGGGAACCCTCTTACACTGTTGGTGGGAATGCAAACTAGTATAGTCACTATGGAGAACAGTATGGAGACTCCATAAAAAACTGGAAACAGACCTCCCATACAACCCAGCTATCCCACTGCTGGGCATACACACCAAGGAAATCAGAATTGAAAGAGACACATGGACCCCAGTGTTCATCGCAGCACTGTTTACAATAGCCAGGGCATGGAAGCAACCTAGATGTCCACTGGCAGATGAATGGATAAGAAAGCTGTGGTACATATACACAATGGAGTATTACTCAGCCATTAAAAAGAATACATTTGAATCAGTTCTAATGAGGTGGAAGAAACTGGAGCCTATTATACAGAGTGAAGTAAGTCAGAAAGAAAACTACCAATACAGTATATTAACACATATATATGGAATTTAGAAAGATGGTAACAATGACCCAGTATGCGAGACAGCAAAAGAGACGCAGATGTAAAGGACAGACTTTTGGACTCTGTGGGAGAAGGCGAGGGTGGGATGCTTTGATAGAGTAGCATTGAAACATGTATAATATCAAATGTGAAACAGATCGCCAGTCCAGGTTCTATGCATGAGACAGGGAGCTCAGGGCTGGTGCACTGGGATGACCCTGAGGGATGGAATGGGGAGAGAGGTGGGAAGAGGGGTTCAGGATGGAGGCACATGTACACCCATAGCTGATTCATGTCAATGTATGGCAGAAATCACCACAATATTATAAAGTAATTACCCTCCAATTAAAATAAATAAATTAATTTTTTAAAAACCTCAACATTAAGAAACCCAAGATCATGGCATCTGGTCCCATCACTTTACGGCAAATAGACGGGTAAACAATTAAAACAGTGAGAGACTTGATTTTCTTGGGCTCTAAAATCACTCTGCTGATAAAAGTTTGCATAAAGCTATGGTTTTTCCAGCAGTCACGTGTGAATCTGAGAGTTGGACTATAAAGAAGGTTGAGCACTGGAGAACTGATGCTTTCAAATTGTGGCTCTGAAGGAAACTCTTGAGAGTTCCTTGGACAGAAAGGAGATCAAACCAGTCAATACTAAAGGATATCAACCCTGCATATTCATTGGAAGGACTGATGCTGAAGCTGAAACTCCAATATTTTGGCCACCAGGTGTGAAAAGTCGACTCCGGGAAAGACGCTGATGCTGGGAAAGATTGAAGGCAGGAGGAGAACGGGACAACAGAGGATGAGACGGTTGGATTGTGTCACTGACTCAATGACATAAGTTTGAGCAAACTCTGGGAGGTGGTCAAGGACAGGAAAGCCTGGCATGCTGCACTCCATGGGGTCACAAAGAGTCGGACATGACTTAGGGACCAAACAAGAACAACAAATGATGTGATGAGTTGGTATCAGGCAGAAATAAGAGGAAGCCATGACAAAGAAACCACAGCAGAGGATGGAGGCTGAGTGCAATAGCACAGGTGCCTGGCAGGCCAGACTTGCTTACCTGAATCACAGCGGTAACATTGGCAGGTGTAAAGACTGGGCTGTTATCATTCACATCGGAAATATCGATGTTGACAGTGGCAGTTGAGGACATCGGAGGCATGCCGCTGTCTACCGCCTGGATGAGCAGGGAGTATCCAGACACCTACCAAAGCACAAAGGGCCCACAGTAAAGATCACGGTGCCTGCCTCCTTCTGGGCCCGCACAGAGGTGCTGTGGGCTTGCTCTGCTCTGCTAAAGATCAGCTATCTTCGCTTTGAGTCTTTGGACCCGGTTTCTCAACCTGGGCACCAGCTGGTGTTTGGAACCAGATCATTCTTTGTTGCCAAGGGATGATCTGTGCATTGTAGAATGTTTAGCAGAACCCCTGGTGTCTACCCACTAGAAGTCAATATTGCCTCTGACCATTTGTCGGAAACAAAAATGTCTCCAAATATTGCCAGATGTCCCCTGGAGGTACATTGCCCCTGTTTAGAAGCTCGGCTCTTGCCCTTTGTTTAAATCACAACAGTTGTCACCACTGATCTGTCTCACATATCAGTTTTGATACTTCAGGAGTACCTTATGAGGCTCTACCACACAGTGAGATCTTTCTATTTCTAAGCATCATGTCTATGGCATCTTTTTCCGTATTTTAACTTCATTTTGAAGACACATTTTTGGTCAAAAAAGACAATGTTTAGAAACTTGGTTTCACCTTGACAGAGGAATCTTCTGGATCATTCTTTCTGACCTAGATACCTTCAGGTAGTCCTTTTGTGTCTGTTCACTTAGGGCCAACGCTGCTCATGAAATCAGGACCACAGGATCTCAATGCTGAATGTACTTTTCTGCCTTCTCGCTTTAGAAGGACAGAAAGTCAAACCATTCATAAATATACATTTTTGCTTTTTCTTTAAAACCTCCCTAAATAAGAAACCAGAAGTATCTACTGGCAGCAAGTTCTTTCAAAGGTTTTAATGCAAATATTCCCTGCTGTATTTCAGCCCATTTCTACTTACTCCCATTATTTAGAATGGAGAATGCTCACATGCTCAGTTGCTCAGCTCTGTCCAACTTTTTGCCACCCCATGGACTGTAGCAGTCCTGTGTCCTGTGAAGCCCACCAGGCTCCTCTGTCAATGGGATCTCCCAGGCAAGAATACTGGAGTGGACTGCCATTTCCCTCTCCAGGGGATCGTCCCAACCCAGGTATCAAGTGTCTCTGCAGCTCCTGCATTGACAGGTAGATTCTTTACCACTGAGCCACCTGGGAAGCCTATTTAGAATGGAGAACCTCCCTACTTATACTCACAGAATCCATGCCTAATTTCAGTGAAGCGAGTGGGGATTGTGGATGTAAAGGGAGCAGGCCTGAACTAGCTTACCCGTTCCCGGTCCAGTTTCTTCTTAACTTTCACAAGTCCCAAGACAGGATCCACGGCAAATTCATTATCCCGATCTCCATTCACAATGGAAAAACGAATCTGTCCATTGGGCTGGCTGTCTGCATCTTCTGCTATTAGCTTCACAGGACACAAACAAAACAAAGATATGACGGGGAGACCGAGAAAAGGTTTATTCTTAGGGTCCAGGTCTAGACAAATGGGCACTGCTCTGACAGGTTTCCTAGGTGCATTGCTCACCGGTGCCAGCAATCAGGCCCCAGGGGGAGAGATTTTGGGTTAGCCTAAGAAGGAAAGCACCATTACTGGAACTGTTACTTTATTTCTCTTCATTTTCATCTGAATGCAGCCTGATGCTTGTTAGGCCTGATTTCCCTCAGGCCTTGAGCCAGTCAAGACAGACCCCAAACTTTGGTAATTCTTTCCCAATTCTGCAAAACCAGGATCCCTGCCACTGAGTTGGATGTTTGGTAAACCTATGCACTTCCATGTTAAGGAAGTCCAAGAGAACTTCCTTTCCCACACGGCTAACATGCAGACCCACTGTCTCCTGCTCTGCATTGCTGATCTGGCATTTGTATGTACCGAAATAGTCTCATATAGTTCCAGGCCCAGGAGAGAGGGCCTCCGGGGTCTACCCGGGAGGTGTAAAGAAGGAACATCCCCAACCTGGTGCTGCAGGAGCCAGGAAGGCACCCCTCCAGCCTAGGGGTGGTGAGGGTCCTGAGGGCGGGGCTCCCTGTTTCTTGATGTAACTTCCATATCTAAGAGAACCTGCGTTCTCCTAACACATGTTCTTACTGCTATTACAAAAAAGTTCCTTCCAGAAAGAACTCCTCTAAGAGTAGCCAATCAATCTCAAGCTTGATCCTATTTGTAGCTGCCTTACCGTGTGTGTGTGTGTGTGTGTGTGTGTGTGTATGTGTGTGTGTGTTTGGTGCTGGGGAGGTGGAAATAATTTTTTTCTGTCCTTAGATTTGTCATCTAAGTTACAAACTAATAGCAGCTATTAGGAATTAATTCCACGGTCTGTTTTGTTTCCTTGAAAAACATCCACTCCTGAGAGGGAAGTGGTTAAAGACTGTCTACCCCTTGCTGTAAATGAGCTCTCTAACAGACAAAATGGGGGAGGAGCAGCTGAAAGACTGGTGTCTGAGTAGAGTTCTTGGGGACCAACGGGAGCCTGAAAGGAGAAAGTGTGAAGAGCATCCAAGATGGACTTTGCTCACTTTTTCACTCTCTTGAAGATCGTTCCTCCGAAATACCTAGACCTCCCGCTGGCACCTACCAAAATGACTGAGTCCCCGACCAAGGCGTCTTCGCTTATGACAGCACTGTACACGTCCTGGCTGAACTCGGGAGGGTTGTCATTCACGTCTGTGAGGTTGATGCCGACAGTGGTCACAGCGCTGAGGGCGGGCGTCCCGCCGTCTCTCGCTTCCACCACCAGGTAAAACTTTCTGCACAATTCATAGTCCAGGACCTCGGATACAGAAATACCCCCTTCGAAGAAAAATGGGGAGTTTTAGATTCAATTAGGAAAAAAAGAAACACTCTGGTCAGCAGCTCCACAATCACAGAAATATCTGTGACATCGTCTCCAGCCAAGACTCTGAGATATTCAGGAATTTGTTTACCTAATGCCTGCTGAAAGCATCCCAGAGGCTGATTAACGCTGTCAGTTAAAACACAGCTACCCACCAGACACAACACTGAGGAAATCGAGTCTTTGTTTATTTCTGCGACAGTGTCAGAACCCCTCAAGCAGCTGGAAATCTCCGGCATTATTCACTCTTAGGGGAAGAGGGGCGGGAGCAAGCGGCCCCCGGAAATGTCTCCCCAGGATTCCTCCAGAAGACCCAGGCAGACTGAGACTGAGCCAAGACGCATCACTGTGATTCTAGGACCTCAACCCTCATCAGTTAGTGTACGTGTGTGCCTGCTAAGGCACTCCTGTCGTGTCCAACTCTGTACGACACTATGGACTGTAACCCACCAGGCTCCTCTGTCCATGGGATTCCCCAGGAAAGAATATTGGAGTGGGTTGCCATTTCCTCCTCCAGGGGATCTTCCCCACCTAGGGATTGAACCTGTGTCTCTATATGTCCTGCATTCACAGACAGGTTCTTTATCAGTAGCGCCACCTGGGAAGGACCAGTTAGTATATACTTGTGGACTTCCCTAAGTCTTTTTTTTTCTTCATTTTTTTATTTTTTCCCCTAAGTCTTAAATTAAATTACCCACTAAGGTGCTTATCTACTTACAATGTGCTTATCTAAAACTTTTAGGTCACAAAGAGGACAAAGAAAGTTGAGGATACTGCAACATGCTGGAGAAGGAAACACTTGGGAATCTGTAACCAAAAGAAGGGTGAGTTTACCGTCCACAACTATGGAGAAGAGCTAACACTCATGAAAGTGACAGGAAAAGTCACTCAGTTGTGTCAGACTCTTTGCAATCCCATGGTCCATATACTCCATGCAATTCTCCAGGCCAGAAAACTGGAGTGGGTAGCCTTTCCCTTCTCCAGGAGACCTTCCCAATCCAGGTCTCCCGCATTGCAGGCAGATTCTTTACCAGCTGAGCCACAAGGGAAGCCCAAGAATACTGGAGTAGGTAGCCTTTCCCTTCTCCAGAGGATCTTCCCAACCCAGGTCTCCTGCATTGCAGCCAGATCCTTTACCAGCAGAGCAACAGGGGAAGCCCCAGAACACTGGAGTGGGTAGCCTATCCCTTCTCCAGCTGATCTTCCCAACCCAGGAATCGAACCGAGGTCTCTTGCACTGCACGCGGATTCTTTACCAACTGAGCTATCAGGGAAGCCCAACACTCATGGTACAGAGTTATTTAAGCAGATAAAAAAGGTGAAAGCAGCTAGCTGGATGGACCCCCACAACTTCCCACCTCAGCTAGCTGGATGGACCCCCACAACGGGCTCCCTGAGTTCTCTTTCCCACCCATCCTAGTCCCTTCTAGTGGGCAACCTAGTCCTGAGTTCAGCAGTTGGTAGTTGATCACTGTGCCGTTTGCAGGAAAGTTCTCAAGGGCATTTCCCTGGTGACTCAGATGGTAAAGAACCCGCCTGCAATGCGGGAGACCCAGGTTCAACCCCTGGGTAGGGAAGATCCCCTGGAGAAGGGAACAGCCACCCTCTCCGGGATTCTCGCCTGGAGAATCCCATGGACAGAGGAGCTTGGTGGGCTACAATCCATGGGGTCGCAGAGTTGGACACGGCTGAACAACTAACACTTTCACCTGGAAAACATTCACTGAGATAAAGGTGAGTACATTTCGTTCGTTCTCTTTCCAGACAGGCACCGTCTCTAGCAGCTAAGGCTGCCTCTATTCAAGGTGAAAAGCAGAAGTCATACTCATAACAAGGGCCTCTTTCTTGCCATCATTAAGTTTTCTTAGCAATTACCACCTCTAGTGCTTTATTTTACATCCCAGTCTCGTTATCCAGAGCCATATTTAAACAGTACTTAACCACTTCCTCATGGTATTCATATACAATGGCCATAACTAGACAAGCTAAGGCTAACACATATTTAAATGAGGAAAACTCCCATACATTTTAATTTGAAGTAATGACCTTAATAAACAGGGTTACTGCTGGAGGAAGCAGCTACTGCAATTCTTTCATTAGTTTTCACCCTCCCATTCTAAGGGCGAGGACTATATCTCCTCCACTTTTTCACCCTCATGGCACAGCTGTGTTACATAGAGGTTAAAATGTATCCCAGAGTCAGGAAGCTCTGAATTCAGATCCTGGATTCCCCGACTCCTATCCCCACTTACTCTCACTGGAGGAATTATTTAAGCTCCCCAAAGCTGATTTTCTCATATGGAAAAGGGGAGATAGCTAGCAGGAATCAGAAAATAACAGGAGTCTGGCATATTTGCCATGTTAGATGACAGTGCTAATTATGATAGTTTCTTGTTCATATTTACTGGATTATCCAGCAGAAAATGGACCTTCTCTACCCTCTGGCTCAAGAAGCGCACATTCCTTGAGCAACAAGGGGATTATGTCCAATGGCCAGAAGGTGTCAGAGACTCACTTTTCTTATCTGTGAATAAGGGACTGCCTTGCTCATTCATGGGGGAGAGGTAAACAAATGAGAATAGCCATGAAAGAGCTTGGAGAACACTGATATAAACACTATGAAAATACAAGGATGAGCATGTTTACTTTTCAAAGATCAGCCAAATTTTTTTCTGAATTACCATCTTCATTTACTCAAAGTAGCCTTAATGCATATTAACTCCCTCAGGAAAAGAAAGCCCTGGGGCTCTATTTTTGTTCTCTTGGTTTCTCTCTAGACATCTTTCCCCCAGGGGACGCTGCATCACACCCTGAGTTTGCAAAGGGTGTGGTGAGAAATGGAAGTGCTCCAGCCAAGAGGAGTGAAAGTGAACATGTTAGTGGCTCGGTCATGTTCAACTCTTTGCAACCCCATGGACCAGCTTCCTCCATTCATGGGATGTTCCAGGCAAGAATACTGGAGTGGGTTGTACCCAGGAATCGAACCCGGGTCTCCTACATTGCAGGCAGACTCCTTACTGGCTGAGCCACGAGGGAATTTCTAAGGATGCCCCCTGCCAAATTTCAGCTCCCCGTGGGCTCACGGGGGCAATCCTTGGCCCATAGATCTGCTCTAGGATTTTTCAGATCGGAAAGCTCAGGAGGAGTAGTGTGGTTCCAGATGGGGAGATAGTATTTGCAGACGGAGCCTAAGGGTTTGATTGGGAACTTCTCTTTCTTGTTGGCTTGTTGTGTTAACCTGGGCTGTAGGTCTCTCTGTGTGAAGTGCTCCTGGAGATCTGCCTCCACTTGGCCTGTCCGCACTCACGCTGTGGGTCTCTGGTCACCTCCCAAGGCAGATGCTAAAGAGTGATCAGTGCGGTCACCTTGAGACCATCTCAACTCAGCACCTAGCCAGCTGGAATGGCCACTGTTTGATTCTAGCCCCTCGCAAGGGAAATGGCAACCCACTCCAGTATTCTTGCCTGGAGAATCCCATGGCAGACGAGCCTGACAGGTTCCTGGGGTTGCAAAGAGTCGGACATGACTGAGCAACTTCACTTCATCCTTGGAACAGAGAATCAGAGGGCACTCTGGAGTCTGGGTGTAGGTCCTGCTAGATTTGTTGGTCCACTAAGAAGGGCGATTGATTAGAGAGGGCTAGCAGGAGAAGCAGGGTATGGCAAAGCCTTGCATTCTAAGTAGGTTGCTGTTTACCCACCTGTCTTTGGATTGATCCTAAATTTCCCCTGCTCATTTCCAGACCGGATGAGATAGGTAATCTCAGCATTTGTGCCTATATCTTTGCTGGTGGCAAAAACAGCGAGGACTTGGGTGCCAGGGGAGGTGTCCTCAGGCACCGACACCAAGTAGTCCCTCCTCTCGAATATGGGGGGGTTGTCGTTGACGTCCAGGACGGTGATGCTGACAGTGGCCAGAGAGGACAGCGCCCGGCCTGGGCTCTGGTCGGTGGCCCGCACCTGGAGGGTGTAGGATGACTGCTGCTCTCGGTCCAGCGGGCGCTCCAGGACGACGATGCCGGACGCGCTGTCCACAGAGAAGAACCCATCGGCTGAGTCGGCCAGGGAGTACACGACCTTCCTGTTGATGCCTGCGGGAGACAGAGGGCGGGCATGAACCTGGGCGCGGCCGGATGCTCTCTGCGGAGGAGGATGGCTCTGCCGGGCGTCTAAAGGTCATGCAAAGGAGCACGGGAGCTGTAGCATGGTTCCTACAGCTCCGGTCCCATGGCAACTTCAGTTTGTAAAATATATACACCCAGACCAAATGGTAAAGAAATGGAAAATACTGGCCACGAATATCAGAAAGAGCTGGATCTAAAGCAGAATGCCTTGCAGGCGTCACGCTGCTATAAGTTTTTATTTTAACTAATGTTTTAAAATACCTGACTAGCTGTCTTGATCATGTTAGAGAGACTGACTTCAATTCTTTTGGCTCATGTGGTTTGCAGAAGTCACAATCTTTCTTACCTGCCTATGCAAAATAAGATGAAAATGATTTGGAAAGAGGAAAGAATATATAGGCTGTAATTATTCAAACCCTCGACCAATTTCTTTATATATTTATAATCCCCATCTGAAACTATTCTACTGAGCATTACCACATATCTTCTAATAAACAAGCCAGGAGCCTAAAAAAAAAAGAAAGAAAGAAAAATAAACAGTTGAATCTTAATATATTAAAGAATCCCGTGAATTGAAACTCTAAGATGCCAATAAGTATAAGGGTCAAGATGTGCCACANACACACACACACACACACACACACACACACATATGTCAGTATCTTTATATATATCTATGAGTCACTTTTTCCTACACATCTGAAACTAATGCAATATAGTGAATCAACTGTACTTCAATTGCAAGTAATCTCAAGGGATCAGGGCAGCCAGAGCAGAGCATTAAACCAAATGAGGCCTTCCTAAGCAGGAGGCCCTGCACAGTTGCAAAAGTTGCACACTGATAAAGCTGGCCTCATTCTGAGACTGCTTTCCATGGTCCCTCAAAAGCTGCAGCTCATCAGGCTAAACTCAAGCATCTACGCATCTATGGTTTGGTAGTTTGCTAACTGGGCTAGCCAATAAATAAATAAAATTAACCCATCAACCAAGTACTCAAAACTTCATCCCTGCTGGGGCATAGAACTTCTAAACTGAGCAGCTCCTCAACAATAATATTAAAACTGCTTCCTGAGTGAGTCACTCACTATGGCCATTTATCCACTCAATAAATATTCACAGGACTTTCCTGTTAGGTAGGCGATGGGGATGTAGACCAGACTGGGTCACAGCATCTCAACCCTCAAATGTCTCCTATTTCTAAAGAGACAAACATGCATACGGCAGATTGTCGGAGATGGGTGGCCGAGGGAAGTTCCCCAGAAAAGGAAACAGCTGAATTGATCCATGAAGGACATTCAGGAGTTGAAAGGAGTACCAAAGTGGGAAACTGACAAGCACAAAGGGCATTTTGGGTGTGTGAACATACGTGAAGTTAAGAAAAATGCAATAGTAAGCAGAGCACTCAGAGAAGGGTTAAGGGATCAGTATTTCAAAATTCTAAGTTTAGAAGGGCAGGTTTTGAAGCTTTTTGTTTTTGGAGCCACTAGGAAATGACCAGGGCTGCTATTAATCATCATAGCTAGAGTAAATAAAAATATGGGCACAAGTTAATGGATATATCAGCAAAAAGAGAAGAAGGAAGATTGGAAGGAGTGAGCTGGAGTGCGTGTGCAGGCAGGAAGCACTATGTAATATAGGGAAGTTATTCCAAAAGCTCCTCACAGACGATGGACAACATAATTGCAGCTGTCAAGGAGGCTTCACAAGGTGAAATGATACCACGTATCCTGAGGCAAAGCTGATAAGCACACCCCACTGAGCTTCAGTGTATCCTGCAGAGGCACCAAGCCAAAGCTGGGGTCCTCAGATTCTGCATAAATTACTCAGAGGCAGATAAAAATTCCCTCCGACACTCTAGCGCTCCCTTGGTCCTGTCCTGCGTGCTGCTGCGTGTTGGAGCAGGGCTGACCCAGACAGCTCAGAACCCGGTCCCTGGCGTGAGGCGTCTACGGAGGAGGCAGCATGTGGGTGGGGGAGCTCGCAGGAATGAATCACTGAGATCAGTTCTTAGAAATCAGAATTCCCTGCCTGTGGGTGCTGCTGGAACACTTCACTAAGATACTCCTCTCTGAAAGGCATGTGCTGTTTCATTTGATAAGGACTGTCTTGACCCCCTGCTTGGGAGATGTTGAAAAGAGTAATAATAATAGCTTGTATGTGTCCAATGCAAAGACTCCTCAACCAGGCAAGATATCCCAGTCAACTCCAGAAAAAAAATGCATGCCTAGCCCCATCCCAGACTTTCCCAAACAGACTCTGGAGATGCAGCCTTGCCTGTCTGTCAATTTTTACAGGCTCCCACGGGGATTCTGATATTGACCCAGAGCTGAGAGCCAGTTTGTCTTGCTTTTATGCATTATTTTATCTCTGCTGCTGGATCCTGGATTTGGGATGGGGTGGTCCCTAAGGCCCTCGTCAACTGAAGGCATCCTATTTTCTTGGGCACATCACACTCTTCTCCCGTGTGACTAGCCAAAATGCTTGTTGGGGTTTTTCTATAACATTTTATGGAAAAACCTGAATGGACTTTTTGACCAACCCAATATTATCTCCGATGGAACTGGAGAGGGGGATTTCCAGTCTCTGAGATTCCTATACAAGGCAGCCCAGGCTGTATGCATGAGAAGCCCTGAGGAAGGAATCCACCTATGTTCTAGACATGAAATTAGGGAATTTAGTTGGAATGTCATGGTTCTCTCACGGGGAAAGGAAATGGCAGTCTACTCCAGTAGTCTTCCCTGGAAAATCCTTTGAGAGAGGCGCCTGGCGGGCTATAGTCCATGGGGTCACAGAACAGTCAGGGAGGACGGACGCGCCTGAGCACGTCTTGCTTCTCCCCACCCCGGCAGCTCAGCAGACCTACACTGAGCATGTCCTGGGTGGCTGGGGCCTTCTCTGCTGGGCCACAGAGGCAGAGAGGCACTTCAGCCCCCCTGGAGCTCGTGGTCTGGAGAGAACACAAGGAGCTCATAGCTTGTTTTTCCAGGGAAGAGGAGGGATTCAGAGGGGCGGGGAGACTTGTTTAAGGCTAGAGAGTTAGCAAGCATTGGAACTGGGATATTTAATCTGGTCTCATCCCCAAGCGACTGTGTGATGTCAGTTTTCAAAGTGCCAGGACACGTGACCCAGAGACGACGGGGTGTCACAGCCTGCGATGTCGCCGGATGTCCTGTGGAAGATGTGCTGATCTGCTGGTGGGTGGAGAGGTCAGGGAGTGATTTACGGGCCGAGAGTCATCTGCTCAGGACTACCACTCATCTCACCGATGCTTGAGAGGGGCCACCATGCCTCTTTGAACCTCACTTTCTCCATCTGCTGCCAGGAACGTCAAGGTCTATTACAGCTGTAGCAAGATGTCAGGTGTGAGGGTTTGGGGCTCTGTGGACCAAGGCTAAGATTATCCGTTTTGATATCTGTACAACAGGCTAAGGCTTTTGCCCACAAAGTGCTCCCGAGAATGGCTCATGTCTCTGTCTTTAGGGGCAATTATTCAGCTTTTACAAACATCTTAATAGTCTCTCAGCTGCCTCCAAAGATTTAAGACTTCAGAAAATAACAGAGCTTTGGGAAAGGAAAAAAACATATTAAATCACTTGACTTGTATAGCTTAGAGGTAATAATTTCTAAGGTGTTAAGGAAAGACATAGAATATATGATACTTAAGAGGGGCAGGTTGACATCAGACTTGAATCCTTCTCATAACATCTTTCAGTTCAGTTCAGTCGCTCAGTCGTGTCTGACTCTGCGACCCCATGAATCACAGCACACCAGGCCTCCCTGTCCATCACCAACTCCCGGAGTTCACTCAGACTCATGTCCATCGAGTCCATGATGCCATCCAGCCATCTCATCCTCTGTCGTCCCCTTCTCCTCCTGCCCCCAATCCCTCCCAGCATCAGGGTCTTTTCCAATGAGTCGACTCTTCGCATGAGGTGGCCAAAGTACTGGAGCTTCAGCTTCAGCATCATTCCTTCCAAAGAAATCCTAGGGCTGATCTCCTTCAGAATGGACTGGTTGGATGTCCTTGCAGTCCAAGGGACTCTCAAGAGTCTTCTCCAACACCACAGTTCAAAAGCATCAATTCTTCGGCATTCAGCCTTCTTCACAGTCCAACACTCACATCCATACATGACCACAGGAAAAAGCATAGCCTTGACTAGACGGACCTTAGTCGGCAAAGTAATGTCTCTGCTTTTGAATATGCTCTCTAGGTTGGTCATAACTTTTCTTCCAAGGAGTAAGCGTCTTTTAATTTCATGGCTGCAGTCACCATCTGCAGTAATTTTGGAGCCCAGAAACAAAGTCTGCCACTGTTTCCCCTGTTTCCCCTCTATAGGAACATGCATGTTTATATGGATATATGTATACCTGAGAGGCTTCCCAGATGGCTCAGGGATAAAGAATCCACCTGCCAACAAGGAGACATGGGTTTGATCCCTGGGTCGGGAAAATCCTCTGGAGAAGGAAATGGCAACCCACCCCAGTATTCTTGCCTGGAGAATCCCATGGACAGAGGAGCCTGGTGGCCTACAGTCCATGGGGTCACACAATTGAATGACTGAATACACATGTATAACTGAGCCACTTTGCTGCACACCTGAAATTAATATAACATTGTAAATCAACTATATTTCAATAAAAAAATTATAAATAAAATTCTCACTTCTGTCAGAAAAACTGATGATTGTATTAAAAACTATTAAAATATAAAACAAAACAACTACAGTATTTTCTGGTAGAAATTACTAGAGAATAGAAAAGCACTTTGTACTGAGGTGTCAGGGGACCCTTCTTTTAGATCCAGCTTTGATTGCAGCCATGAAATTAAAAGATGCATACTCCTTGGAAGGAACGTTATGACCAACCTAGATAGCATATTCAAAAGCAGACACATTACTTTGCTAACAAAGGTCCGTCTAGTCAAGGCTATGGTTTTTCCAGTGGTCATGTATGGATGTGAGAGATGGACTGTGAAGAAGGCTGAATGCCGAAGAATTGATGCTTTTGAACTGTGGTGTTGGAGAAGACTCTTGAGAGTCCCTTGGACTGCAAGGACATCCAACCAGTCCATTCTAAAGATTAGTCCTGGGTGTTCTTTGGAAGGAATGATGCTAAAGCTGAAACTCCAGTACTTTGGCCACCTCATGTGAAGAGTTGACTCATTGGAAAGGACTTTGATGCTGGGAGGGATTGGGGGCAGGAGGAGAAGGGGACGACCGAGGATGAGATGGCTGGATGGCATCACTGACTTGATGGACGTGAGTCTGAGTGAACTCCAGGTGTTGGTGATGGACAGGGAGGCCTGGTGTGCTGTGATTCATGGGGTTGCAAAGAGTCAGACACGACTGAGCGACTGAACTGAACTGAACTTGCCGCTAAAGAAGTTTCTTTATCTTTGAGCCCCAGCTTCCTTCTCAGAGAAAGAAGGGTTTGACTGGATCTAGCCTTCCATGCATAGCACCCCAAGATTTGCAGGGGCTGTGACTCACAAGGGGACTGGGCCAGGTGCCCCAGGGGGGAGGCGTGGATCCGGGAGAAGAGCAGCCAGGGGCTGTTACGTCATCCCTCCCACAGTCTGCCTCACTGAGGCTGCGCGCAGTCTGGCTAAGCCGCTCTGTTTGGAGGGAAGGCCCTGTGCCGACTCACCAGGGCGCGTCATGCAGGGGCCCACCTTCCTTCAGGGTAAAGCCCTTGGAAGAGAATGGCCTTGGGAGAATTCTTAGGACTATGTGGGTAGAACTCAGAAGGCCCATGAACTTGCACTCGTCTGTTAGCTCTCTGCTGCTCCACGCCAAAGAAGCCCAGAACTTACCGGCATAAACAATGAATATCTAGCATCCTATGGTTTCCACAGGGCAGGAATAGCTTAGCTGGCTGGCTGTGGCTCAAGGCTTCTCACGAGGCTTGAGTCAAGCTGCTGGGCTGGGCTGTGGTTTCACTGCAGGCCCCAGAGGAGGCCGCATTCTCTCGAGTTCACTCGTGCCGTTGTTGGCAGGCCTCAGGCCCTTGAGCTGTAGGCCCCGCACAGGCCTGCCTTCCCATGTCCTAGCTCTCTCCCCAGGGGAGCAATCCAAGCCAGAGTCAGAGGGCCTGCTCTGCCCTGAACTGTGTCCTTCTCCGATAGACCCGGGACCTGGGGTTCCTGGATGGAATGCTGCAGAGATTGTACCTGGACACACCTCTGTTTGAGTTAATAATACAAAGGAACTATATGCAACAAAAAATAACTGCGTGCATGTGTGATTGGGGCAAATTCTGGACCAAAAATATGGAAAAAGACAAAAAGCAGACAAGAACAACCGGACTGCCGTTTCTGAGAAGCTGGGAGCAGGCGTGTAAGAGGGTGCTGTGCCTGCCTCCTGCACTCAGCACCATAAAGGGGTGGGCAAGCTATGCAAGCCACCCATCTGGCCCAACCCCTGGACACACCCCTTCCCTCACTCCATGTAATGCACCAGTCTCCAACCATTTTGGCCCCAGGGACGGGTTTTGTGAAAGCCAATTTTCCATGGATGGGGTGGGGGATGGTTCAAATGGGATCATGTTAGCAACGGGAGTGATGGGGAGCAACAGATGAAGCTTCAGCCAGCTCATCTGCTGCTCACCTTCTGCGGTGACCCCGTTCCTAACAGGCCACAGACTGGTACCCATCCTCAGCCTGGGGATTGAGGACCCCAATATAAGGCAAAGTGATGCTCACCCCTCCTCAGGAAGCAAGCAGGGGAGGATATTGCTTGTTTTCGTTCCCTCTTGCAGCCGGCACAGGAGCCCCAGTAAAATTCTGTCTTAATTTCTTGTTTGGCTTCTAGTCAACTTCCTCCAGGGAGAGCCAAGAATCCTAGTTGGTATCACCCCAACCCATAAATTCATGTGTTGAAGAGTTAACCCCCTATGTGACTGTATTTAGAGCTAGGGCTCTTCAGGCATTAAGGTTAAAGAAGTCAAAGGGTAGGGTCCTAACCCAAGAAGATTGGTGGTCTAGAAGAAGAGGGGGACAAAGAGCACTCTTTTCCTCCCTGCACACACCAAGGAAAGGTCACGTGAGCGCCCAGTGAGAAGGCGGCCACCTGCAGGCCAGGAACTGACTGCGCCGGCACCCTGAGCTGACATCCAGCCTCCAGAACAGAGAGAGTGAATTTCTGCTAGGTAAGCCACTCAGTCTACAGTATTTTGTTATGGCAGCCCAAGCAGACTAAAACAGAGAGCATGACCAAGAGGGAAGGAACAGTCTTTCTATAACCTGATATCAGCAGGGATACCAGCCATCACTTCTACCATATGCTATTCATCAGATGTGAGCCAGGAGACTTTCCTGTGGGTCCAGGGGTTAAGACTCTGCGCTTCCAATGCAGGGGGTGTGGGCTCAATCTCTAGCTGGGGTACTAAGATCCCACATGTTGAATGGCTTGGCTTAAAAAAAAATTATTTAAAAAGATTTTTTAAAATATTAAAAAAAAAAAAGATGAGCCTGGAGTCAGTTTAAGTCCATTCAACTTTCAAGGAGAGACATGGAACTACCAAGAGGTGAGGGGTCATAGAGGGTCATCCTTAGAAGCTGCCTACAACACTGGGAATAATTTACACCTTTACTTTGATTAACCTCTCACTCGACTTAGCATCACATTCAGCTGCAAATGCAGGCAACCAGTCACTACAGGATGAGAAGCACGTGCGATCTGGTAACCAATCACTGCTATTTTCATGTTGCTTTACAGTCGTGGCACACATCCCTGTTTACCACCACTCCAAATATCGAAATTATGAGATCTACCATGTTCGATCGTATTTAATCTACTAAAGCAGACATTCATTTTACTATGCACTAAGACCAAAAAATACCTGGACGCACCACTTCATTTCTGACTTTTTGCATTCTACTTTATGAAATGTAAACCATTATTCTGAGAAACAATCTGTAGGTGTCACCAAACTGTCAAAGTACTGGGTGGTACAAAAAGTTTAGGAATCCTTAAGCAAGTGGCTCTGCAAGTATGGTCCTGGGAACAGCAGCATTAACTTGCCCTGGGACTTACTCTGACACACAGATGATCAAACCTCCTCCCAGACCCGATCAGAAATGCTGGGGGTGGGACTGGTCATCCCCAGGTTAACAGGCCCCCTAGATGACTGGTGCACACTGCAGGCTGAGACCCACTGGTCTAGAGTCTTTCATTCAGAGTTTGCATTTCCAATAAGCTCCCTGATGAAATTAGTCTGGGGACCACTTTTTGAGAGCAGTGCTCTTGACTAAAATATAAACCATCTTGACCATTAGCTGGATATCTGTTAACCAAGTCTCCTTTGGTGCCACTAACTAGTCTATCACTCATGACGAGTTAACCCTTCAGAGTTTATTCAGATGTTAACTAGAACAATAACAAAAAATATCTGCCAACTTTCAGAAGTTGCTGTGAGAACTGGAAATAATGTATCTGCAGTACTTGGCACGGTGCCTGGAATGTAATAGAAGCTCGAAAAGCAAATGTCATTAGTCACATTATGTTTATTACCATTTAAAATTCTTTACCAAACCCCAGTTTTGCCTAGCAGGGTTTAACAGTAGGAGAGAAGAGGTATGTGAGCAGTTCCACATAAGGAAAATCTCGAGATGCTGCTGGAGACCCAGCTGCAAAGAGGGCTGGGTTGGCAAAGCAAGCATTATTCCTGAGTTCCTAACATTATAGAAGAGCTTACAGTCTGAGGGAGACCAGTGACTGGCCCAAGGCACACAACCTGCATAGTGCAGGGTACTAATCATCCACGGCTTCCCCCCAGCCACATGGCCTCTTGACCTCTGGTTATGAGATGTGCCCCTTAAGGACATTGGGGGGATACGCAGGGTCCAGAGGAGTCAAGGGTTGCTGGCTCGGTTGGGGTATGATGTCACCAAGAAGATGTCTCCTTGGGAAGTCCTAAAACAGAAAAATGAGGGTCCACCTGCACACCTCCATTGTGGGGTACACGGGCACACCTCCTTCACAAACTCCACACCCTGGCCCTTCTCTCCCACACAGCCACTTGAAAAAGAGGTGCTTCAGAGTTTACCTGTTTGGCCAGGTGTAACATTTTTCTTTTGCTTTTAGGCTGGGCCTGGTGCAAAGGTAAGCTAAGCCCTTCCAAGAGTACACGCTGAGTGAATACTTGTTTTCCTCCATGAGACTAAAAGGTGGTGATGAAAGATTTCAAATTAAACCCCATTATGGGTACCTCCATGAGACCAGAAAGGCGATGAGGGAAGACTGAAGATCTAACTTCATCCCAGGGACTGAAACTCTGGCCACCACACTGGAGGTAAGGGAGAGCTCCAAATGGAGACCAATGTTTCTGACTCTGGACTGGGTGGCATACACGACCCTCCCTCAGACTTCATCCCAGGATAGGAGACAGCCAGCCTGGAGCACTGGACTGACGTGCGTTTCTGCCAGCCTCCCAGCACTTCGTGGGGGCACTTCACTCGTCTCTTAGCTATTCCTCCTGAGTCTTCTCACGGGTCTAACCAGTGAAGGACACACGGCGAGGACATCTCAGAAGAGGCAAGAGATGGCGGGAGAGATTCATTTAAAGCGGCCCGGTGAGGAAGACCTCTCTTTCATAGCTCTCAGCAGTTTTGCGAACATTCCTCTCAGGTAAACAAGCCCCTGCTCCTTCACAAAGCACAGCGTACTCAGATCGAATGATGCTCTCAGACACTGGGCCAGCCTTTTTGTCTGACGAGATCTGCGCTCTGGAAAAGCAAGTTCATTCCAGCTTTTGCCCCATGAGAGCCCATGTGGGGTCAGGATGCCGTCTGTGTCCCTCATGAAATATGCAGAAAATGAATCCCCAGCAAGGACTGCGAGCTGACATCACTACGGTGAACGGCAGTGCAAAATTAAGGGCGCTGAGGGCTGCCGGAAAACAAGCTCTTGGGTAAAAATGGAAAAGCTCTGTCAAGAGATACGTTTTATCTGTTTCTTTCCTGTTCTCTGCTAATAAGAGGATCTATTGACGTTAGAGGGAAAGGCATCATTCTGGAAAGCTCTGGGAGAGAGAACTTCCATCTTTTCTATTCATGAAGTTCACTCTACTGGTTGGGTCTGTTCACTTCTGTAACCCAGGACCTACAGAGCCCGCAGTGGGGGAGGGACTTTTCTTCGCCATTTTTCAGTGACTCCCTCGTGGGTTGCCTTCAGCCCCTGAAACTAACCCCCTGTGCCCGCCTCCTGGCTGCTGCCATGTTAGTCTCTAGCTGACAGACGCTCTTACCACATGGAGATGTCTGAGGGCAGATGTGCGCCTCCCAACTGGGTTTTCCTCAGCCTCTCCCTCTTGGTTCCTTTTTCTTCCTTTGAAAGTCAGTCTTTCTTCTTTCTGCTTCTCTCCTTCCTTTCGCGTCAAGGATTAAGTGGCTGTGGGCTCTCCTTGTTGCTGAGGCTCACCCTCCCTAACCACGTGAGGAACGCCATCTTTTCCCACTTCTTTGAAATGTGCTAGGGCAGTTTCTCTTTCTTGCTTTCATTACTGTAGCAGACACATGAGTGCTCACCAAATACCCTGTGGCCTCTCCTGTACCTCCCAGCATCATCTGACTAGTTCTAGTCAATGGACAGTGACAAAGTGACGTGGGTCTCTTCCAGGCTGAGGCAGCAAAGAGCTGACATGCCTTTTTCATCCCTCTCTTCTTTTGCTGCAGTGACCTTGTGAAGCAAAGGTCACGAAGGTGGTATTGATCCAACGGAGGGACCAGATTTCCACATTGCTGAATGGACTTGCACTGACCTGCTCCCCACAGGAGTAAGAATTAAACTTTTGCTGCACTAAGCCACTGAGATTTTTTGAAAAGTTACCTCAGTCTAGTCAAGGCTATCTTATCTTAGCTAATACAATCCCCTTTTGCGACTAGATCTTTCCCCTCTTCTTGCCCCAGCATCAAGCCCCAACTCTTAAAACCTGACTTGAATGCAAATACCATTTTGTGAATACTTTCTGAGTTGTCCCACTTGGAAATTCACTGCTCATGTTTTCATGTTTCCACAGAGACCTGAGCTAGCATTTTATATGTGTCTGACTAATCCTTTAAAAATCCCTATGTTTACAGATGAAATGACTCTGTTATAACAGTGATCCCATTTTCTCTGAATGTTCATTTGTGCTTGTCTCTGAATGTTCATTTGTGTTTGTCTTTCCCGTAATGACTGGAAGCCCCTTGACGGCAAAGCCTTCCTCCTCTGTCATGATTAGCAAACTTATCTTCACTCCTGAAGGACTGTAATTTAATTCCCGATGTGTCTTCAATTTTTTTGTCTTTTTTACACGAGGTCCTGCTTCAGGCCGTCTAGGCTGCCTCTGTCCACCTGGTACCCGAACTTGAAATCTGGCCTTTCCATTGTGCCTTCAGTCCAGTCAGTTGCCAAAACTGGCAGATTTCACATGTAAAATCTTTCTCTCATCTACTTCTTCCTTTTAAATCCCAAGCTACCACTTGAATTTTGGTCTTTGTGGTCTTTCTCGATAATCTCCTAGAAGCTTTCCTCACACTCAGGTTAGAGGCTTCCATCAGATCAGCAGTTCCCAAATCCAGAACTGATGAACTTCTTTTGTCCTATGGGCGCAGTAGTTCTTTTCTATCTTTTGGTTTAAGCACAATGCCTGGCTTTTGTGAATCCCCACAATTGGGCCCAGATGCCTTCTCTCATTTCACTGTCCAGCTTTCTGTCCTGACCATGTGATGCTCTCCCAACTATTTAGTTGGGTCTAAAGAGATGCAAACAGTTGACTCATTGGAAAAGACTCTGATGCTGGGAGGGATTGGGGGCAGGAGGAAAAGGGAACGACAGAGGATGAGATGGTTGGATGGCATCACTGACTCAATGGATGTGAGTGTGAGTGAACTCTGGGAGTTGGTAATGGACAGGGAGGCCTGGCGTGCTGGGATACATGGGGTCACAAAGAGTCAGACACGACTGAGAGACCAAACTGAACTGAAATGAACTGAAAGAGATGGGAATACCAGACCACCTTACCTGCNTGACTCAATGGATGTGAGTGTGAGTGAACTCTGGGAGTTGGTAATGGACAGGGAGGCCTGGCGTGCTGGGATACATGGGGTCACAAAGAGTCAGACACGACTGAGAGACCAAACTGAACTGAAATGAACTGAAAGAGATGGGAATACCAGACCACCTTACCTGCCCCCTGAGAAGCCTGTATGCAGGACAAGAATAAACAGTTAGAACTGGACATGGAACAATGGACTGGTTCAAAATTGGGAAAGGAATACATCAAAGCTGTATATTGTCACCCTGCTTATTTAAATTATATGCAGAGTACATAATGTGGAATGTCAGGCTGGATGAAGCTCAAGCTAGAATCAAGACTGCCGAGAGAAATATCAATAACCTCAGATCAGTTCAGTTCAGTTCAGTTGCTCAGTCGTGTCCAATTCTTTGCGACCCCATGAATCGCAGCACGCCAGGCCTCCCTGTCCATCACCAACTCCCAGAGTTCACTCAGACTCATGCCCATCGAGTCAGTGATGCCATCCAGCCATCTCATCCTTGGTCGTCCCCGTCTCNGGGCTTTACGTTTGTTTTCAACTAATTATCACGTATTTACTTTTCCATTAGTCCAATAATTTTTCTTTCAATTCAGAATTAAGCAATAAGACACTGAATTATATAAAGGCCTGTTTATCATAACAGACACACCCCATCATTCCCCAGTCCTCTGATTTACAGCTCTTAAAATGCACAGCCAAGAGGCTGTCTGTATGCCCTTTTGTATTTAGACTCCATCATGCAGTCACCTCAATAACTTATGCATGCTCAGAAAGGCTACCTAGCAATTAACTCCAGTCTTTTCTAACTCACCATCTCATTATGTAAAGTGGATCTGAACACAAACTTTATTAGCAACTTTCAATTCTAATTCCTCATTCCCCGCTGCCACTCCCACCCCTCCAAGTAATGTCAGTTTATGTGACCAAAATACTCTGGAAAATGGCAGTTAGAAAAAATCCACATTGGGCTGGCAGCACATTTAGTAATTGGTCTTTGCACTATGGGGCACCACCATAAATCGAAACTGTCATATTTCAGCTAAAGCATGGGTTGCAATTCTTTATAGAACTAGAAATGAATTCTCCCCACCACACAACATTTAACTATGTTCAAGAGGAATGAGTAAGTAGGAAAGCTCTTGTTTTTATTCTAAAGGTTAAAAAAAACCCCACAAACTCAAAACCCTTTGTTAAAAGTTAAAGGAATTTACAGTATCGCTTCTTTAAACCCCACGAAAAGGTAAGAAGATGTCTTGCAGATTTCTTTCATGTGTGTGAAGTACATCAGCCAAAGAGCCGAAATGTGGTTGACTGTACTTGTCCTGACGGGAAGAAGCCCAGGCTGGCTGATGGAGCCAGAGGACAGGCAGCACCTGAATGCGTGAAACACACAGGCAGGGAGGCTCCCCATAGGGGCGGCTGACTCACCAACATCCGGATCCACCGCTTGAACTCTGGTCAACAGAGCCTTGGCGGCCGTGTTCTCATAAACACAGGCGTTATAGTGGTTGGACAAAAACACCGGGGGGTTGTCGTTCACATCCTCCAGGGTCAGACGGACGTCGGATTGGCAGAATCGGCCACCCCCGTCGGTGGCCCTGGCAACGAGGCTGTACACAGGGACCCTCTCCCGGTCCAACGGAGCCAAAGTTTTTAACTCACCTGTGAAAATAAATGGCCTGGCTTTTCAAAACTGTCTTTCTTCAAAGAGCAGAAAATCAATTACATACAGAACCCGAGTGTAGGAAGGACTGCTGATATGTGGCTCAAGAGCTTCACACTTTGAAAAATAGAGCAAGTTCAAATTTTTTAAGCATCAGGGGAAAATTTATGGGATTCTGGATACAACAAGAAACCAACAGCATGACCTTCAAAGGAATTAATTCCACCATGAAGTCTCTTGTGTCAGGGATTCCTCCTTTGGGCAGGATGGAGAAGCTCCACACCTCTTTAAACCTTGCAAGAACTGCTCAGTTCTCTGATGGTCAATCAGGTCAATGGTCTTTAGGCCCAGCAGGGTTAGTCTCTTTGCTTCCAGACACTTAATCTTTTTTTACCCCGTCTTCTTGAGGAAAACAAACAGCTCAAACAGGCTGGCTCCAGCAGAAAGAGGTTACAAAGGAGTCCTATTGTGCCAGGCAAATCCCACTTGCTGGGAGAGTGGAGGGCCAGCAGTTGTTGAGGGGAGGTCCCAGTGCGGGATAACTGAGGAGCCCAGAGCAGACATGCAGGAAAGGGATTTCATGACCATGGAGGGATTATTACTTTAATCACTGGAATAGCTATACTCATCCTGGGTGTCAGTCCCTGGGGGGATTTCATTGCTACTTAAATTTCAACGAATAATGGGAATGAGCACAATGACAGACCTGAATAAATGCCATTTGGTGAAAAGTCAGAATCATGAAATATTATTATGTACTCTTAGTAAAATTAGCAAATATCACTGGGAGCAAGTCATCAGTATTTACAAAGCTGTTCTTCCTATAGCTTCCTGAAGGCAGGCAGTTCTCAAATACAGGCTGGATCATTTCCCCCTCCTCGAAAACATCCAGAGGGGTTTCAGTTGGGCACTCAGGACCCTCCAAGATCCGACCTAGAGTTATTTTTCCCATCACTTTTCTGGCGAGTCATCCTGCGGCTCCTCTGGCCAGTGACAGTGCTGTACATGGCATTTCCTGCAGGCGCTGTACTCTCTGCCCACACCACACCCGTGGCCGGCAGTGACCCGCTTTAGCCTCTAGAATCCTGGCTCAGTTCAAATGCTGGTTCTTCTTTACAAGCTTCCTCTTCCCTCTCATCAGAACATTAGCTGCTTTTTCTTCTGTGCTCAGATATAACTCTCTTGATGTCTCTCGCAGGCACGCATGTCATTCTGTCTTTCATGACTATTATTATTTCTCACTGCTCTGAGACTCACTGCTCTGTCTTCTCCACTGGGTTACAGTATTGCTCAGAGATGCTTTGTGGGGTTCATCTCAGGGTCTATCACAAATATTCCATAAAGTGTTTTTAGGTCTAGTAGTTAATAAATGCTAGCTATTCAATGGAGAAGGCAATGGCACCCCACTCCAGTACTCTTGCCTGGAAAATCCCATGGACGGAGGAGCCTGGTGAGCTGCAGTCCATAGGGTCGCTAAGAGTTGGACATGACTGAGTGACTTCACTTTCACTTTTCATTTTCATGCATTGGAGAAGGAAATGGCAACCCACTCCAGTGTTGTTGCCTGGAGAATCCCAGGGATGGAGGAGCCCAGTAGGCTGCTGTCTATGGCGTCGCACAGAATCGGACACAACTGAAGCGACTTAGCAGCAGCAGCTATTCAATAAAAAAGTGCCAGGCCTCTATATCCAAGTAGTATATTATTATGCCACTAAGCCCTTCCCAGTAAGATATAGCTGACATGGGAGTAGGTTATTGAGAAGCCAATACCTTCTGGAAACTCAGTAGTTAGTGATTATTCACTGCAATCAATACAATGCTGGAAACAGCAAATTTTTTAATCATTACACTTCAAATAAGAACTGTCACTGGATGGGCCAATCCAGTACACAGCACTGTAATAATTTACCTCCATAGAAAATGTTTTTTCCTTAAGCTTTGGCCTTCAATGCGGGCATCTGCTTTCAGTGTACATAACCTTTCACCTTATGAACTTTACCTTAGCATGGAAGCAAATCTGAGGTCTCACAACTAAGCAGAAATGATGAATAAAAACCAGACAAATGTCCTAATAAGCATAGGAACCAAAAAAGGGTTTCAACAAGGTGAAACTCTCCTTACAGTGCACTGCTGGCTGGTTTGCATGGAAACCTGCATTTATGATATAATTCTATATATACACCTAATAGGGCAGCTGCTTTAACTCATGGATATGAGAAAGAAGAGACTCAAACAGACACATCTGATTCCCTGGTGCTACTCCATGTAGGTAAAGTCAGCGCAAGTTTATAAGTCAAATGAGGTTTGTGTCTTCCAGACACAATGTGCCACTAGTATTTCTTAAGAGTCCAAGATAACAGAATGTCATATTAAGGCTCTTAGATACCAACTACCCCCTAGTGATAAGACCACGTGAAAATTTAACTTCTCTTGTGGATTCACAATGTCATTTCAGAGAACAAATTTTGCCTTACCACTTTCTGGATCTAGAAAAAATTCATTGTTTCCAGGTCCATAGAGTGAATATCGTATATCTCCATTGGGTCCAGTGTCAGCATCCTTGGCACTGACCTTCAGGATGATTTTGTTTGATGGAATGTCTTCAGGAAGTAACGCTGTATATACAACCTGGGCAAAGGCAAAATCATTAGTGTGTGTGGGGCAATTGCCATGTTAGCCTTGTAAGTGATTTCTTTAAAAAGGCACTTGCATAATTTATCTTCAGTTATGTTTTTCCTTTACTGCAGAATCATCTGACACCATCAGATGAAACATAAAACGACTCTTGCCCTGCCCCTCCCATGCTCATTCATTCAACGAATGCTAACTGAGCCACTACTATGGGCAAGGTGCTATTGAGATGCTAGGCGTACAACGCAGAAGAAAACAGACACAAATCCTTGCCCCTGTGGAACTGTGAGGCACATCAGATAATGATCACATCAGACAGTGATCAAGCACCAGGGAGTCCTTGGGACCCTTCAACTTTAAAGAGCCCCAACTAACATCTGGCATTAGTAGGATTTGCAAAAATTTTCTAAGCTAACTGCTCCTGCTGCTGCTAAGTCGCTTCAGTCGTGTCCGACTCTGCGACCCTGTGGACGGCAGCCTATCAGGCTCCTCTGTCCCTGGGATTCTCCAGGCAAGAACACTGGAGTGGGTTGCCATTTCCTTCTCCAATGCATGAAAGTGAAAAGAGAAAGTGAAGTCGCTCAGTCGTGCCCGACCCTTAGCGACCCCATGGACTGCAGCCCATCAGGCTCCTCCGTCATGGGAGTTTCCAGGCAAGAGTACTGGAATGGGGTGCCACTGCTTTCTCCGTTTCTAAGCTAAAGAACACCAGTATTGTCTCACAGTCCATGTGTAAGGAAAAGGTAAATGAAGGGTGATTTAATTTTGGTAAGAAAGAATATAAAGTCAGTAACTGACACCTTGCATCAGCTCTCATGCTTTGAACTGTGGGGGACATGACACCTCATGAGAAGCCTGGAGACCCAGCTTCATTACCAACCTTGCTGCCAGCCAGCTGTATAAACTTACACAACAAAAGTAATTCATACTTTTGAGTGGCCCACTTTTCTTTTATGAAACCAGTAGTTTAGATATGAAAAAAATCACAATATTCTTTATGATTCCTTAGAAAGCTTTTTATTTTAAGAGTCCCGATTTTATTTTTTGTTTGTATTTTTTAATGGGCAGAATTAGGTACTAACTGTGCTGCCTATACTCTTCCCATGATTATAGTATTTCGTCCTCTTACATGCATATATAAAATTGGGCTGCACTGATTAAGGAGAAAAGGAACAGAATGGAGCCAGGTTTTAAGGAGAAAAACGAAGTGGGTTTTGACTTAATTTTAGAGAAGGAGAGTGAAAAGCAGCAATCCAACATGGCCACAAACCTCACCTGATCACACACTGGGTTATTGTCGTTCACATCACTGACAGTCACTTCCACCGTGGCCTGAGTGACAAAGAGCCCATCGGTGGCAGTAATATTGAGGAAGTAAATGTCTTGTTCTTCTCTGTCCAGATGTCTCTTCACGTAGACCTTCCATTCGCTCTGCACCAGGCCCAGGGCAAACCTTCCTCGGGGGTTCCCTCCTGCAGTGAAAAGAGAGTTTCTGAAGATGAGCAATGACAAGCTTTGATCTCCACCTACACTGAGAGGCCTGTGCGAGGTCAACCAGGTGCCTCTCAAACTGCATCACTGACGAGACTGGGAAAAAAAAACCTGACACTTCCTTTTGATTCTCCTGCAACAAAGCATGATATTTATATGCTTGGCTTATGAGGAAAGTAAAACAGTAACTTTCCAAGGGAAGAAAATGCACTTAGAGAAGCCGGAGATGATCTCTTGTTTAGCTCCCCTTAAGGACAATCAAATTCAAACTGTGAACAATCAATCTTCTTCTCAGATGATACAATTGTCTTTCCACTCCGTCTCAAGAGAGGATGTAATACACTATAGCTCTTGTTACTCAGACAATTTCATTAGTTGTTGATTATGCAATCAAGGAAAGGCAGTCAGCTCTATTAAGGAATGTTTTAATGAAGAGTGTTTTACTGCGGCTCTTCTTCTAAGGACTAAAATCTGGGGGAGAAAAGTTTGGGTGACAGAGGAAGACTCAGTTGGAGTAAAGAGCCCCAATGAGGGGTTATTGAAGGAGGCGCTCAAAGATAAGCACTGCAATTAGATCAAATTTATCAGAGGGAAGGTGGTGAGAATGGAAGAAAAGGAGAAGAGTTGGAGCGGAACCACAGGGAAGCTGGTGAGAATGGAAGAAAAGGAGAAGAGTTGGAGCGGAACCACTTTTGATGAGGCTGAAACAATGAAAGTGGTCCCAGCAATATTCCTTTCCCACATCACTGAACGACACGGAGACAAAGGCAGCTTGGAGGAAGGAAGAAGAAGACCATCTTGACCTTCCAAACGTGAAGAAAGAGATAACGTCACTTCAAACGTGGAGGAAGACTGGACGAGACAACTGGCCTGATGCCCAGACTCCAGTTAGATCCTCACCGTTTCTTTGGTTTGGGGGCATTCAACACGTATTTGTCACCTGCTTTCAACCATGCGCTGTGCTACACAGTGGGGTTACAGCAGGGAACAAAAGTGGCAAAAATCCCTGCTGTCGTGGTGGAGTTCACTTTCTGGTGGGAAAGATTGACAGTAAGCAAATAAATAAGGAAAGTCTACTGCCTGTTGGCTGCTGCTGCACTGAAAAAGTGGAGCCATCTCACCTTCTTACAATGAATCTTTAAAAGAGTGCAAGCTGAGAATCAGTTGTGCCTGCCTCTTTGTGACCCCACCAGGCTCCTCTGTTCATGGGATTCCCCAGGCAAGAATACTGGAGTAGGTTGCCGTGCCCTCCTCCAGGGGATCTTCCTGACCCAGGAATCGAACCTGAACCTCTTTGTGTCTCCTGTGCTGGCAGGCGAGTTCTTCATCCCTAGCACCACTTGGGAAGCCCTGTCTTGGACGTGACTGTAACCAAGCAGGGTCTGACGAGGCCTTTCCAGAATAGACCACACCCATGTTCTGTCCTCTGCCTGCTTTTTAAAATTTTTTTATTGAAGGATATTTTACTTTACAGAATGTTGTTGTTTTCTGTCAATCTCAACATGAATCAGCCATAGGTATACACATACTCCCTCCCTTTTGAACCTCCCTCCCATCTCCCGCCCCACCCCACCTCTCTAGATTGATACAGAGACCCTCTTTGAGCTTCCTGAGTCATATAGCAAATTCCCATTAGCCATCTATTTTACATATGGTAATGTAAGTTTCCATGTTACTCTTTCCATACATGTCACCCTCTCCTCATGTCCATAAGTCTATTCTCTATGTCTGTTTCTCCATTGCTCTCCTATAAATCTGCCTGCCTTTTCTCTGTAGGAGTAGTTTAGTCAAAGAATACATTTAATCCGAGAAGTGAGAAAATGCAGAAAGAAAAACAAGCAAGAAAAAAATGATAAATGCTTTAGCCATTAAACAAAGTAAAGGACCTTTAATTCCTCCTCAGGGACTATAGATAACATTCTGAGCCATGTCCTTTGAGTTGTTTTGCAGATACGGAACCTCCCAGGTCAAAGAAGTTAACTATGCTACCCATAAGCACGTAGACCCCAAACCAGTTGGAAGCAGAAGGCTGATGATGCTGACTCATCATCACCATCTCAACCAACTGGAAGAATGTCCACAAGCTGATCATGCCCTGCTCCTTAATCACTATGAGGCTGCTCAGTGCCCACTTCCCAGGGTGGAACACACAGTCTTGGGAGCATTAGCCCACTGTGGCCCCCTTTGCCTGGCAAAGCAATAAAGCTATTTCTTTCTAGGTTGCCCCAAACTTTTTTTGAGATTTAATATGGCACTGGTGCATAGTTCAGTTCAGTCCAGTCACTCAGTCATGTCCGACTCTTTGTGACCCTATGAACCGCAGCATGCCAGGCCTCCTTGTCCATCACCAACTCCCGGAGTCCACCCAAACCCATGGCCATTGAGTCGGTAATGCCATCCAACCATCTCATCCTCTGTCATCCCCTTCTCCTCCTGCCTTCAATCTTTCCCAGCATCAGGGTCTTTTCAAATGAGTCAGCTCTCTTCATCAGATGGCCAAAGTATTGAAGTTTCAGCTTCAGCATCAGTCCTTCCAATGAATATTCAACTGATTTCCTTTAGGATGGACTGGTTGGATCTCCTTGCAGTCCAAGGGACTCTCAAGAGTCTTCTCCAACACCACCGTTCAAAAGCATCAACTCTTTGGTGCTCAGCTTTCTTTATAGTCCAACTCTCACATCCATACGTGACCACTGGAAAAACCATAGCCTTGACTGGATGGACCTTTGTTGAGAAAGTAATGTCTCTGCTTTTGAATATGCTATCTAGGTTGGTCATAACTTTCCTTCCAAGGAGTAAACATCTTTTAATTTCATGGCTGCAATCACCATCTGCAGTGATTTTGGAACCCAGATAAATAAAGTTAGCCACTGTTTCCACTGTTTCCCCATCTATTTGCCATGAAGTCATGGGACCAGATGCCATGATCTTAGTTTTCTGAATGTTGAGCTTTAAGCCAGCTTTTTTACCTCCCCTGTAACACTGGTGCACAGAGGCTGGATTTTGGTGATTCAGCCATGGGCTAAATGAACCATAGTGGACAGACAGTGCAGAGAAGCTGAGGGCTGCACATTCCTCCAGGGCAGTGATTCTCAACTGAGAGTGGCTAGTCCCATATCCCCGGGACATTTGTCAATGCCAAGAGACATTTCTGAATGTCCCATTAGGGGTGATGCCAATGGCTCGGCTACTGGAATCCACTGAGTAGAAGCCAGTGGTGCTGGTAACCATCCCACACTTCCACCTGCAGCAAGAAACGGCCGCCCACAGCAGAGACTTATCTGGCCCTCAAGGCCCATCTGCTGAGGTTGAGAAAAATGCTTTGGTGAGGCACGGGTTCTCCTTGGGATATCACTTTCCTCCACCACTGACTAGGATTCAATTAGGCTTCAGTCAAATATGATTTCAGCATGCACAAATGTAACCTTTCTACTAAACGCTTTCAGTGCAGGCCCACACTGCTCTTTTGTGAAATAAAATGATTAATGGTCCTTTGTTCATCTGTGGCAGCACAGCCAAGTTGTGTTACATCAAGAGCAAAAGTTAAATCTAATTAAAATCAGTTGGTGGTTGGCACGGCTAATAGTAACAGTAGCTTGAAGCCATTCCGCTCTCATTACTTTGGTAAAGTCGATGGGATGGTCCCTTAAACCATCCACTGAGAATTCAGAGACAACGTGCAAATAATTAAAGTTGAGTATTTAACTGTTCCTCCAAATGGAAAAGTATCCCTCCAAATGCCTAAGAAGCTTTTTGTCTGAAACTGAATGCGAATAAATCAAAGTGATACTGTACTCACCTTTCCTTCCTCACCATGATCGCTCATGTCTTTACTGCAGAAATATACATTTTAATGAAAAACACACACACACACACACACAATGGAAGGTATCAGAAAAAGCATAAATGCATTAAGACCTTTAAACAGAAAACAGCCTCAAGAAAGCAGTTGCGTAAAGAAGAGGAGTCTGCAGGGAGATGTGAGGGTCCTGAGCACAGGCACGGATGCTCTCCTGTGGGTCTTATTCTGCGGTGATTAATTAACTTTCTCACTAAAGTACTTAAGAAGATTTTGCGTCCTAAGGGCATTCTAATTAATTCATTTTTCACTTTGAATAATGTTGTTTTTCTAAAGGGAAGCCACCTGACTACAAGTATGGATGGATTCTCTGAAATTTTTTGGCACTTGGCTTATGTTCTGCCTTTGAATGGCACACCAAAATATTAGCTTTAGAACCCCCAAACAGGAAGACTGCTCCCACAACACCAACCTCTCCTCTTAGAAGGTGAAGGCCATCGCCCCTGGAAAGCGACCCCTGATCGATGATACTCCATTTTCACTCTGACACAAGATGCTCAGAGCAGTGGTGACGTGTGTGTGTGTGTGTGTGTGTGTGTGTGTGTGTGTGTGTGTGTGTGCATTCTGTGTGACCCCATCTGTCTATCTTGGCTTTCCTACTGAACTGCTATTTACTATTTGGAAAGATAGAAAAGGGATCCTCCAAATTTGTCATGTCAGGACACATACCCTTTGGAGTTATAATTTAAGATTTTTCAGCAAAAACAAAAAACATGCCCTCTGATTTGTATGTGTGCACTCGTGTGTGTGTGTGTGTATGTGTGTGTGTGTGTGTGTCTGTATCTGAGTTTTTATTACCAGGAAGAACTTGTAAATAAAGCTATTTCTTTTCTTACCATTACAAAAAGTAGGAAAAAGGAATATACTTAAAAATAAATTACTCTATCAAAGCACAAATGCATTAAGACCGTTAAACAGAAAACAACATTAAGAAAACAGCTCCATAAAGAAAAAGAAGAGTAGTGTGGAAGGGAAGTGTTGGGTATTTTTTCCATTAAAATGTATATTTCTGCAGTAAAGACATGAGTGATAATGGTAAGGAAAGAAAGGTGGGTAAAGCATCACTTTTATTTGTTTATATTCATTTCAGACAAAAAGCTTCTTAGGCATTCTGCTGTTTTTCTGCTATTTTTTCCTTCAACTGGGATATTTGGCTGGACTCTTTTTAAATTTTATTTCTTTATTTTGGTTACTCTGTGTAGCACGTGGGATCTTAGTTCCCTGACTGGGGACCAAACTTGTGTCCCTTACAGTGGAAACAAGGAGTCTTAGCCACTGAACCACCAGAAAAGTTGGACTTTTTTTCCAAATGATAAAAATTGACTGAGTATCAATCTGGGTCATCTGTCACAAGCAAACTAATGAACTTCAAAATAAGGCTGAGTTAGTAACAACTAAAGAGCTGAGTTGTCTCAGCCCCAGAGAGCTAAGATAATGCCTCAAACCCTCATCTCATGTCTTTCTCCCCTACTCCTACCCTTCTGCCGTGCACGTGTGGGTGCTAAGTTGCTTCAGTCATGTCTGACTCTGGGACCCCATGGACTGTAGCCCGCCAGACTCCTCTGTCCGTGGAATTCTCCAGGCAAGAACACTGACGTGGGCTGCCATGCCCTCCTCCAATGGATCTTCCCGACCCAGGGATCGACTCTGTGTCTCCTGCCCTGCAGGTGGATTCTCTACCACCGAACCACTGGGGAAGCCCACCCCCTGTCACCTTCCATCTTTCTTTAGGAAGCGAAGCATTGAGTGGACACCGAGGGCGGCAGACTTACCTGTAATATGGTAGCTCACTTGGCGATTGATGTCAGACGTGTCTCTGTCCCACGTGCTGAGGACAGCTACCACCTCGCCTGGAGGGTCGCTCTCCTTCACATTCCCTCGGTACACCTCGTGGACAAAGACTGGAGCGTTGTCATTTATATCTGTCACCGTGACAGACACCAGTGCCGTGGAAGAAAGAGAGAAGGCTTCCCCGAGGTCGGAGGCCACCACGGAGAAGGTGAACACGGGGTCTGTCTCGTGATCCAGGTCCTTCAGGGTGCTGATCCAGCCTGTGTTGCTGTCGATGCTGAAGGCTTCCATCACCTTCTCGGGCTGGGCGTCCGAGTGGAGGGAGTAGGTGACCTGCCCGTTGGCTCCCCAGTCCACATCCGTGGCTCTCACCTGTGTTAGCTTGGTGCCCACGGGCATCCCTTCCATGATGACTGTCTCGTAGTTGGAAGTTTCAAAGACTGGCTTGTTGTCATTCAGATCCAGTACCTTGATGTCTACATCCACCGTGAATACAACATCTACTTTGTCCAGGGGTATAGTGGCTGCCACTTTGAAGTGAAAAGCTGGGCTGACCTCATGGTCAAGACGCTTGTCCAGCTTGATTGTGCCTGTTTCCTGTTCTATGATGAAGACGTTGCCTTTGTTATTTTCCAGCCGCTCCCCATTAACTGTGCTGAATTTGACCTTCTGAGTGGGCAAAACCCTCAGGGTATCCACTGTGCTCCCAATGGTTGCATCTTCTGACACGGTGAAGGAATACTGAGACTGGGTAAAGGAGGGCACGGACGTTTCAGGGGGTAAGACGTGGATGTAGACAGGAATGAGGGAGTGCTTCACTGGGATGCCCCCGTCCACTGCTTTGACAAAGAAGGACAGCACTGTGTTCTTCAGCTGGTTAAAGTGGCCCTTGGTGACCATCCAGCCATTGTCAGGGTCGATTTCCAGGAGGTCGGCCACTGAGACCGAGGCCTCGCTATAGAGGGAATAAGTAATCCTTGCATTTGCTCCATCATCTGGGTCCATGGCTTGGACCTGTGTGACCAGGTAGCCCCGCCCGACGTCTGCCCTGACGCTGGCTCTGTATTCCACTGTCAAGAACTGGGGGGCGTTGTCATTTTCATCCACCACAATCACCCTTACCGTACAGAAAGTTGTTCTTCCTCCACCATCAAGGGCCCTCAAAAAAATACTGATGTCTCCTTCCAGAGGGTTTTCCCTATCAAGCCTTTCTGTTGTGGTGACCTGTCCATTGCCATCTATGAGGAATCTATCCTTAGCAAAGTCATTGATGATGGCATAGCTGATCTGCCCATACATCCCTGGATCCCCATCCGTGGCCCGAATGTGGATTACCTTCGTCCCAGCGGCTGCGTTCTCTCTCACCTCAGCTACATAGGTGCTCTGTGAAAAGGCAGGGCTGTAGAGGTTGGCTCCGAGGACCCTGATATGCACTTGGGCGGTGCTCGTGAACAACCCATCAGAGACCGACACGTTGAGACTGTACAAAGGCTCCATCCGCTGCTTGCGGTGGTTGGACAGTGTAATGATGCCACTCTTGCTGTCCATCAGAAAGCTCGTCCGGTCATTCCCAGATAAAATGCTGTATTCCAACCGGTCAAAGTCAGAGCTGTCTGCATCGGAGGCTTGCACACAGGTTACAAAATGGCCCCGGGGGGCTAATTCACTCACGTATGACTCATAAATGAGCTGATTAAAGACTGGGGGATTGTCATTTACGTCCGAGATGTAGATATGAACCAGGACCTCGCTGCTCAGTGACGGGAAGCCATTATCTGTGGCTCTGACCTTCAGAGTACAGTGTTGCACTGACTCGTGGTCCAGCATCCGTGCGGTCAGGATCAAGCCACTTGCGCTGTCTATGTGAAAATAATCCGTGCTGTTGTAAGTATCCTGGACAATCTGATAGTGGACCATTTTATTGTTCCCCGAGTCTGCATCAGTAGACACAACTTGTAAAACAGGTGTCCCGATGAGGGACGCTTCCGATAATGTTGTATTGTATGTGGGTTGACCGAAAATAGGGGGGTTGTCATTCACATCATTAANAAATAATCCGTGCTGTTGTAAGTATCCTGGACAATCTGATAGTGGACCATTTTATTGTTCCCCGAGTCTGCATCAGTAGACACAACTTGTAAAACAGGTGTCCCGATGAGGGACGCTTCCGATAATGTTGTATTGTATGTGGGTTGACCGAAAATAGGGGGGTTGTCATTCACATCATTAACAAGCAGGTCAATGGTAACTTCAGCCCTGGCCCCAGTAAGCGCATCACTGGCTCTTACTGTCAACTTGTAAACCGATGTCACTTCATAATCCAAAGGGCTAATGACTTTCAGGACCCCAGTGTCAAAGTCAATGTTGAATTGTTTATACAGATCCCCATCAATGATGATATATATGATGCCTTGCCCTTCTGGACTGGTGGCGTTGATGCTTAGAATGGGGGTGTCCATGCCAATATCTTCATTGACAGATGCTGTATAAAAGGGCTTATCGAACACAGGCATCGCTTTGTTGACAATAGTGATGGGGAGCTCCACGGATGTGGACAAAGAGGGTTTTCCACCGTCTCTGGCTAGGATGGTGACTCCATACTCAATGTTGGACAAGTCTGAGTTGAATGCTTCTTTTAAAATAACATTCCCTGAATTGGGGTTAATTTCGAAGTGGCCATAGTCGTCCTGCAGGACATAGGTCACTTCTCCATTTGCACCTTTGTCTTGGTCAATGGCCGTCACTCGGTAAATCAGAGTGCCAGGCTCAGCATCAACCTGTACGGCAGCGTAGTAAGGGAGACCCACAAAGACTGGAGAGTTGTCATTTATGTCTTCGATGCTAACCCTGACCACCACCCTCGCCACCCGCAGATGGTCAAGCTCTCGGCTGGCTTCCACCACTAGCTCATATAATTCCTGCTCCTCACGGTCAAAGGGGACTCCGGTGGTCTGAATGACCCCTGAGGTAGATTTTATCTTGAACTTGTTTCCTGGGTTTAAGATGCTATATTTTAAGGGCTCATTAAGGCGATTGCCAACCGCGTTGACAATAGCAACTTTGGTGATGTTAGTGTTGTTCTCTGAGATGGAGGTGGAGTAAAAGCTTTGGGTAAAGTGGAGGCCACTGTCCATGGCTTCTTTAACCAAGATGGTGACCATGGATGTGCTATAGAACTTTCCATCAGACACCTTCACTATCAGCATGTAGTGATCTTTGGAGAGGTTGTTGTTTTTCACGGTGAGCACTCCACTATTTGAGTCAATTAAAAAATGATCCAAGCTGCCTTCCATTAGGCTGTATGTCAGTTCAGGGGGTACCTCGGAGTCGGGATCCGTGGCACTGACTTTCAGAACCTCCACTCCGACATAGGTCGGTAGAAGTAAGACAGTCTCAAACACAGCCTGAGTGAACACAGGTGGGTTGTCATTCACATCCGTCACGTCTATGTCCACTTCAACGGGACTCTCCGCGGTCAGCTGGGGGCTGCCACTGTCTCTCACGTGCACATGGAAAAGGAAATGGGCGATGGCCTCATGGTCCAGGTTGGCGATTGTTCTGATGGCCCCTGTGCTGGAGTCCACTGTGAAGAACTTCTTGGCCGTGGACTCCACAATCTGATACACAAGCAGAGCGTTCCGGTTGCTGTCGGCATCGGTGGCTCGAATCACCAGTGGGCTGTTATCCAAGCTCCTGACAATGCTATTGACGGGGGCTGCCTCGCTGAGGCTGCCTGAATATTGAGAAAAGAGGAAGACTGGTGCGTTGTCGTTCTCATCAACAATCTGAATGTTGACTGTGACGTTGGAAGCCATTCCTGCCATGTTGGTGGCCTGGACAGTGAGCTGATAAGAGGACGTCCGCTCGTAATCCAGCGCCTTCCGAGTGGTGATGACTCCAGAATAGGGGTTTATGGTGAAGATCCCGTCAACATTTCCATCTTTCACTTCATAAATGAGAGTGGATTGACTGATGGCAGAGATCAGAATGACAGATGTTCCAACATCAACATTTTCGCTCACTTCGGCTTGGTAGTCTCTGTGAGTGAACCTGGGGTTAGAATTATCAGACATGGTGACAGATATGCGCACAATGGTGGTGGCAGACATAGGCGGGGAACCCTGATCCGTGACTTTGACCGACAGGACAAACTGACCCATCGTCGTCATGTCTGGCTCTTTGGAAACTGTGATGATGCCCAGGACCGGTTCAATCTTAAATGTGTTCCCAGTATTCCCTGCAATAGAGAAATCAACAAGAAAATGAGTTCAAGTGGGTCATTTTCTGAAGATTAACTCTTTATCTTGAGGCTACTTTACACAGCATGGCAAATAGAAGCAATTATTTGTTTTCACTCCACCTCATCCTGAAATAAAATGAGAGACTTCCCTAAAAGGATATTCAAAAGACTTTGAAATGAATTTTCCAGTACATTGTGAATTTCAGATTAATATCTTCTTAATCCAGGTTAACAAGAAAAACAGCCCAGCANTCATTTTCTGAAGATTAACTCTTTATCTTGAGGCTACTTTACACAGCATGGCAAATAGAAGCAATTATTTGTTTTCACTCCACCTCATCCTGAAATAAAATGAGAGACTTCCCTAAAAGGATATTCAAAAGACTTTGAAATGAATTTTCCAGTACATTGTGAATTTCAGATTAATATCTTCTTAATCCAGGTTAACAAGAAAAACAGCCCAGCGCTTATGTAGTTTCAAACTGGGAAATAAGAGTTTGTAGGAAAGACTTTTCTAGTAAGAATGCTTGCGGCTGCTGCTGCTGCTAAGTCGCTTCAGTTGTGTCTGACTCTGTGCGACCCTATAGACGGCAGCCCACCAGGCTCCTCCGTCCCTGGGATTCTCCAGGCAAGAACACTGGAGTGGGTTGCCATTTCCTTCTTCAATGCATGAAAGTGAAAAGTGAAAGTGAAGCTGCTCAGTCATGTCCAACTCGTAGCAACTCCATGGACTGCAGCCTACCAGGCTCCTCTGCCCATGGGGTCTTCCAGGCAAGAGTACTGAAGTGCGTTGCCATTGCCTTCTCCAAGTAAGAATGCTTAGGACTTTCTTATTCCCAGATTGGGCTGGCACATGCCTTTTCACACACTGATTTATCCCAAAATCAGTGCCACAATTCCATGTTATATGCTGTACGAAAGAAGATTGTAGGAATTGTGTCAGAACAGTATAACATAATCATTTGGTTTAAGATAATCCCAAAGCTAAGTTTTGCTGCATGGAATTGGTATTATTTCATATTATCAGGATCAACTTCATTCCCAACACTACTTGGGTGAGGGGGAGGGGATTTGTTGCTCAGGCGTGGAGACTTCTTCTCAAGTCATCATTTGCTTTGTAAACTGTGAGAATTTCTTCCGAATTCCCTACACTCCAACACACACACACACGCGTGCACACATGGATGTAACAGCGGACATAAACAATGACAAGGCGCTTGTTTTAATCAGTAGCCATTCTGTCTGCTAAACTTATGAGAGGTTTCTGGTGAAGTACAGAACTGTTCATCAGAAGGGGCCCTGAAACCAAGCACTTGAGGCATGAACCTCAAGAGACTGAGAGGACGCAGCCTCTGTGTGTCCTGTGCACCCTGACGCTGCGGAAGCTGAGGGGCCTGCCTCTGAGACAGGCGGGGGTGACATCCGGGACTGTGGAGGGTAGGAAAGAGGAGGAGAGAGTGATGGACACAAAACGTGAAGAGCGCCAAGAACGCGGCACACAGGTCACTAACAGTGGGGAGTCGCATCCTTCACCATATGGCGTTTTGCTTCTTGTGGGGCTTTCCCTTACTTCTCAAACAACACACATACTTCCGGGTCCCCATCTTTTTTACATCACAAGTTAAAAATCTATGTTATTCAAATATATCTGAGTTTTTCTTAATTTTTGAAGTTCCATAGCATGGCAACATACAGAGTTAATAGTTTAAATATCATTATAATTATCATTACAATAGGCTCCAGGATTGAGAAGGCAGGTAAGTACAGTGCTTATTGAAATATGGAGCTTCCCTGGTGGCTCAGGGGTAAAGAATCTGCCACCCAGTGTAGGAGACATGGGTTCGATCCCTGACTCAGGAAGATCCCCTGGAGTAGGAAATGGCAACCCATTCCAGTGTTCCTGCCTGGGAAATCCCATGGACAGAGGAACCTGGTGGGCTACAGTCTCTGGGGTCACAAGAGTCAAAATATACAATAAATACAGCTATTCACACACTTCTTGCAGAGAAAGCAATGGCACCCCACTCCAGTACTCTTGCCTGGAAAATCCCATGGGAAGAGGAGCCTGGTAGGCTTCAGTCCATGGGGTTGCTAAGAGTCGGATACAACTGAGCGACTTCACTTTCACTTTATACACTTCTTACTATGTACTTATTAATCAAACTTTTCCAAGGCTGCAAACAAAAATGCCATGTTCCTGTGAAGTCTATTTGTATGTTTGTTTATTTCTTGAGAGGGAGCAAATCTAACATAGGTAAAGAATTTGATTCTGACCCCAAATGTGGACATGCCACCTGAACATGACGACAAGAAGGCCAATGAGCTCAGGAACAAGCTTGCAAATTTTCAGTGAATGGCACTGTGGAATTGAGTGTGCGCCAATATTTGATTCACAGACCCTCACAGGAAGGCAGGACTCATTTCACTTCAGCATCTCAGGGGAGCAAATATAGAGATACCTGACATGCAGGCCTGAATGCTACATCCTCGTTATGACGCCCACGTGGAGTTTTCAGGTGAGACCTTTCTTCTTCATGTGAGACCCTTCTTCCTCCAGGCCCAGGACATAACAGCAAGATACACATGGCAGGGATGAAAGAGGCCCAGCCTTTGACCCCGAGTAGCGCTGTTCCACTATGCGGTCCTGTGGCTGTTGATCTCCTTGGTGCCCCACCCCAGGATGCTGTCCAGCGGCTGCTTTGTCTCTCTCTCTCTTCAGCACACTGTCCTGCTTACTTGGAACCCACTTCCTGCTTACTCTCTTCTGCTCTACTTGAATCTTAGGAAGCTAATCTCTGCTTGTTTTCTTGGAATTTATGCCAGTGCAGGAGATGTGGGTTCTATCTCTGGATTGGGGAGATCCCCTAGACAAGGAAATGGCCACCCACACCATTCTTCCTCCTAGGAAAGCCTATGGCCAGAGGAACCTGGTGGGCAACATCATGGGGTTTCAAAGAGTCAGACATGACTTAGCGACTCAGCAATAACAACAGCATGGCTTCCTGTAGACTTTCGGCAACTGGGCAAAAGCTATGCTGATGTTACCTACCACTATGAGTCTGGTATACAGCACACTGCCTGGCACAAACAAGGAGCTCAATAAATATTTGTTGAATGACCGAGAGAGGTAGACCCAAAAAAGATTAACTTTCTGTCTGTATCCATCTTGGCGTCTAATACACTCCTTCCCGTTGTAACTTAGCTCTTTCCTAGTCCTGGTCTCTCCCATACCGCCCTCTCTCCAAGCCACTTGTGAACCACTGCTGGCACCAAATGTCAACTCTGAATAAATTTATAAGACCTGAGGTTCTGCATTTGATTTTTACTTCAGTGATTTGGGGAAAAACAAAAAGCTTCAGGGACTTCTTTGGAGATCCTGTGGCTGGGACTCCGAGCTCCCAAGGCGAGGGCCCAGGTTTGATCCCTGGCTGGGGAACTAGATCCCACGTGCCACAACAAAAGATCCCTCAGTATACAGCCGAGTCTTGGTGCAGCCAAATTAATTAATTAATTAATTTTTTTAAAAAAAAGAAAGCTTCGGTAGTTACTTCAGGCCAGGCAGGGGATAGGAAATGTATTGCTGCTGTTTAGTTACTCAGTCATGTCTGACTCTTTGCGACCCCATGGACTGTAGCCCACCAGGCTCCTCTGTCCATGGCATCTTCCAGGCAAGAATACTGGAGTGGGCTGCCATTTCCTTCTCCAGGGGATCTTCCTGACCCAGGCATGGAACCCGAGTCTCTGTGTCTTTTGCATTGGTAAGCGGATTCTTTATCATTGAGCCACCAGGGAAGACTTAAATACGGACCACCAGTAAACAGAGTGAAATCTTGCTTATGGAGCTCTGAGAGAGCACTTAAATGAATTGAGTTGGGCATGACTTAGCAACTAAACAACAACAATCCTTTATACCAAACTCTTGTCATTTGCTTCAAACTCCTGAACTAGCTGGGATCTGCCTGTCTTCTACCATGATCTGCAAAGAAACTTGGCTTAACCAGAACCAGTCCATGTCAAGCATAGGTCGATCTGTCCTGTAATTCTTATTAGCTTTTTACACATCTAATCAAAGTTTATTCTTTGAGATACGAAGCATACCTTGGGTTTTCTGGAAATTCAAGTTTTCCGTATGAAAGAAATTTTAAGGGGGGAAAAAAAAACTTTCTGCCTAGCTTTAACTGAAAAAATGACTGAATTCTTTCTCTATGATCAGCACTCGGCTACAGTCTTTGGAAGCTGAAAGATAAACGATGCAGAACTTTCAACTTTCTACCCTTAAATTACTCTCTGAGAACCCCAAAATTGGTTTTGAAATTGTCTGGTTATCTGAGAGGAGAAGTAGTAGCCCTAATGACAAATATAAAAAACAAGGAGCTACATGGACAAATGCTTGGAAGATGTTAAGCAAAGTAGAAATAAAACCATATACCTAAATGATTACAAAGACATAAAAGAAGGGGTGTGCATAAATGAATGAGGAAGAAAGAAAAAACGCACATGATTAGGGGAGAACCACAGAATGAATAGAAAGCGTTATTGAATCGCCACGTTTCCTGCAGCAGTATTTAAATATTTATTTTTTAAAGTTTCCCTATATTATTTGTGAAACTAAAGGAACAAGGACTGAATAACAAAATAATTAAAATGGCCTGAGATAAACAAGAAATGCAAAATAGTGTTTTAAAAAAAATACTGTGAGGCTTGGCTTTCCCAGGTGGCACTAGTGGTAAAGAACCTGCCTGCCAAGGCAGGAGACATAGGAGACATGGGCTTGATCCCTGGGTCAGGAAGCTCCTTTGGAGGAGGACACGGCTCTCCACTCCAGTGTTCTTGCNCCAAGCCACTTGTGAACCACTGCTGGCACCAAATGTCAACTCTGAATAAATTTATAAGACCTGAGGTTCTGCATTTGATTTTTACTTCAGTGATTTGGGGAAAAACAAAAAGCTTCAGGGACTTCTTTGGAGATCCTGTGGCTGGGACTCCGAGCTCCCAAGGCGAGGGCCCAGGTTTGATCCCTGGCTGGGGAACTAGATCCCACGTGCCACAACAAAAGATCCCTCAGGATACAGCCGAGTCTTGGTGCAGCCAAATTAATTAATTAATTAATTTTTTTTAAAAAAAGAAAGCTTCGGTAGTTACTTCAGGCCAGGCAGGGGATAGGAAATGTATTGCTGCTGTTTAGTTACTCAGTCATGTCTGACTCTTTGCGACCCCATGGACTGTAGCCCACCAGGCTCCTCTGTCCATGGCATCTTCCAGGCAAGAATACTGGAGTGGGCTGCCATTTCCTTCTCCAGGGGATCTTCCTGACCCAGGCATGGAACCCGAGTCTCTGTGTCTTTTGCATTGGTAAGCGGATTCTTTATCATTGAGCCACCAGGGAAGACTTAAATACGGACCACCAGTAAACAGAGTGAAATCTTGCTTATGGAGCTCTGAGAGAGCACTTAAATGAGTTGAGTTGGGCATGACTTAGCAACTAAACAACAACAATCCTTTATACCAAACTCTTGTCATTTGCTTCAAACTCCTGAACTAGCTGGGATCTGCCTGTCTTCTACCATGATCTGCAAAGAAACTTGGCTTAACCAGAACCAGTCCATGTCAAGCATAGGTCGATCTGTCCTGTAATTCTTATTAGCTTTTTACACATCTAATCAAAGTTTATTCTTTGAGATACGAAGCATACCTTGGGTTTTCTGGAAATTCAAGTTTTCCGTATGAAAGAAATTTTAAGGGGGGAAAAAAAAACTTTCTGCCTAGCTTTAACTGAAAAAATGACTGAATTCTTTCTCTATGATCAGCACTCGGCTACAGTCTTTGGAAGCTGAAAGATAAACGATGCAGAACTTTCAACTTTCTACCCTTAAATTACTCTCTGAGAACCCCAAAATTGGTTTTGAAATTGTCTGGTTATCTGAGAGGAGAAGTAGTAGCCCTAATGACAAATATAAAAAACAAGGAGCTACATGGACAAATGCTTGGAAGATGTTAAGCAAAGTAGAAATAAAACCATATACCTAAATGATTACAAAGACATAAAAGAAGGGGTGTGCATAAATGAATGAGGAGGAAAGAAAAAACGCACATGATTAGGGGAGAACCACAGAATGAATAGAAAGCGTTATTGAATCGCCACGTTTCCTGCAGCAGTATTTAAATATTTATTTTTTAAAGTTTCCCTATATTATTTGTGAAACTAAAGGAACAAGGACTGAATAACAAAATAATTAAAATGGCCTGAGATAAACAAGAAATGCAAAATAGTGTTTTAAAAAAAATACTGTGAGGCTTGGCTTTCCCAGGTGGCACTAGTGGTAAAGAACCTGCCTGCCAAGGCAGGAGACATAGGAGACATGGGCTTGATCCCTGGGTCAGGAAGCTCCTTTGGAGGAGGACACGGCTCTCCACTCCAGTGTTCTTGCTAGAGAATCCCACGGACAGAGGAGCCTGGCGGGCTACAATCCACGGGGGCACAGAGTTGCACACGACTGAAGCAATTTAGCACACATCTATACACACACGCACTTTCAGGCTTTAGGCTGAAAGGAAACTCTATGGAAAATTGGGAAAGAAATGGACAAATTCTCTTGAGGCACCTGGCTGTTATGAACCCGTGTCTTTTCTTGTTTCTTTTTTTTGGCAGAGAGTTTACACAGACTCATGTAAAATGTCAGTGTCTAATACAGGAAATAGTTTTATATTGTCATTCAGTAGAGGGCTCTTTTTAAAAAAGGTTGTTGGCTTTTTTTCCTAAAAAATTTTTAGTGCAAAGTTATCATTCAACATTCATATTTTAATTCAACCACTCTCAAAAAATGCTCCTTATTTAAATCAAGAGAAAGAAGCCTTTCCAGAGCTAGCATGGAAGGAGACAGCATTTGGCATTATGCGCGAGACATAATGTTGCAGAACATTTTGGAAATATGTGGCCTGAATGTTCAGAAAAGACAGAACAGGGAAAGGGAAAACTGAGCAGAAGAAGGATCTTTGTAATTTTTAGGCTTATGGTCCTTTCCTTGCTTAGACATTCGTCTCTTCTGTCATAAGTGTTTCCTAAGTGCCCATCTGCAGACCATCAGGAAACTATGGTATTGCCTTCTAGATACTAAACTTGAATTTTTAAAATACTCTCAAGTTTTAACAACACAAGAGCCTGGATTTATTTATCTGTAAGGTTAAGCAGGCTGTTGAGTCCCTACCCACTACTATGCTACTGATATCACCTCCAATGAAGGGAGTTTGTGCTTACTAGGGTGTGAAGGGTGTAGGCACTTTTGAAGCCCACAGCCCACCTACTGACAAGTAAACAATGATCTTTAAGATTCAATTCACAGAACTGTCTGGCAGCCCTCCTATGATGTGGGGCTTTGGTTATTTCAGTCTGAGGCCGTGGGGTTGTTGACCCATCAGAAAAAGCCACAGAGTTTATTATGCAGTCTTCTCTCTTCTCCATTCCAGAAACATCTGAGATTGAACACAATAAAAGGAAACTCTTTCTTTGCTGTCAGTGATGGAAAACATATTACTGCAATGCCAAGAACTTNTGATGTGGGGCTTTGGTTATTTCAGTCTGAGGCCGTGGGGTTGTTGACCCATCAGAAAAAGCCACAGAGTTTATTATGCAGTCTTCTCTCTTCTCCATTCCAGAAACATCTGAGATTGAACACAATAAAAGGAAACTCTTTCTTTGCTGTCAGTGATGGAAAACATATTACTGCAATGCCAAGAACTTAATACACTATCACTGAGCAAATAGGGCGGCTGCTTGGCCAAAAAATCCATTTGGAGACATGCCAGTGGTAACTATGAGAACTCTACATGGTGATAAATACTACTGAGGGTCCAGTGCCATGCATGATGCTGCCGTCTGCAACAGCTCTCACCTGCTTCTATGGTATACATGAGTTCTGCATTTTCCCCTTTGTCTTTGTCCAGAGCCGTCACCTGCAGTACAGCTGATCCCAGAGCAGCCGATTCAAACACAGACGCTTCATAGAGTGGGTTGGTAAAGTAAGGGCTGTGATCGTTAGCATCTTCCACATTCACAATGACTCGGGCCAAGTTTCTTCGATAAGGAAACTCCTGATCTCTGACCTTGAGGCAAGATACAAGAAGCAAGAGGACTAAAATCTTTCAGCTGCAAAGAATTCACATGGCTGTGCCTACAGTGAAATCAAAATGAAATCATGCACGGAAAGTGCTCGACCCATTCCCAGGCCGAGTAGGTTCTCAGTAATTACCAGTGCTTCTAGCACGTGAGGACACTGATTGTAAACAGGCTGAGAGCTGGGGCCACACTGTGTGGCTCAGCATTATGCCTGGCCTCTGGCCTGTGTCCAATTCGTGCTTGTGGAACTGAAGCCTAAATATCACAAACACAGCACTTGCCTTTGGTCTCCCTCATCCAGCCCTCTGTAATTTTGCCTGAACAGTTGCTAATGGAATGGTGGATGGCGGCTCTTCTAAAGGGGAAACTGAAATGTGGAAGTAATGAATGCAATGTAGGCACTGCCATTCATTCATTCATTCAACAAATACTGTCTATTAAGCTCCAGGATGGCCCCAGGTGTTTCAGCACTGATTAGATACAGTTCCCGCCCTCAGCAGTTGAGTAGGGAATGCAAACAAGTAAGTAGTCAGATAAAAAGGCAAAAAGATAAATGCCAAAATATGAGTAAGCAGTAAGAAGAATGTAGCCTCGCTTACAAAACCAAGTAGAAGTGGTAAAATGCTGGGGGAGGTGGTGTGTGGCATATATTTCAGGCAAGAGGAACCAACATAAATAAAGGTCCAGAGCTAAGAGAGAACCCTAACCACTGGGAAGATGAACCAAATCTTAATTTCTAAAATGTGACACCCCCACACGGTGAAATACCAAAGAACCTTGCCTGACTGCTTTAAAGTTCTCCCTGGTTTGCATATGGCAGGAGCTTAATTCAGTTCAGTTCAGTTCAGTTGCTCAGTCACGTTTGACTCTTTGTGATCCCATGGACTGCAGGACGCCAGGGTTCCCTGTCCATCACCAACTCCCAGAGCTTAGTAAAACTCATGTCCATCGAGTCAGTGATGCCATCCAACCATCTCATCTTCTGTTATCCCCTTCTCCTCCTGCCCTCAATCTTTCCCAGCATCAGGGTCTTTTCCAGCAAGTCAGTTCTTCACATCAGGTGGCCAAAGTATTGGAGTTTCAGCTTCAGCATCAGTCCTTCCANTACACATGGTCTTTCTTTGGCCTTCTCAAGTTGGCTCTTGCGATGTTCTGACACAACCCAAGCAGTCTTTGATAGTTTTCTTGCTTTCCAGTAACTGCTACTGGTAATTTTTTCACTCATCTTATACATATCCCTGCTCCATTCTTGCTTTATCTATAACTTCAAGACATGTTGGTTTCTTTTTAGTTAGAAGTGGCATTTAGAAACCACGATCTGGTGTTAGGAATGCTTATTGCTATCACCTTTGGTATTTTTTAGCAGAGTCAGCAAAGCAGTTTTAATAATTATATCATGAGTTCATATTGATACTACCAATTCAAAACTAAGTTGTTAACAACTCTGTCCATCAGTGGACTGGCACAGCCTGGGCCCATTCCCCCACTCCCGCCCTGAGCCATGTGGCCAACTACACTGGGATCTGACCTTGTCCACGGTGGGCCATTGGCCACTGCATGTGGCAGGGCCTGGCAGCTAACAGGGATGACAGCCAGCCTGCCCACCAGCACATCCACAGTAGTTAACTGTCGCAACAAAAGAGCCCATGCAGCCCACAAAGGAGGCATCACTAGAACATACAGCCCTTGTAACGAGAGGCTAGTATGTTGCTGAGCTGCAAAGGCTGTCTCCTGCACAATGCGACTTTTCCAAGATTGAGAAACATAACTGAACTACCTAATACATAAAACAAATGAGGAGATGGAGAATATGCCCTAAATGAAAGAACAAGACCAAACCCCAGAAGAACTAAGCAAAGTGGAGATGAGCAATCTTCCACCATCGAGTTTAAGACGACGATCCTAAAGATGTTTAATGAGCTTGGGAAAATAAAATGGATGAGCCGCGTGAGAAGTTTAACAAAGATTTAGAAAATATAAAGAAGAACCAGACAGCTGAGGAATACAATAACTGAAGAAACAAATACTCCAGAAGGAATCAACAGTAGATTAGGTGATGTGGAGGAAAGGATCAGGGAATTGGAAGACAGAGCACTGGAAATTCCAAGCTGAACAGAAAAAACAAACAAACAAAAAAAGAATTTAAAAAAAAAATAAGGATAATTTAGCAGACCCCTGGGGCAACATAAAAAACACTAATAAACACACTAAAAGTCCCAGAAAGAGAACAGAGAGAGAAAGGGGGAAGATAGTATATTTGAAGATATACTAGCTGAAATTTTTCCTAACCTTGGAAGGGAAACAGACATCCATGTACAGAAGCACAGAAAGTCCACAGCTGCTGCTGCTAAGTCATGTCAGTCATGTCTGACTCTGTGTGACCCCATAGATGGCAGCCCACCAGGCTCCAGTCTCTGGGATTCTCCAGGCAAGCATACCGGAGTGGGTTGCCATTTCCTTCTCCAGTGCAGGAAAGTGAAAAGTGAAAGTGAAGTCGCTCAGTTGTGTTCGACTCTTCGTGACCCCATGGACTATAGCCTACCAGGCTCCTCCATCCATGGGATTTCCCAGGCAAGAGTACTGGAGTGGGTTGCCATTGCCTTCTCCAAGAGTCCACAGAAAGACATATTATAATTAAAATACCAAAATTAAATATAAAGAGGGAATCTTAAAAGCAGCAAGAGAAAAGAAAGTAGTTATAAACAAGAAGACTCTAGTAACACTATCAGCTGACTTTTTAGCAGAAAATTTATAGGCCAGAAGTAAATGGCATGATATATTCAAATGCTGAAATGGAGGAAAAAATCTATCACCCAAAATAACCTGTCTGGTAAGGTATCATTCAGAATTGAGGGAAAGTTTTAAAAGACAATCATAAGCTAAAGGCATTCATCACCACTAAGACAACTTTACAAGAAATGTTGAAAAGATTTCTCTAAGTGGAAAAGAAAAGGGCACAAATAGAAACTTTAAAAAAAGGCTATGACTGGAAAAACCTCACTGGAAAAGGCAAAATATAGGAAAGGTAGTGGATCAAAACACTTATAAAGCTCAGTAGGAGGGTGAAAAGACAAAAGTAAATAAGCCATCTTTATCTATAATAAGTAGATAAGTAATACATAGAATAAAACGATGTATAATGTGTTGTCAAAAATGTGGGAGCAAAGGAGTAAAAAGTGTAAGTCTGTTAAAATGCATTCAAGTTTAAGAAAAAATGAACTTAAAATCAATACCCATACATAAAGATGTTATATATAAATCTCATGGTCATGGTGTTATATATAAAGATGTTATATATAAATCACAAATCAAAAGCCTAAAACAAACACACACAAAAATAATAATAAAGATAAAAGAATCCAAATAAACACTAAAGATAGTCATCAAACCACAAGGGAAGATTGCAAGGAAAGAAAAGGAATAAAGGAGAACTACAAAAACAATCAGAAAACCATTAACAAAATGGCAATAAGTACATGTTTATCAATAATTAAATGAAAATAGACTAAACACTCCTACAAAAGACATAGAGTGACTGAATGGATAAAAGAAGACAAGGCCTACATATATGCTGCTTACAAGAGATTCATTCCATACCTAGAAATACATACACACTGAAAGTGACAGAGTGGAAAAAGGTACGTGCAAATGGAAAGCAAAAGAAAGCTGGAGTGGAAGCACTTAGACAAAATAAACTTTAAAACAAAGACTGCAACAATACACAAGGAAAGACACTACACAGTGCTAAGGGAACCAATCCAACAGAAAGATAATAAATGCAAATAGGATTTACCCAACATGATGTTGCTATCATTTAGTTGCTAAATTGTGACTGACTCTTTTGTAACCCCGTGGACTACAGTCCCTCTGTCCATGGGATTTCTCAGCAAGAATATTGGAGTAGGTTACCATTTCCTTCTCCAGGGAATCTTCTCAGTCCAGGGATTGAATCCACATCTCCTAAATTTTCAGGTGCATTCTTCACCAGTGAGTCACCAGAGAAGCCAGTTAAGCACATAAATACATATAGCAAATATTAACAAACATTAAGGGAGAGAAGAGCAGGAGACTCTAACACTCCACTTAAATCAATGGGCAGATCACCCAGACAGAAAACCAGGAGGGAAACATTGACCTTAAATGACACATTGACTAGATGAACTTAATTGATATATATAATATTATATATATCAACCTCTCTCTCTATTTATCTATATGTATACACATAGAACATTCTACTCAAAAGCAGCAGAACACACATTCTTTTCATAGGCACACGCACATGGAATATTCTCCAGGACAGGTCACATGCTAGGCTAGAAAATAAGTCTCAGCAAGCTTAAGAACACTGAAACCATATCAAGCATCCTTTATAACCACTACAGTATGATACTAGAAATCAACCACAAGAAAAAAAAAAAAACGCAAAAAATCACAAATATGTGGAGCTGAAACAGTATGCTACTCAACAACCAATGGTCACTGAAGAAATCAAAGAAGAAATTAAAAAATGCCTGGAGACAAATGAAAATGGAAACATAATGATCTAGCATCTATGGGACACAGCCAAAGCAATTCTAAGAGGGAAGTATATAATGATATACGTCTACCTCAAGAAACAAGAAAAACCTTTGGCCAGACTCATCAAGAAAATAAGGGAGAGGGCCCAAATAAATAAAATTAAAAATGAAAGGGATGTTACAACTCATGCCACAGAAATACAAAGAATCATTCATAAGAGATTGCTATGACAAATTTTGTGTCAGTAAAATGGACAACCTAGAGGAAATACGTAAATTCCTAGAAACTTATAATCTTCTAAGACTGTATCAGGAAGATAGAAAATGTGAACAGATCAATTATCAGCACTGAAACTGAGTCAGTATTAAAAAAAACTGCCAGCAAATGAACGTGTAGGACCAGATGGCATCACAGAACTCTACAATACATTTCAAGAGTCAGTATCTGTGCTTCTCAAAATATTCCAAAAAATGGAAAAGGAAGGAATGCTACTGAATTCGTCCTATGAGGCCGGCAGAACACTGGTACCAAAACCAGACAGAGACACCCCTCAAAAGAAAATTATAGGCCATATCACTGGTGAACAAGGATGCAAAAATCTTCAATAAAATATGAGCAAAATGAATTCAACAATAAATTAAAAAGATCATACACCATGATCAAGTTAGATTTATCCCAGGAATGGAAGGATGGGTGGTTCAATAACCACAAATCAGTGTGATCCACTACATTAACAAATCGAAGAATAAAAATCATATGATCATCTCAGTAGATGCAGAAAAGGCTTCTGACAAAATTAAACATAAATTTATTATTAAAAAGGTCAACAAAGTGAGTATAGAGGGAACATTCCTCAACAAAATAAAGACTATGATGGACAAACCTACAGACAGTGTCATAATAAATGGTGAAAACGTGAAAGCATTTCCTCTAAGATGAGAAGCAAGACAAGGATGCTCACTCTTTTTATTTTTTAATGTTGCATTTTATTTTTAAGCTTAGAATGTATGCTTTTATTTGATATGCTATGGGTTACAAAAACAGGTTTTTCCCAATTATTATGGAACATGGAGAGGAAATCCAAACATGAATAGCTACATAATACACATTGGAAAAGACATGGTTATAGAAGCATTTACCAGAATTCCCCTTTAAACAAGGCACTGTTTTTAATCCAATTGATACACATTTTAAAAAGAATAGCATTGTCTAAAGTGACCTGTGCCTGTTATTTACTTATGCATATTTATCCCCTATTCTATACCTAGGATAAGTTTACTTTTTTTTGGAGGGGGGACAAATTTATTATGCCTAAAATATATACACAATGCTAATATTTATTGATCATCTAGGATGCTCACTCTTGACACTTTCAAATTTGGAAATCCTTTTACATCTTGGAAATCCTAGCCACAGAAATCAGACAAGAAATTAAATACTTCAAATCAGAAAATAAATATAAGTGTCACTGTTTACACGTGATATGATGCTAAATTCAGTAAAGTTTCAGGATACAAAATTAATGTAAATAAACCTGCATTTCTATAAACAATGAACTATCAGAAAAAGAATGTAAGAAAACAATCCAATTTACAATTGTATCAAAAAGAATAAAATGCTTAGGAATAAATCTAACTAAGGAGGTAAAAGGGCTGTACTCAGAAAATTCCAGGACACTGACAAAGGGAGCTGAAGATGGCACAAAAAAGATGGAAAAAGAAATCGTCTTCTTGGGTTGAAAGAATTAATATTGTCAAAAGGACCAAATTACCCAAGGCAATCTACAAATTCAAATACAATCCCTATACAAATGGCATTTTTCATAGAACTAAAACAAATACTTCTAAAATTTGTACAGATAGCCAAGACAATCTTGAGAAGAAAGAACAAAGTTGCAGGCATCATATTCTCTGACTTCAAACTATTCTACAAAGCTACACTAATCAATGAGGTACGGCACCTCAGCAAAACAGAGACAGAGAGATCAATGAAACAAAACAGAGAATCCAGAAACGAACCTATGCTTATACGATCCATCAGTCTATGACAAAGGAGGCAGGACGGTACAATCAGGAAAGATCAACCTCTTCAATAAATGGTGTTGGCAAAACTGGACAGCTATATGCAAAACAATCAAACTGAATTATTGATACTTTCTCATACCAGATAAAAAAATAAACTCAGAAGGATTAAAGACTTAAATGTAAGACCTGAAACCATAAAACTCTTAGTAGAAAACATAGGCAAAATACCCTTTGACACTGGGCTTAGCAATATATTTTTTGTATATGTCTCCTTAGACTACGGGAATGAAAGCCAAAAAATAATAATAATAAAAAAAGAAACTCTAAACAAAAAGAAATTGGACTACACCAAACTGAAAAACATTTGTGTAGTGATGGAAACTATCAGCAAAACAAAAAGACAACCTACTGAATGGGAGAAGATATTTGCAAATGATATATCTGATAAATATACAAGGACCTCATACAATTCAACATCAGAAACCCAATCTGATTAGAAAATAAGCAGAGGCTCTGAATAGACATGCCCCCCAAAAGACTAGCAGCTGGCCAGCAGACACCTGAAAAGGTGCTCAACATCGCTAATCGTCAGGAAAATGAAAATAAACCACAAGGAGATACCACCTCGCACTTGTCAGAATGACTTATCAAAAAGGCCACAAATAACAAACATTGGTAAGGAAGCTGAGAAAATGAAACCCTCATGCACTATTAGTATGAATGTAAATTGGCGCAGCTGCTATGGAAAACAGTATGCAGGTTCCTAAAAAAATTAAAAATAGAACTGATATATGATCCAACAATTCCACTTCTGGGTATTTTTCTGAAGAAAAGAAGAACACTAATTTAAAAAGACATATATTACCTTATGCTCATTGCAGCATTATTTACTCTGGCCAAGATATGGAAGCAACTATACTGGACGGAGAAGGCAATGGCAACCCACTCCAGTACTCTTGCCGGGAAGGTCCCATGGATGGAGGAGCCTGGTAGGCTGCAGTCCATGGGGTCGCTAGCAGTCGGACACGACTTCACTTTCAAGCATTGGAGAAGGAAATGGCAACCCACTCCAGTATTCTTGCCTGGAGAATCCCAGGGACGGGAGAGCCAGGTGGGCTGCCATCTAGGGGGTCGCACAGAGTTACTGAAGTGACTTAGCAGCTGCTAAGTCACTTCAGTCGT